>MU119240.1:0-335966 GCA_014904845.1 Acephala macrosclerotiorum
TAAGTTATAAAAAGTGTAACTTTTGGTGTAAAATGGAGGGGTGGGCCGTGTTTGGTGGCCCCAGCTCTTACAATCGAGAAATCTCTCTAGCTTCCAGGATTTCGAGATACGCTCCTACTCTTCTTTAGAACAAGTGCTCCGAAAAGTGATAGAATCTCACCTGAAGCCTGCCATCTCTGGTCAAAGTCTCTCAGAGCTGCTTTCATAACGATCAATCTCTGTACGGACTCCTGAGAACCCTCCTTTCGATGTATTCTCAGGATCGCGACGGCAACTTGATAAAGAAGAGTCGTCAAAAACGGTGATGCCTCTTTCACGCATGACTCGATTGGTCTTTGGTCGCTTGATTCCGGAATATCTTCGCGAGATCTTGCGACCATGTCCGCTGCTTCTTTAGCACGATTCTCATGACTGAAGATTACTGCCATATCGGTTTCTTTCAAGGTGTGTGCTTCATGCAGCATCAGAAGAGCACTAGATACGTGAGCTTTGACAAGTGCCAGAACCGGAATGCTTACATGGAACACATGGCTACCTGATTCATGACATCAAGCCTTTTTCCATGGCCTTCAATCTGAACGACATTCTCTAGTGCCCGAAGAGCTCGATCCAACAGGCGTGCTTCTTCATTATGCGCATCGTTGTGGAAGTCTTTGGCTTTGACATGCTGGAACACTCGTCCAAGGAGTTTTGTTGCTTCTGCCGCCAGTAAAAATCGTCCAAGTTGGTCAATAGATTCTGGCGGATGGACGGAAAGGCATTCTGAAGGCATCACTCCTTCGTCCCAAGCGGCATCATCTGCGGGAATGGTGGCATTTGAAGGTGGGTTTTCTGTCAGAAAATCTGCGTCTGGTGACCCAATGCCTCGAATGCTACATCCTTGTCAATATCTCGACGGACTTTAACTTCTGGCAAGCTGACCGCGAGACGTGTTGGAGGACTCCCAGGATTTCAAAAGGGATTGACGTACCGATCCAACATCACGATCGCCCACCAGACCCTATTTTGTTCTTCGGCATCTACCCAAGCAAATGGTTTCTTTGCCGAATGTGAATGACTCCAATCGATTCCTAGATCATGCCCGTATCGTACACAGGCTTCAATCGACACTGTAGCGGAAGGATATATGGCGTGGCCAAATTCATAAAGAGCAATCAGAATCCCTGCTTGCAAAACCCGGAGAGTCTTGAAACCTGCAATCTCCAGGTCCAAGAAGAAATGTTTTGCAGCACAATAGCTTGGTGTCCGTGGATTTTGGCCCGCTGGGGTCCATTTCACCATGTCCATACATAAGATCAAGAGGGCGTAGTCAGCCCGCAGTTCTGCTTTCCCAAGAACTTTCTCATAGAAGCGTTTCTTCGAAATAATTGGCATCCAGGAATGTGCCGTAGCGAAATATTCCCTAGCTGTATTATTCCAGTCCGCCGCTTGGCCGATAAGCCTCAACACATCTGTTGGAATGGTTATGTTTGGCTCTGGAATCTCCACCTTGCAACTCTCGTATATTTCTCGATCTAGGTAGAATACTGTCGGGAAGCTCGAATCGGCTGGAGAAGTTCGAGGCTTCGAAAACACTACTGCGGACTGAGTTGGAGCCGTATTACTCTGGGCCGCCGTGGCTATTGAAGATGGAGTAGGATATGGTCGGGAGCGAGGCCTCTGAGGTCGATCACCGCTGTTCGGGTATACACATGGTATCCCTCTCCTGCAAACTCATCAGTTCTTGTCCCTCTCCATCGCAGGCAATCAATGTCCTCCCCACTCACCCCAAACAATACGAGCATCCCGAGAGCTGTTTGTCGCATTTCCTCTTTCGAGAGTAGCATTTGATGCAGGCCGGTGCTGGCGGTCTCGGCGGTGACGAACGCATTGACTCAGTTCTAACTTATCGTATGTTCGTGCCTTTCGACAGCTCTGGCGGCCATGTAACCACTGACGAGATTTGGAAGAGGTTGAAGTTCGGCACCGCCAGAGCGCCGCTTTCACGGGCCGACCCCGCTTCTTTGAGGACCGCCCCAATTAAAAAGTAATACTCGACGACCTTGACTTGGAAGTTGCAATCTCATGTACGACATTGAGGCAACAAAACGGGAACGATGTTTACAAAGCAAGACTTATCTAGTGATGAGAGATTGCCTATTTATTCCTCCAAGTCCTTACTTTTTGTTCTTCTGTCTTCATCTCCAGAAACAGTTATTTTCAGCTCTGCATTTTCTCTCTCCTTACTTTCTGCTCAAGATGTCACCCCACCTTTTCATTACAGGAGCTGCAGGCTACATAGGTGGCCAATTCCTGGAGACTCTCCTCACCAAGCACCCAGAGTACCCCATCACCTGCATGGTCCGAACTTCGTCTCAAGTCGAGCAACTTACTACCAAATATCCCTCACTTCACTTCGTACTTGGAGATCTTGACTCCACGGACCTTCTCACGGAGCAAAGTAAGCTCGCAGATGCTGTCATCCGTATGTCCTCTTCCTAAATCAGTGTCTAATACCTTCGCAGAAACAGCAGACTGCGACCACGTCAACAGCATCAAAGCCATACTCAGTGGCCTTTCTGACCGGACCCGCTCCAAGAAAGGAACATTCATCCAACTCTCCGGGGCAGCAAGCATCCTCGATATCTCAAACGGTTACGGACAAGCCTCCACCAAGATATGGGACGACATCAAGGACATCCACGACATCACGCACTTCCCCCACACTACCATTCACGCTGTGACAGACCAACTAGTCCTCAACGAAGGAAAGAAACTAGGTGTCAAGACAGCAATTTTGGAACCGCCAATGGTGTATGGGAAGAGTGATGGACTCAAGAAATTCAGCATGGGATTGCCGTGGATGGTTGACGCGTTTCAGAAGAGGGGAAAGGCATTCATGATTGGTGAGGGCAAGACACTTGTCACTGCGATCCATGTCAAAGATCTCGCCGATGTCTTGGTATTGATGACCGAGGAAGCTGTCGCAGGTGGCGGGAAGATGTATTGGGGAGAGAATGGAATTTATTATGTTGAAGGTGGGGAGAACCAGTTCTGCGATGTTGTGGAGAGGGTTGTGAAAGAGATGCTTGGGAGGGGAATGCTTCCTGGCGATGAGATCGAGGAAATCACTGCTGAGCAGGCGATTGAGATTCATCCTTGGGGCGCAATAATGTGAGGCTCGAATATGAGGACGCGAGCATCGAGGTTGAAGGGTCTTGGATGGGAAGCAAAGCAGGCCAGTGTCATTGATACTGTTGTTGAGTTATTCGACTGAGCAGTTTTATCAACCTTCCCGGCACATCTAGCGTTATCTGGAATCGCTATGTCCATCACACTCTACATCGCAATCTCAAAGTCAGCCCTCCAGTTCCAAATAATTCAGAGAGCGAAGGGAAAAGTCCCAAGCTGCCACGGACATTCAAATAGAGGGACATACGGTAAGAAATTTCCTTCACAAGCATGTCAAGCCGCTCCCTGTCCCGCCACTCTTCCACCACGCTCCTCCTCATCTCCAATTTCCGCTCCTTTGTCCGCTCTACTCAGGTACTACTCATCCTCGCTTCACCCTCTAATCAGGTTGCTCAGTCACGTTCCTGCTCTCCCTTCCAGCGACCAATCATGATTTACTTAATTACTGTTCAGCTCTCCGTGCGAAAGTTGTTAACTTTGCACGATTGTGTTCGGGAGACCATGTCGGCTCCTAGGGAGTTCAAACAATGCCCCGCCCCAAACACATCCTTCAGTCTCTTAAGGCGGATTCCTCCCTAAACTAGGGCGACCGTCGTCCTCTCCCAAAGAAAATGCACTTCTGCGGGTTTCTTACTTAATTCGTCTTCAGCGTTTCGTCTTGTATTTCCCCCAGATTACCTAACCACTTCAGAATCGAGTATGAGTAGGCTCTACCGCCTCCTCTTATTTTAAATAGGAAGCGGCGACTTTGTTCCACCCTATTAAAATTAAGCGAGGGAAGGACGGGTCGATTTACCCGCCTGCCGAGAGTCTATAATAAAGCAAATAACAGAGTAAGCTGCGTGCCTCTATAGGAGCCAACATCTTCGATCGCTTTTCGATAGCGATCATTCTTGAAGCTGTGCAGGCGTAGCTAACCATTTAGAGGCTGCAGCCGGCAGTGAAGGGTTACGCAGCATATTAGCGAGCCCATGACAAGAAAGTGGGAGTACGCCCACCTTCCACCGGAATTCTGCCTAGAAGCATACCCAATGATCTTGAGCCACATCTAAGACAACTCCGTTGCTCGGGCGTTGATAACCCAAAGAGTCTTTCAAATATGCTGTGAGTACATCTTCAATAGCCTGAGTCTCTCCAAATCGGCATCAGCGTCAAGATGTGGCCTGTCTATGAAGCCTTGCCTCTAACCCCAAGCAGGGACGAAGTACGAGCCATCACTATCTTGCCCGAAGATGACAATCGCGGCAATCTTCAATGCAAGATAGAGACTGTATCCCTGGTCGACACAACTCCAGACTATCGCAACTTTCTTGCCGTTCATGCTCAAGAGACAAACCCAAGCGAGCGTCTATCGTCATGGTGCTCCCAATGACTCCAAACCGCGACATCTTAGAGGGAGAGATCGAAGCCCCAAAGCCCCCCCCCAAGATGCCTTTGACGATAGTTAAAGGTTTCCAGCTAGGGGAAAAAAGTCCACGTAGAGTTTACGTAATAAAACGTGATATTTTTGAAAAAGTTAAATCGCGTTTTTGCGCCAAGAAACGCCAAGATGTGTCGCTTTTGGTGTTTAGCGCTCTCGTAGTTTAAAAAGCTTCCACTCCCACGTAGGGGGGTTGTAGGGGGGGAACGCCCCTACTCGCGCCGGCGGAGCCGGCGTGAATAAAAAATCCATATACTAAAAGATTTATATCATTTCAAGTCATCAAAGGCAGGGCATGGCGCGAGGTACGAGGGACATCCCACTATTCTAAAATTAGCGATACTAATTGTTCCATTATCTGAGGTAACGTGATCTTTCGTATCGGAGGTACTTTATCCCAGGAAAGCCTTACTCCTTTCGTATTCCGGCCTGAGTGCTCGAGGCAAATATTCACACCTCCAAAACTCTCGTCGCAAGACGACCTCGACCCTTCCTCACCACAACCTGGCACGACGAACCGACGCCGAATTAGGATCGTGGAAGTAGAGCAGGCGGCTAAGGTATGGCGACGTTACCTCATACTAGTCAACGACTAATGGAGAAGTTCATGCACACGAGAGACCGCAAGAAATACTCAGCCACGATTGTACGGACATTTCCCCTTGTGCCTTACTTCGTTAACTAACCTGTTCAGTTGCAGCTTCTATATTCGAGGAGGAGAGTGGTTCGGAAGGCCTGAGCCACTACACGATCGTCAGTAGACAGTGCCAACCTTTGAACACGATTGAAATTGAATCCCCAAAATCGCAAATATTGTCGCCTAACGCATCATTTATTAATCTGAGCTCGAAATGGAGAATTGGGCTTCTCCGAACCGGAAGAACTATATTGTGCTAGCCTGTATTACCTGCGAGGGCGTCATTCTACTCACAAGAAAAGAGATTTTGGGAGGGGAGGAGACTGAAGCTCCAACTATCAACCTCTTTGTACCTACGGTCTGCTCATCATGCGAAGAGGGTAAAGAGGTGTTGGGTCTCTTCGGAAGCAGTAACAGAGTATCTGCCAAGGCCGTGTGGACATCGCTCTCGATAAGTTATGGTATGATTCGGACGTGGCAGCCTTTTTTGGCAATGAAGGATTTCCTGAAAGGGGAGCTGTCTGTGCCAACGACGAAAGTGAACCTGGCGCAACGCGATGAGGTTAAACGCATGGTTGGGTCTGGTTATATGGTCCAAAGTGTGGTGTTGGATCATAATACAGTGCAAGCGCATCCATATCTCCAGTGCGGGTTCTTCTAGCTGGGGAGTTATTGGGATGGACAGTGCGATTATCTACCATTTGCAGATATCTAAGTCTTTACTCAAGCGTGCTGGCCTTGCCCATGGATCGTGATGTGTATTGTGGCAGGGCTATACGTTTCTTTCTTAGAATCCTTCTTTGTATTAACTAGTTTCGAGGGTAGTGCTAGTCACGTGCCTTCCAATATATAAAGAGCTCTTTGGTCATTATAAACAATCAAGCATCCTTCTACCCACTTTATTCACAGGCTAATTTATATAATTATTGCGTTTTAACGATTATCGCATTAGTCCAGCCTACTAGTTAGGACGAAGTAACCTACAGTTGGGCCCTTTCTCTTGGAAAACCATTGCCCTTCTACAATACGCACACTAGCGCTCCTGCTGTGGATGATAAAGCTAGTAATTTTCCATTCCTTATTAAAATGTTGATGCTCTACAATCCCCATAGTAGGTACGAGAAAGAAGATTGCAATATTTTCGAACCTGCTATCATATGTGGCAAGAGCTGATTAGTCGAACAGCAAGGAAGACAGGCGCTGCCTTGCCTCTGCACCGTCCCACTCAACCAAAACCCGTTTCTTCGATTCTTCCATCTTCGTTTGTACCAGCGGCTCCATCGCTGCTCGTTCCTCTTCACTCAAAAGATGCACCCTCACCTCCATAGTTCTTCCGTGGGAACATCTTCTCCCCGCTCACCGAAGAATCTTTCGTCCAGGTACTTCCAGTAGATGGTATCAAACGCCCCAGCTCCTTCTAGCGGCATAGTTGAGCCAGAAGCGGCCCGTCTCCCAGCTCTCTCGCATGTACGCCGAGAGCAGCAAAAGACCGGGACTCATATCTTTTTCTACCTCTTCCATCGCCGAAAGCCAGGTCTTTAGCCGTCTTTCGTAGAGGCTTGTCCAATTCTCAATGCCATTATCCCACATCTCGGGCACGTCTAGTAGTAGCCACCATGGCGAGTCTAAGATAAACTGCGTTGGCCCAGCGTAGGCGAATTCCCAGTCGATAGCCCCAAGAACCTGGTCATTCTCATCAACAATAACGTTGAACGGCCTAAAATCATCGGACCAGAGGCGGAAAGAGCCCGAACCGTCCGGCACCGTCAACGTCGCACGAGCGTCCTTAAAGCGGGCAGACCAGTCATCTTCAGTAAACCCAAACTTTAATAGTCGGCCTTGTTTAGCCAATTTGCGAAACAGTTGACGAGCGACATATTTGGTCCTGCAATCATCCTCTGACGATATCATGTCGTTATGCTGGAAGAGGAGTGTTGCTATTTGCATTTCGGCCAACACCGTGTACCACTCGTCGGCGGTCTGATACGTGGTGCCTTCTATGGAAAGATTGATTTGGGGATGTTGGAAAGTTGGACCATGTTGGTCATATTAAGAGTGATGGGTCGTCCCATTACATGGTAGGATCCCGGGCTTGTCTCGACGAGAGCTCCGATGCGGGGAAAAGCAGGTTGTGCAAGCTGCAGCACACACCGTGCCATCCTAACATACAGGCTCTTGAGTTTGCTTTCAGAAACGTCAGGATTCAAGACAGGCGTCTCATTAGGATCCTCGCGGGGAGTCTCCAGAGCCTGGCCCATGCCTCGTCGGGACCCGAGGTCTTGAATAATCATGAACGGCCCGATGTCGGAATCAATACCACTGTAGAAGACTTTTGGAACCGGGAGATGAGTATGTTGGCTGATGTACGCTGTCGTTGCGGCTTCTGCAAGTGTTTTCTCTGCAGGAAACACGGCCTGGTTGGGGCAGGGGAGGCGAACGAGAACATTAGCAGAGGAGCCTTCGATTCGAATGGGATATAGCACGTTAAAACCGCCGATAATAAATGGGGTAACCAAGCTTACGGGTTTTCCGAACATCCTCTCGGCAAAAGATTCAATTTTGCGACACGTAGATGACAATCGGACTTGCTTCATCGCTTCCTCCCAGAGCTCATCGCTCCGGTCCCATGCAAGGTTATCAGGGTCTTGTCGAGCTGTCATTCCGGATCGGATATGCTAAGGAATGCTTTGATAGACGAGACGGATAAGATGAAGGTAGAGGGAACGTCGAGGGGCTGAATTTAAAGGACGTAGTAAAGTGAGAGACACGACCGGCGATCCGATATTTGTGGTCTTACGAGCCTGGTGAGGTAAGTCTGAGTTTTTAGTTAATGATTTACATTAGTAGAACGCGTGAAATTATAGGGAACAAACTGGAATCTAGGGATATAATTCGCCAACTCAAACTCACTGAAATTCAATTCCGAAATGGCGATTGAGGGGATAGTGTCGGCAAAAGCTATAGTACATAGCCTGGTTACGCGGACAGAATAGCAGTGCGCTATGATCATAGATATCCGGAGCTGGGTTTGTTGGTGATGAGAATGCAGAGTTGAGGAAAAAGGAATTTGCGAGGCGAGAGTTTACAATTGTTTCGAGTAACCACTATAAAAACGTACCCATTTATGCTGTCTAAGTGCATATGCACTCGCTAAAATAAGATTCCTCGTACTTTGATTAGCTTAAATTGAAAGTACGTAATATATACTTTTTATTAAATAATATTTTATATATTTAATTTAAAATACGTGTAAATTTTAATTATATTATTTTAAATAATTCGATTTTTTTTTTAAAAAAATAAATTATATAATTTATATTAAAAAATAAAATTATAAATAATAAATCAAAAAACGAAAATATAAAATAATTTTAATTTTAATACAAGCGATACAAGTTTTAATTCGATTTAATATTATATTTATAATATATAATATTAAATTATTTAAATTACGTAAAAAAAATATTTATATTATAAATTAAAAAATTTAATTTTATAATTTTCGATTAATTAAACTATATATAATAGTTTTAACTTTTACGTTACAATTTTTATATATTAATATTAATACAAAGGAAACGGAGTTAATTTGTTCGAAGTGTGCTACGGTGGAAGGAAGGACTGGAGAAAGGAAAAGGGGAAGAACTATTGCGTTTTGAAGGCTACAATGTCGAATACGCTACGTATTAAGTTCGTGGGTGATCATGTTTTGATCGGTAAGGAGACGTCGTTATATGATATGCGAGTCATTATCGAGGTTGGGCATCTGACGCAAACATTAAGTTCTATATATCTGCATGGCTGACTGCTACTGACTATAAGGTTTGCAAAGTCGGGCTTTCTGGATTTTCATAACAAATTCCATAACATACTTCAATAAATTCCACAATCCATTTCCCAACCAATCCACAACGGAATACCTCTTTACGTACCTTCGATACCTCAATAAACATAACTTCAATTAATAATTCCTTCGAAGCACTGCCAATTCAGAGACTCAACTGTAGCGTCACTCTTACTATATCGCTGCCATGTACAGACTCCAATTCGACGCAAATGGCGACCATTTCCATCTTCTACCTCCCACAGCAAGATACCAACATATTGGAGATCTTCATAACCATAAGCAAACTGAGGTCGCCCCTTCACAGTTCCTAGCAGGAAAATATATAGCGAATCCTCTCCGAAAGCCCTGCATATGGCTGTGGCCTGCTTATGCGACCAATATCCCTCATTTCCGATGCTCACGTTCGGAGGGGTGTCATTGATATGCGTAGGTAAGTATTCATAGACAATATCTATTTCGTCCAGCACGGTTATTTCATTGTCTGGAGGCCAAAAGTCAAATTCTGCAGCCCAACGTTTCCAGAGGTGAAGAAGGGATTTGTAAGAGCAGATCCAGCCCTTCAATTCAGCTTGTCTCAATTGAGTCATTGAAATTTGACATTGGGATTTTGGTTCTGTGTACACCATCAACGGCTTTGGGACTTTGGAGTACTGAGAAATCCTCCAGCTTCGGCCCGGCTCTGGATTCTTCGAATGTATAAACATCTGTGCAAGGATTGGTGACTGCTCATTCAACGCCTTCCCGAACTCGTCCTCGAGATCTGCAAGGGTAAATTCCTTGTTTGTAGGTGCGTCAGGGGCTGAACCACCGAGTCTCAAACCGTAAATCTGCATAATGGCATATATGCGATCTAAGGGATGCTTTGTTTGGCGATACTGAGCGGCGCCGTATTGAACGTTCGGGTTGTTGGTGTAGAGAAAGTGATATCCAGTTTTTTCGAGGGTGAAAGAGAGTTCTTTCGAAGAATCTCTTGTAGGTTGATTCCACTTCGACCCTTTTGAAACTCGATTCAAGTCTTGGTAAATGTTTTGGCATATGTTGATCAGAATTGTAAGGAACAAGTATCCCTCGTGATATCCAAGAGGGACGGGTTCCGTTTCTCGAGAAAGAATCATGGCATCATTTCTTAGAATCGACTCCTGCAAGGTCCACAGAGAGGAAAACCAAGGGTCACTGAAAAGAACGCTAAAAGCCTGAGATAGTGAGATTATACTTTCTGGCAAGGTCTCCTTGGTTTCTAGCTGCTGACCGTGTGCATGAACTCCCAAGTCGCCGGAACTTTGAACGATCTGGTTGAGACATTTCTCCAAAACATTGGTTTCCAGCCGACTTAGCCAGACATATACACGACGCGCACGCTGGAAAATTCCAACTTGTCTGCCGATCTCGTGCAACTTTTCGGCATTGTTCTTCTGGTCAATGCAGGCGATATCGATCCATACGAAGTTGATTTGGTGGCCTTCGTACTTCTGTTTGCCGATAAATTCTATGATCCTGCGAAAGTCCTCCACCAGGAAATGCTCTGGTTTCACTCGAGGTATGTCCCACGAGCAACCCTTGATATCGAGTGCTTCTCCCTGTTCTCCATACGTTGCCTTCCAGCGGCCCCAAGTATAGGTTATGATGCCGTAGTCGGGCTCCCTTTCGCCTTTGTATGTGTTTCCTTCCTCGCGCGGAAATGACGTCATACTGGGAATATATAGAAGTCTTCGAGGCCATTCTGATGGAACGTGCGACCACCATGTACTGGTAACGCTCTCTGCTGACTGTTAAAAAAGGATCAGCGATGATATTCGTTTTTAGTTTAGTAGATACCAACCATGATGCTATCGATTTTAATAGTTATGTTTCGGCTATACTTGCAACCACACACTTGACAATACTTAGAGCGAACTGTGCAATCTGATTTGGATGTATAGCAGTCTCGATGCTAGTATAGACCCAGGTACTGCGGCTTGAAAGGTGCTGAGGTTCTGTATAACATGATATGATAAGTGCAAATAAGCAAAGAAATTGCAGTAGGCCCGATTCGGCCTTGAGTATGGCAAGCTATATAGTCAAAGTGCGTTACTTTACCAAAATCGTAAAATCGCGAAATTATAAAAATATTATAATATCGTATATTATTATAAGTATATCGTAACGACGTTTTTTTAAAAGATTTTAAAAATATAATAAATAATTATAATATATTTAATAATATATTTAAATTTTAAAATTTTAAAAATTATATAATTATATTTAGCGATTATACGATTATATAATTGTACGATTGTAATAAGGTAACGTACTTCGATTATATAACTTGTTATATTTGAGGCTGAATATTAAGGCTGAATATTAAGGTTGAATATTGAGGTTAATATATGCAAAAACTTGAAAATTTCCTTTTAAAAGCAACATACAAACAACAAAACAAACAATTTTCACTAACTCAGCGACATATCATGACAGCCATTGCCGGAGCCCTTGGCTCACTCATTGGTTATCTCGGCGCTGAGATAGCGGAAGATGTCATCTTCGAGCGACTACTATGGCCACAGCGTTATTACCACTCTTTCGACATCTGGACAATCTCTAAACTTGCATTTCTGATGCCTATGGGAGGGCCACTGCATGGAGCAGCATTGTATGTATTGGACCGGTTCCGTGACAAAGGCATATATCGTGGGGCTCAACGGGGGAATATGCTCGGTACCCATTCTTCGGCCAAAAAAACGACGTATACCTGCACCGAAACGCCGTCGATGAGCGAGACAGAGTCCAAACAAAAGAAGTGAGAAATGGTTTCTGGGTGGAGGTTCTGAGAAACGTCAATCAAGAGGAATGGAATTGGGCGCCAACCAAGGCTGCAACGGACCCTGCTGAGCATCAGCAAGTTTCGCGGGTACCGCGCACCAAATTGAGGCTTTTCCGATTGAAACTTCAATCAGTACAGAGAGATATACGCCCAAAACAAGGGAATTCAGAATACGTAGAGGTCCAGGAAAGTGAGGTTGTGATTTACGTCCTTGGCAGTATCTTCGCCAGCGAGATCAGCACCATCGCCTTTGCAATAACAGCTGGGATCTGGCAGCGTGTATTCTGGCTCGTTGGATATCTATGCGTCCCTCTGGTGTTAAAGTTATTAGCCTTAGTTGTCAATGTGCGTCGAGAGGGGTTGATAAAGCCGCCAACGATCTCTGCAGGGAACGCTACGAGACAGATACCGACACCAATCACGCAAGCGCCCCCTCCAGAACAGATCTATGAGATAGTCAACAATGACTTGGGAATTGCTTTGATTTCCACTTCCTCTCCTACACCGGATATATTGTTGCAGTTCTTCCGCCATTATGGCCATCCGCAGCGAACGTTACCAAGCGATCGAGCGAGAGAAATATGCTGCATGCTACTTATTTATGTCTTTGTATTATACTTTCCAGCTGGACTCGTCGCATTACTGTGGATGGAACCCGAGACCCAATACCTTTGGCTAGGATACCAGGTTTACACGATCGTGGCAATGCACGTGGCCCGGCTTGGAGGCTTCAATGGCTGTGGAAGAACGGAGGAGCGGATCGCGAGAATATTAGAGAGCAAGAGATCAGTTCTTTTAAGAGCAGGCAAAAGCAATCACTGTGTCTTAGCTAGTTTGGAAATGGAAGAAATAGGGAGTGTTGCCGACGGGAAAGCGAGGGTGGAAGGAATATTAAGGGGAGAATGAGAGGTTAAGACTCTGGTTATCGAAAAGTAGAGAAGGGAGATTGGGGGGAACGGGATGGACACTGTTGGTGAGATGTTTCCTCGATTCGGGCTCGTGAACTCGTGGTTTTGATTTTGGTATTGAAGGTGGGTAGGAGAAAGTGGCAACTTTATACCGAGGCCGATGGGAATAGAGCCCCTTGAAGCTTGTGTGTTCCCCTTCGTCTATATACTTTGTTTATATTGAATATAGTGGGCCGGGTTATATTGCGTCTGAGTATTTATGCCGTTTATTGTTGCATTTGAGGATTTGATCGGTGGCGTGCACGAAGATTTCTCGCGTTTCACTTTAGTGGTGCGGTTCGAGATTAAGATTGTGGCAGATCGAGGGGAGGTTAAAGAACCGGAGAGGAAGGTGGGCGTTGACTCAGTTGAAGGATGTAGGAGGCTGGGTGTGGATAGATGAGAGGTGGGTCGAGAATAACCTTTTTAATGTTGGGGACGGGGGCGTCGGTGAGGGAGTGGATTTTCGCGGAAGGGGTGCCGGTTTTATCAATGCTAGGTTGAGAGAATTGTAGCTTCCTGGGAGAATGTTAAATGCTTTATGGATGGAAGAATATGACAAAATATATCGCTTACCCTTGTGAATTTGGTTTTTTGGTGTGAGAAACTTGATTGGAATGCCATTTTTTGCGATCGATTTTCGGATTTGCTGCTTTTATTATCTTCGTTTTAAACTGAACAAAATTAGAATTGAAAGGGATTGAAACTGCAATAACTTTACTACTGTAATAGCACTTATTAAAATTAGTACGAACAAAGTTTTCAATAACGGTTTTATAATAATAATTTGCGTCGAAGTTGGAATTGGCAAAGGAATATTTATAGTGGACGAACTTATAATATAAATAGTCGTTAACGTTATAAATAATAATACCGGGATTTAATTTATATATTTTTTATTATAAACTTTTATAAATTTATCGATTTTAAAATTAATTTTAAAAAATTAATTAAAAATTTAAATTTAAAATTATATATATTATATATAATTAAATTAATTTTTAAAATTAATATTTTATTATTAATAAATTAATATTTATTTTATATAAATATTATAATTTATAATTTAATAATTATTTTTAATAAAATTTAATATTAATATTTTTTTTATTTAATTAAATTTTATTACTTTAATCAATTAATCAACTTATTAAAATCATCGAATATATTACTTAGATTAATAAAGCCAGCCTGAGCAAAGGCGGTGCGAGATCACGTGAACTTGATAGTTGGAAGGTGTCGAGACTCTGGTCAAAAAACAATTGCACATTTTTACGACTTTAGGTTTGCTAAATCAGGAAGCGCTGGCAACTTTACACTTTAACAATAGGAAATTTAACCAAAAACAAAAAAAAAGTCATTGTTTCCTCGTCAATCACTCCTATCCCTCATTTCCCCACCAAAGCCTCTATACTTGCGCAACAACCCCACTATCATCTGAATCACTCCTTAAATTCTTCTCCTGTAACGGAGCCTCCTCGAGAACAGGCTTAAACCAGATCCCCGGATAAGCAATCGTCAACGCAGTAATAGCAATGCAACACATCGCTCCATCCAAAACATAGAAACTGATCTCATCCTGCATGATCTTATTCTTCCATCCACCAGCCAACTCCGCAATTCTGTAGATACATCTTAGATAAATCGCAACAGAAGCGATAAACATTCCCCAAGCAAAAATCTTGAACTTCCTGTCGTGGAGAACGGCTCTCCCCTCGGCGGTCATGGTATGCCTGTTCTGTCTCAGGTTCTTGGTATACAATAACAGGAGAACATAGAGGAATGTGAAGGTAGCGACCTGAAAAACAATGCCTGCCAACATAATATGCCCCCCATCAGCAGAAGTCTTCGTCGTATTCGCACTCGCTGCCACCCCACCACCCGCTCCTTGGAGAATGAGCGACAGCAAATCGCAGCTGATGAAAATCCACGGGTAAAGAATCGGTTTGATAGGCGAGTCTTGAGGCCCAATCGCTCTCACCATATCTTTCAACGTAAGATACAACGCAGCGGCGAAGAACGAAGGAGCAAGAATGAGGCAACAGATTTGGATTTCGAAGCCGGTATTGGACCAGACGTTGGAGTGCATGATGATTCGACCAGCGTAGCCGAGGACTTCGCGAAGGGCGCCAACTACGATGATGCTGCCATAGGTCCAGGTCTTGTATTTGAAGGGGAGGAGGGCATTGGCGGCGAGGAAGAGACCAAAGAATCCGCAGAAGAACGCGTTGGCTCCTAAGTTGGGAGTGTAGCCGTAGATGGTCGCCCCGACTGGACAATCAGGGGTGACTGAGGTACAATTGACGGAAGGATCGCTTCCTGACATTTTGAATTATGAAATGAGATATTATTTAGACAAAAGGGGGTATCTCGAATTCGACTAGGTCTAGAAAAGGCGTATAGGAAAGTTGTCGCGGAGCTTGACTTGCCCCCACGAGGATTTTGAAGCTATTTGATGTGGAACGAAGAAAGACTTCCTGCGATATTTATAAAAAAAGTATTTAAGTATCTTTGATCTACCTCTAGGAGTGTTGAAGTCATCCAAGGCTCCCTTGACAGTCAACCTCGAGCCAAATCATAGACGAGTGCGATGCTCTCACCATTCTCATCACTCTCATTCGCAGCCACAAGATGTAACTGCGCAAAGTCGTCCCGAACAGGACATCGCGTGCGATTAAGCGAATGCGGGATTCACGGCTAGACCCATCAAACGCGGCTGAGCCCCAGAAATGCTGACAGCAAAAACACATGGGATCGGAAGATCGTTGGTGATCGATGGTTCAGAGCGCAATCCGTGCCGCATAGCGCGACATGATGTCACTTTGGGTAAGTAAGCTGCCAAGTCCTATGAAGTTAAATCGTCTTGGGCTAGATTTACCGCTAAGCGAAGCCCGTTAGATAAATAGGGGGAAGCTTACTCGAGTCTCTTCCAGCCTTCCGGCTCCTGGAATGTTGAGATCTAACGGATATAGACGAGGATACTCCCCGTTGACTTACGGCCGAATGCTCGTTCAGTTGGGCCATCAGGAGTTGAGCCTGCTGTTAGCGGGAGACTTCCATATCCGCCTCGACGCCAACCAAGCTCTAGAATCGCCAGCCCAGCCCTGCGATCGTGCCCAAGCACATATGAACAGAAGGATGTAGAATCTGCAACAGTACATAAGACGGCACGACTTGCAACCTTACAGCGTCAAATTGCCGCGAATGCACATGACTTAGCATAAGAAGATGAATGAGGCTAGTTTGTGCGCTCACACACGCCTTCGAGATGAAAATTTTGAAGCATGCACACAACAAAATTTGACCTGATTTCCCGGGGAAAATGATAAAGCCAAGGGGTTGTCGTTATTCCAATCTCGATCGATGAAAAAGCCACTGAACACCCCTGCGATTTATTTTGTAGGATCATGCAGCTGTCCACGAACAGTTTTGTCCTCCTCGCCAGCTTCCTTGGCGACTGAGCAACAAATCAGCCCTCCAACTTCCCATTCAACTTCACGCACATCTTCACAGCTGCCCTCGATACTGGTGCTCGGTATGGCCCCGTCGCTATCCCCGTAGGTTCTCTTTTCAACGAGCCCATCACAGGTGGAACACTCGTCGGAACCGGTATCAATGCCATCAATCAAGGCGGCTTCGCCCACCACTTTTTATACGACAACCTGAGCGATGAAGTAACGAGTATCGATTTATATGGTATGACGGATGATGGATTTGCGTTCTATATCCGTGAGAGTGGGGTTGGGCCGAGTGCTTCAAGAGTGACCAGAGTTGTGAGTTGTGTCTGAAAAGATTGATTGGTAGCGATGGGGTAATCTGAAATTTGACCTAGAAAATGAAGACTGGAGAGACGAATTCGACGAAGTACTAGAAATTCAAAGACGGATATATATTGACGAGCGTGAATCAAAATAAGAACGGCACTACCGTAACGGCGGAAGGATACTTGGTGGAGAACCTGTTACATGATTTGGTAGAAGCATGTCGACACCTTGCCTGAAAACCGTCTTATTGAACGATGAGCCTCAAGTCAAAGAACATCTATTCCACATCGATGTAACATGAACCTCATTCCGTGACAACTTTCCTAAGATTCTTTATCAAAGATACCCTCCTAACATCCGATCGCGTGCAGTACCTCAACCTCCAAAACAGACCCCAAAGTGAAGTCATACTGATATTCTGAACAGTTCCTTGGCCCAACCCAAGAGTACGCCGTACCATCTGCCACACCTGTTCTACGAGTTATTGTCCTTCTTCGCTTTATTTGTTTCTTCGAAAGGAGCTCAGCGCCATCTCGCAAGACAGTGTCAACGGCATGAAAATCAGACCCACTTCTTCCGCAGTCACTCCGATGGAAATGCAGACACACAACAAAACCATAATTCGGATCCAAGACAGTTTGTCTGCCGACTTCCCCTCTTTATTTCCCATGAGGTATCCAACTAGTGTTGTTGAAAAGATGATAGTCGCGATTGTCCACAGTCCGAAGATTGCGCTTGATGGGATGTCTTTCGTGCCATCGAGCAAAAAGCTGGGCATGGACCATTTCCATATTTTGATCACCTGTTGTAAGGAGGTGTTAGCGACACCCAAATTTTATGAGCGTGTTACATACAGTCTGCATAACAGTGCTTGAAGGCCAGAATACCAATATTTGATTCCACCACTCGATACTGAGTATCATTGCCATCACACCACATGTATTGAGTACTAAGAGTACCCATGTCGCAGACGGACGGAATGATCTGGATGTCGTGTTCCTTAAGATAGGTGTGCTTTCTAATAGTATAATGATCAGCTCTCTCAACTTTATTGATTTGGGACGCTGCTTCTTACCCTCCTCAACGGCCTCTGGCGCCCGCTTCTCTTCATGTTTCATTTCCTGCCCTTCACAATCCCTTTTGAACTTTGTCGCTGGCCCCGGGCCTCCGAGCCCAATTACTGCTTCGAAGTGTCCCTTGATGTTGAATAACGATCGAGTTGCGGACCCGATCAAACCGACGGTGGCGCGGTGGCCTCGAGGAGTGGAAGTTTCCCTCGTCAGCAAGGCTGAAGCGTGTTTGGAAGAGAATTCCCTCCAGCAGTTATCGGAGTATATTCTGATAGTAAGGTTCGATGTCGAGCGGTCTTGACGGAGCCTTCCCAGAGTTCGAAGGTCGTGGATTCGTTGGTTTTCGTGTAACATCGGAGACTACGTGAGCCGACTTCAGCCTCACACCTGCAACATTTACGACAATATCAACACGCCCGCAAAACCACACACTTCTCCAGTCTTCGAGATGTCTTCTTCAGTGTCGCCATGACCTGCAAATAGCTTGCTGTTGCCTCTCTAAGCAGCGGGACCTCGGCCAACGCTGGGAGCAAGCGGCCAACCAACGACTTTCTTGTTTCTGGTCTTCTGTCCATACCAGCTAGCAACACCGAAGAACTCTCTACAACCATAACAAATACATCATCCGCAATTGCTCTAACTCACGAAAGGACGCCACTCCTTGGGGATACTCGGGTATCTCCTAGAGTCCCCTCATCCCACAGTCTGCGGACGGCAATGTTGCGCTATATCCCTTGCATTCTAACGCTTTTGGCTGCATTTGGTACGCTCATTGCTGGACGCGCAGTTGAAAAGGGAGAAGAGTGGCAAAAGGCTTACTTGGCGTATGTATATTGAGGATGGTCCATCGGCATACGCTGACTTGACCCCGCAGTCTATATATAATCTGGGGGAATCTGGCCCTGCTTTCTCTCCTCGCCTTCTGGAAACATCGAGAAGTTATACTCCTGTGCGTAAAGCCTCTCTGAATATCTAAATTATGCTAATAGTTTGACTTGATAAGCCGTTCCCCTTTGTTCGGTCTTTGCACCGGCATTTTCAGCCTCTTCCTAGTGCTCAAAGACATCTTCCATTGGGCACTCGTTCCGTTACTTCTCAGTGTTGTGGCAGCATCTACGCTTCCTCCAAACAGAACTTCACGCACCTTGACGACTATATTCCTTAGTGGCATAATCCCGAATGAACAGCTTGAACGACTTGAAGCATACTGGGAGAGAATCGAGTACGAGGGACAAAATGTTCGCGGCTAAGCGCAGTCAAATTAGCGACGATCGCGAGGCTCACGTAGTCAGAACTTGTATGTATTCGCCGTTCCAGAAACTTGAGGTCCCAGGCTAACGTTGAGTTGAAGATTTGGACGGCCAACCCAAGGGCTACTCGCGTGTTACCGCATACTTAAACAGCGATTCAGGTGCAGCAGTTTTCCGACGATTTTGCAGCCTTTACAGTCGCGAGTTACTTTATTTACAAGCCGAGCTCTCAGAATTGGAGAAAAAACTAGCTCGTCTTGACGAAGCTGACTTAGAAGCTGATGCTGATAAGTGGAGGGTAGGGTATACATTATATTCGAAGAACCTGGATTGCCAGAATAATGAAGCTCGCAGGCTTCTGATCGAGGAAATAGGGAAGAAGCTTATAGAATACGGTACGCGATTGCAATTGTTAGGACATGGTACATTGTACAGGCATTAATTTGGACAGATGAACTTTTGCTCCGGTATTCTGAACTTCGAAAACTTCGCTGGCTGCTAGAACGAATGCATCGAAATTTTATGGACTTTCTATACACAGCAGACTCATTCGGACCGCAAGATCAGGGCTTCTTCTATCATAAGGATGACTTTATCGCTCTGGAAGACACAAAGGAATGCTGGCTTGACGAACTCATTGCTCGACTTATGGGCAATTTTAGAGTCCATGCACATCATACTGTGAAGCTGCATAAATATTATTGGACTGATTGGGAGCCTGGGGCTAGGGAGAATCTCGATACATATTCACAGCGCAAATTCGACTTCGATGGCGTAGGAACTGGGCAACCACTGAGTATACCGAGAAGGAAGGAGATTTTTGGGTTGACCCCAGAGCCGCTCGAAATCTGGATCAAGATACTGTGGGCCTGTATGACGACTTCCCTGCTGTTAATTCCCGTTTTCTTGCTGAATACACTTGTGCCTGCCTGGAATAGAGTACGGACTGGTAAGTGGCTAGTCTCTGTCACATACCGGGTATCTCGGGTTTTAGAACAGATGTTCCTATCTCTAGATGGCACGACAGCAGCATCGATTTCATGGGCTGCACGACTTTGGGACATAATGTTGATGTGCCCTTTGTGCATAAGATTTGCACCATTATTGTACAAGTTTCCGTTTGTCTGAGGATCTCTTGAGCTTTTGAAAATAGTTAGCCCATTTCATGCAATTTAGAACGCTGCATACTGCGAAACTCCATTTGTGATGGGAATTTGTGCAATCCTAAGGTGCTCGCCCATAGCAACTGGCCCGAGGACGAGCTGGTAGAGGCAACTATCTCTGCAGAGCTCCAAGTTCATAAATTGCACTTAAAGACTAAGTCCAGTAGAAATTTGACGGCAAGAAAGGTAACTAGCAGATGAACGCACATTTGCAAATTTGAACAAATACGTGAACAGCACTACCGGGACGTGAGAGGTGCCTTCATGACAGGAAGTGTCGTAGGAAGTGATCTTTGCCGCCACATGAAGACACCGAGGGGCGGAAGGCTCGAAAATTTGAAGGAAGTGGTGATCTAGCACCGGGGTATATATCATTGTGTTCTGATTGCCACCGTGAACACTAGGGCTGCCAGCGGTCGTCTAGACAAAAGTCATCAAGCCTCGCTGAGCTTTGCCTGCACTCGTGAACACCAGATTTTCGTTCCCAACAGTAGTCTAGACATGAATCAGCAAGCTTCACCATCAACACACGACTATCAGTCACCTTCAACACATTACCAATACCAGTAACCTGCCCACTCGCATTCTGCCCCATGACATTCGCATAATTAGTAGCCATAAGCTGAACACCAGCTACAAAGCCTGTACCATCGAATCCACAATGTCCACCTCCATTTGGCGTGTTGTCGGCAGTTTGCATAGTTCCAATCTGAGAAGCCGACATTCCAGCATCCGTAGCAATCTTCTCGTACGCAGCGATAGCTTTGGGAATCACAGGTTGAAGTAGAGCCAATTCGTCTTTCGTGCTCTGGAAGTGGATCTTCACGCTTGTCGCGAGCGTGTTGGGATCAGTGACGTTGACTTGTGGTACCAGCGCTCCACAGTTGAGCTCCACTCCTGTCTTGTACTGGGCTCCGAATGCTGGGACGAAGAAACCGGAGAGTAGTAGAGATCCTCCAGAGACACCAGTGAAGAACACATTTCCAGGATCGAAGGCGACGTCTTGGGAGAGCTGGTTCTGGATCAAGCTGTTGACTGCAGCGGCATGTGCAACACCATCTGTCCGTTGCAGCCCGCTTCCTCCTCCCCAAAATAAATCCTTATTTGGTGCCAAAACGACCACGCCCATGAGGTTGTTTTGTACCGCCTGGTTCGGGAAGTCGAAAAACGATTGTCCACCATCTCCGTGCAAGAGAACATTCAAGCCCGCGGTCCCTGTCTTATTCACAGCTGCAGCACCTCCTACAACCCCCGAGGCGGTAGTGAACTGATTGGCCGGTGCTGAGATTTTGTATCGAATAGAGAGGCCACTATTCCCATTAGATGCGTTCAATATTCGAGTGCTGATTTACTTGATTTGCACAGTCTTGTCCAGAATCTGCGATCCATCGGTCGCAGCAGACACGCTTGGAGAAGCCGCAGCTGCAATATTTGTCCCCGTATCCCCAGTGGCAGCATTCGCCTTCTTCGGAAGCGCCTCAACCTGCAAAGCCAAAGCAAAGAAAAGAGCGAAACAAAGTATTCTCGTCCACGATTCCTGCATTATGAATAAAATAAACGCCCAGCGTCAAAATGAAAGTCAACAAAAAGATAGAAAAGATGAACGGTGCTGAAGCAGAAGCAGAGAAGTTTGGAATCTTAAGACGAAGGTCCATTTTATCGATATCGAAATCGAAAACAAAACTTGATTTTCCCAGCTAGACAAATCTTGAAGCAACCAAGCTGCTTCGAGACGACCAAGGCTGTTTCCCCAAGACTTTTATCATGGGGTAAATCGTGCGATGATGCCTATGCACGCCATGGTGAGGCAAGAAACTGTTTGACTTGGCGGGACGAACCGAGGTGTCACTTGGCGCAGGTTATCAGATCGGGTGACAGAAATAGCAGGGGAGCTTAGCCGGAGGCTCAAAATGTTCCATGATCTCGTTTGGCAGGTGGCTGAGTTCGGTCTGCTATTGGAAGATGAAGGAGGATTTCGAGTAATGAAGTTTGATCGCAACTTGTGGCAAAAGTCTTGGCGCGTAGTAGACACGTGATCTGATAGCCTATTTCGGACATGGTTACTCGCCATGATCAAAAGTCCGTCCGAGTAGCTGCCCAGTTTCTAGACAGGTCAAAGTGCAGAAGTAGAAGATCCAATCATCAATTAAAGGGTATGAATGCGTGATCATAGGAACAAGATGCCAACGCTCTCGAGCCTTCCATTAACCTCCAACAGTTCTAGCCTCCTAAATATTCTCTCACTTCAATATTGCCGTTATTTCTCCACTAGAACAATGCCATAAGACCACCAAACATAGCTAAAATCGATCCTTCAAGTCCCCAAGGTCGCACGGCTCCTTGTCCATTATTAGAAGCTGTCGTAGTACTCGCAGAACTCGAAGAAGTAGACAAACTACCCGCTGAAGTCAAAGTCGGAGGCGCACTCGTGTCGATAACAATACCCGAGCCGATAGAAGACGATGATTTTGAGCTCGAAGGCACAGATGTCGAAATTATAACTGAGGCCGTTGAGGCAGGCGAAGCCGTTGACGACTGAGTCGAAGAAGCGGAGGTTGTCGAAGCCGTCGAAGTAGCAGAAACCGGGGTTGCAGTGACGCAAGAACACACTGCTTGAGCAGCTGTGAGGACATCCAACGCAGTCGAACCGCATGATCCAATCACACATTTCTCAGCATCACTCTTAATGGTTGAAGCTTGTAAGGCGCTAGCGCAGAGGCATGAATAGTCTGTGGAGGCACATCCGACACTCGAACCCGCAGAATAGATACAGGGTATCTGAACAAATGTCAATTGAAGCTCCCAAGCTGTTGTTGGATTGACCTACACCACAGGAAGGAACTGCAGATACCAGAGAATTGCAAACACTCTGGGCACTGGCGAGGGCAGTGCCCAGAGAAATGATCGTGATAAGGTGCTGCATTATTGCTGCAATTGTAAGGGGCAATAATGAAGCTGTCTTTAGCCTTGTCCTTAGGTCAGTCTAATCAAAACGAGTGTTATCAGCGTGAGGTTCGGCCAGTGGGGGCAATCAGATGTTAAATACACATCTGATGATCTGCTTGCTAGACTGACGAACAATGCGGGGGCCGGCTTTGCACCATGCTTTAGTGCTCACCTAACCCGGTGGCGTCGAGAATTACGTCGCTAGAGACAGGGACATGATATCCAACGAGCAAAAAGAGCGAATTAGAAGAATGTCCTCGTCATGCTCAGGGACCATCAAATATCAGAAGTAGAATGGCATGTGCCGGAGTTTGGGAATCTTTTCCTCTGTTAGGCACATTTGCTGATCACTATGTATTGAACCCGGCAATGCTGCAAGAGAAAGGTATCAAATAGTAGTGCGGGGTATGCAAGATGTTGAATGGGGCAATATGAAGAGGTCGATCAATGAGGATCTGCTACTGAACGAGAACGGCCCCGGTTCACGCCCAGGGGCTTCCCGAGCCGCGCGGAACAAGAGCCGAACCAAGACAAGATTAGCATGATATTTACGAAAGCGTATTGTTGAAACTTAAAATTTCACACTAATCTTCGTGGCGCATGTTGGAAGCTGCATAGAACCTCCACGGCATCGAGAGATATCCCTGATGATCATCATGATTATTTGTGACAGAAGATTCTCGAGAAGAATGGCGACCAGTTTGTCAGCTGCTACTGAAGACGACTTTGAAGTTCCTCCACATCATCGAGCTCTCAATGCCGCCCTCTGAATCAATTTACAAGTACTAAGGGAAGTGCGTCTCTCGCAACGACGGTGAAAAGAAAATCAAGACTAGGATACCAAAGATGATCAGACCCTTCTCAGATATCGGGAAACAATATCATAATCCTGTGACCACTTGATTCATATTGTGACTCCAAGTCTTTGGAGGTGAATTGGGAATGTTGATGAAGCCAGAACTACACTTGCAGATCTAACAGAGATCCAACTAGCGCCTTCAACTAGCCTCATCGTCGCGGACAGTATGGTATCCAGTAAGGACAAATTCGTAAACTGGTAATGGACCTGTCTCATCCCAAACTAAGGTCGTTAAGTGAAACATCCTTGAATCTTGACAATATCCTTCCGCAGCGTATGCATCGAGTCCTCCCAACAGGATGTTCCAAGATAGTGTGTTCTCGATTCAGGGAGGAATTGGAGAGTTCGACATCTTGATGTGCAGCTGAATATGTGCCCGCTCCGCTGGTCTCTAGAAGTATCGCTGGATCATCGATAGCTCGTATCGACCAACTTGAAATGATGGGTTCAGACGCGTCTACTCCATTCGAGCTAGGAGTCTGCGCTCATTCGTTTGCTGGCTGAAGTATGGAAGAAAGAGACGTGGCAGAATCGATTGTTCGAGGGTATTCGAAGCTCGATGTCGGTGTAATCGTACGGTATGGTTGCTACGTAATGCGGAAGAAATGTCAGTAATTTCGTACGAGGTGACTACCTGTCAACGTAGAAGACAATATCCGTTCGATACTGGTATATGGAAGATATTGTTATACCCAGCAGGGCCGAGAGATCTCCATACGGCTCCAGGGTCGAGGCGCTGCCTCTCAGAAGATCGAACAGTCTCGCACAGTCGCCCATCGATGTCGAAGCTCTGCTCTGAGTTCTGCTGCCGTATTTTGCGATATGTTGGTCGTCGGGTGATTGATGAAGAAAGTTGAAGGTGCCAGCTTGGTCGAAATTGCTTTTGGCGCGTCTCGGCGCTCCTGCATCACGACTTCCTTCACAAACTCTTTCTGCATTTTTGCGGCACCAACCTCGCGCCTCTTCCTCATGTCAAGAACTAACGCCGACGAAGGAGCAAAGACCGGATGGTTTAGAGTGAGGATTCTCATCCTAGTTTCCTCGTGGAAAAGAATGCAAAGCTGCAGCAATCCAACGAATCTCTCGCCCCGAGCAGCTCCACAAAGCAGGGACCCAGCGGTAAAGCCTGCCTGTCACCACCTCAAATCCTCAAGAATAGCCTCAGACGAAATCCTCAGCCCTATCTCACCTACCTCATGCCATGTTGACGATAAGCATAAGCACAAGCTGCATGAGGGGTCGAGTAGTTCAGTGATTGCGCCACTCTCTACCATCTGCCAGGATCATCAAAGGATTTGACTCTGCAGACTGCTGCACCAACGTGCTGCCGAGACCAAGCAGTCGGTTCTCCATTCTATCGAAGTTGATGGACTTGGGATGATTTAAGTTTCAGATTAATGAAATCTTTAGATTCAGTGTTCACGTCAGATACCAACTTTGAGAGTACAAAATATAGCATGTTGGAGCGCTAGATTTTTATCACTCCCAGAGTTCCTCAGGCCGTCTGACCTCTTTCGCAATCTCGTCAACGCTCGGTTTTCAAATCGCATACTAGCATCCTTCAGAACGCATTGCCAAAGTTGGGATGGATTTGAACATGCCATCACCATCAAGATGTTATTCCTATTGTTGGTGGCTGATCCGGAGACCCGACTCCTCTAATCAAGACTCAGAGTTTTCGCCAATTTAGGTTTGAATAAGCATAACACACAGCCTCACAACCTTCAGAGTATTGGAGTGCATCTCCCACGAGGCTGATTGCCACTAATAGTGAGCATTTAGCCACATTCGCTGATGTCCCTCAGAGCTTCAGCGAATAGTATTTGATGTGCTCGAGATGCAGCCTCGTTTATTTTTAGCATGCTCACGACCCAAGAGTTTGTGGATTGCGGAGTAACGTTTTTACACCGAAATCGTCTCATAGCAGGCAGCATCCACGATGAGAATGCTGAGTGAGGCCGAGGCCTCTTTTGTTAACACGCCATCTTATCTTGATTTTGTATGGTCGAAGTTTGAGAGTCCTTCAGCCCCGGGGACATTGTGATGCTTTCACTGCGCAGCTCTATGGACGTAAGAGCAAGTGTACAATCTCTATAAAGTATCAATGTCCCTTCTCATGACAGGACATTCAATCAACATCAAGCATCATCTCAATACAACATCCAGACCAATCATCCTTAACAATCCTTCTCACATCCAAACCACTTCCTCAATCACTCAAAATGAAGACCTTCACCTCAAGCCTTTTCGTCCTTGCTGCCGCTCTCTCCTTGGTCTCAGCTGCTCCGGCTGCTGTGGCTCCACAAGTTGCTGAGAGAGGTGCTCCATACGTAGCAGTTACCTTGTACGGTGCTGCAGGCGCATCATACACAACCAACGTTTACTATGGCGATGAACCTACTTATACTCGTAAGTACCACATGATATCTATACCGATGCTTTCAATCACTGACCTCATTTCAGACAATGCTCTGAGCATTTCAAAGGTTTCATACGACTATAACCTCGCCTACTGCAGCTTCTACGGCATCGATGAGGAGATCGCTCCTCCCGTTGTCGCCAACGGTGGACAAGTTGGTCCCCCACAGACCATCGTTTCCATCTACTGCGAGTGCCTCGAGTAAATTGCGAAAGAGCGGAACTCTCCTTTGTTCGGGTCTAGGATATAATGGGTTTGGATTAGGATGGTAGCATATTCCGGCGTTCTTGTCATCAGCGATACATTTGAAGGCGTTGGCAGCATCTAGAGGTTGGGAAACATTTCGCATCGCTCATAGCGTTGGAGTTGGCGATTTGCCAAGACGGATATGACATGTTAGGAGTATCATTCAGGAGGATTCAGGAGTCTCAAAGCGAGAATCCGGGGAAGCTAGAATCATTCCTTCAATCACAACACAGCTCACTTGCTTGCATTGTTTCATGTTCTGCTGTTGAACTTGTCATCACACGATTCTCCGTATTCTTGCCCTCTTCTCAGCCTCTTGACAGCCCGTCACTTCTCAAGGGGTAGTCCCCCACATTGTTCCTGTTTATTGAAACATCTTCACCCCCCTCATTGGCCTTCAATTCAGGGCAAGTGCCGGAACAACTCTTAAACCTCCACCTCGGGGAATGGAACAACTCGATGGAAGTATTTGCTTGGCGGGATTGACATTCTCCCAATGCCTCGTGGCTCCGGTACTCGACCATATGCAGGACGGGGCCCCGCGTTCTTCTTTAGTCCGCAGGTACGCGCCTATCGTGATCTCGTGGCACCCGTGCAATGCACAAACCCCTGAATGCGCCCAGTATCTTATGGAAAAACCAGCCCCACCACTCACAACACAAAATTTATGCTTCCTCGGAACCGATAGAATACAACAAGCTTAACGCCTAAAAGCTTGGAAAAGCTTGGGGAAGCTTGACCGAGCCCTCGGCGTCCGGAAACATTTTTCCACATGTCACAAACCTCGAATTTTGCATGGGCAAATTCAGTCCTACGCTGCAGTGGGTCGGCATTGTGTGAGATTTAGCGTTTTTATGGTGCGTGGTGATTGGGTGGTGGGATCTGATGTCGCTTGTTTGCCTGCATTTGGAGATTTGCTCATTATGCCTTCCCATTCTTTTCTCCATGTGAAGAACACAAGCTAGCAGCTGGTTCAGGGAGGTGGGTGCACCAGGTGGAAAGATAGAGATTGGGGGCGTGAGATGTGCTTCGAAGGAGGAATTAAGAAGGGGAGGTCTTACATGCACCCTTGGCCTGTCAGAACTGCGGGAGCATCCCTTAATTCTT
Organism: Acephala macrosclerotiorum; assembly: GCA_014904845.1. Classification (NCBI taxonomy): domain Eukaryota; kingdom Fungi; phylum Ascomycota; class Leotiomycetes; order Helotiales; family Mollisiaceae; genus Acephala; species Acephala macrosclerotiorum. The sequence goes on from MU119240.1 coordinate 27,647, forward strand.
CCCACTGGAAGAGCAATGCCGGTCAAGCGAGAGGAGCATCGCGATCTTGAAATGGCATCTCCTGTTGACAAGCTATACAGAGGTATAAAAACATCTTGACAGCTCAGGAGCTTGTCAAGAAGCAGAAGACATCTTCTCTTCCATACTGCTTGATTTCTTCAACAAGTCCTCATAGAGGCTTCAGTTTCACCATGGTTCACTTCTCGTCCTTCCTCTTGCTTTCAGCTACAGCTATCACTTCCGTTCTTGCTGCCCCTGCTGCGGCTCCAGCCCCTACCGCCGCTCCTGATCTCGCTAAGCGAGCAACCACTTGCACCTTCTCAGGTTCATCTGGTGCTTCCCTCGCCAGCAAGTCCAAGACTTCTTGCTCTACAATTGTCATCTCTGCTGTCGCTGTTCCATCTGGTGTGACCCTGGATCTCACTGGTTTGAATTCCGGTACACACGTAAGTCATCCTTCCCACCCCCAAAGTAGCAAAATCTAACACATACCAGGTCATCTTTGAAGGCATCACCACATTCGGCTATGAAGAGTGGTCTGGCCCTCTCGTTTCCGTCTCCGGAACAGACATCACCGTCACTCAAACCAGCGGCGCCTATCTTGACGGCGGTGGAGCCTCATGGTGGGACGGAGAGGGCTCAAATGGCGGCAAGACCAAGCCCAAGTTCTTCTATGCTCATAACTTGATTTCTTCTAGCATCACTGGCATCTACGTTTGTCTTCCCTCTTCCCTTTCCTCTCAATCCACCCCACCAAGAAAAAAACAGAGAAATTAACCAACAACAGATCTACAACCCCCCAGTCCAAGTCTTCAGCATCGACGACTCAACGGACCTCACCCTAACCGATATCACCATCAACGGCTCAGCCGGCGACTCCCTCGGAGCCAACACCGACGGTTTCGACATCGGCGCTTCAACCGGCATCACCATCACCGGCGCAAATGTCTACAACCAAGACGACTGCGTCGCCATCAACTCTGGCACCACCATCGTCTTCAGCGGCGGCGTCTGTTCCGGCGGCCACGGCCTCTCCGTCGGCTCCGTCGGCGGTCGATCCGACAACACCGTCTCTGGCGTCACCTTCGAGTCTTCCGAAGTGAAAGCCTCCCAAAACGGCGTCCGCATCAAGACCATCTCAGGCGATACCGGCTCGGTGACGGGCGTGACATATAAAGACATCACTCTCTCCGGGATCACGGATTACGGGATTGTGGTTCGACAGGATTACGACGATACGGGGGTTGCGACGACGGGAGTCCCGATTACGAATCTGATTCTGGATGGGGTGACGGGGACGGTGGATAGTACGGGGACGAATGTTTATATTTATTGTGGGAGCTCGAGTAGTTGTGAGGATTGGACTTGGACGGATGTGACTGTGTCGGGTGGGAAGACGAGTACTGGTTGTACGCATGTGCCTAGTGGGGCTAGTTGCTCTGACTAGGCGGCGAGGAAAGGATTAGGGTGAGGAGATGGGAATTGGAAATGGGAATTGGAAATGGAATGGCGAGGGAGGCTTGGGGAGGGGACAGAATGGGGAGTGTGGTGGGCGTGGAGATGAAAAGGAGGGAAGGGATTTCGATTCTTCTGTCTATACTTTTATCCTTTTTTCAGTACATATGCACCTTAGCTTGAATGTCTATTTTCTACTATCACGCTGCTGGTCATATGTCCTAAAAAAACGAGACTCTATATATCGAAACTTAATCTAAATTTGCTGCTTAACGTCGTGTAAGAAAGCTTGAGCATCCGACTCACCTTCATCACATGCCAGGTTTCTCTAGTCTATTTCAACTAACGATATTTCTTCATGAACAGTCTGTTCAAAAGAATGTATTGCTCAACCACATCTAGATGCATATTCTTACTTCCACACAACACCACTTTATAATCAGACATGAACTCATATGTATGCACACCCCATTTCGATACCATCGTATGTATGTAAATAGAACGCCTTGTTTTCCATGCCACGTCCTGTCTTTCAGCGCAATGCACCTCATTTACACCCCAAAAGAAAGTTGCCATTACATCCAACCCAGCCACTACCATAACTCCCCTTCCCTTCCCGCCAATTATAGCATTCACTAGCAACAACCCCAACTCCCCCATCTCCCAAGATAAAGGAAAGCTTTCGTCCAAGGTGTATTGTTGTTCAGTGAAACTTCTCCCTCAAATACACAACAGCAGCATACCCCGAACAACAACTAGTAGTCATCCCATGCCCACACCACGGACACTTAACGCTCGTACTAATCACCCCACTCACCCCCAACTTCGTATCCGTAACCACATTATCCGGTTTCGCCATACACTCATAAATCTTACTCGGCATATCATGAAAATACTTGCAAGAACAACACACCACAAACATCTTCGCTACCGGCTCTGGTCCTCCTCCAACATTTAAATGGGGGTTGCCGGAGTGGGGGAAGGAGGTTTTGGGCGAGCGGGGGCCGGAGATGTTGAGGCGGGCGTTTTGGAGGTATTGAGAGGGTGGTTGCGAGGAAGTGGGTGATGAACCTTCAGATTTGGTGGTGGGGACGGTGATGGGTGGAGGGCGGACGAGGGAGGTGGGTGATTTTTCGTTGTCGGAGGAGACGGAGGCTTGTTTATTCTTCTCTTTTGATTTCTTCTTGCTGAGGAAGCCTCGAGATTTCTTGGTGGGTTTGGTGAGAGCTTGGTGTTTGAGTGCGGGGAGGAAGGAGAGGTCGGCTTCTTTTTGCAGGTCGGGGGTGGAGATTGAGCGAGCGAGAGAGGGTCTGCGTTGGATGTCGGAGGAGTTGCTGAGACCGTCTGAGGTTTTGGGTGGTGGTCCGTCGGAGGCTTTTGGGAGAGAGGGTTGGTCGCGAGACACTGTGAAGTCGGTTGCGGTTTTCCTGCCGGTTGGCGTCTTCATACGCTCTTCGCTTTCGCTGAAATCCACAGGTAGAGCGGTCCGGCACCAGCTGTCTCGCAGGCTTGCATCATCATCAAGTTGAAGAGCTCCAGTCATGACGGGATGTCCATTGAGGCCATCGTGATTCACATCGTGTCGGCTACCCTTTCTTCTAAGCCTATTTGTCCTGTGTAGATTGTCTGTATAATTGGGGAAGGAACCTTTCTCAGAGTGAGGTCTCGAAACCGTAGGAGTCGTGATATTTGAAAATTCGTCAAGCGTAGAGTATTCCTCACTTGAGTCAGTAGTAGTAGACCTTGAGTGGGAAGTTGTGCTGCTGCTGCTATTGCTATTTCCATTTGACATGATCGGTGCCGAAATTCCTGAACCAGCACCATTCTCTTTGGAAGGCCGGATTCTGATAGTATCAGGTGATGAGCGCTTTGGAGACTTCGGGCGCAGTGCAAAGTCTTGAATGACTGTAGGAGGCACAGACTCTTCAAGAAGTCGTCCTGTTTTTGCGTCAAGTACGCTGGTAAGAGAGCGTTGTGATAATTCTGGCCGTCCAGTATGTTGCGTTTCAACTGCACTTACGAAGCTTCCTGTCGGTGAAGGTGGCACCGCCAATTGTTCGTCCCCTGACTGTTTCTCCGCCGGCTGCTTAGAGAATGCCGATTTTAGACCACCGAGACCTGTGAAGGTATAGCTAGTCTTCGACGCCGTTTTCCGATGACCTGGTGGCTTCTCCTCAAGTGGAGATAAGGTGAAGTCTCCTAGATGAAGTTGGGGAACCACATACTCCTCGTTCAGGAACGGATTTGTGATCACAGCATCCTTCACCTGTGCATCAACACTGCTGTCCCGGTCTCTTGTTCCTGGTCTGACTGTGGCCGGTGAATCACGACTCGATTCGCGAGGGCGACTCGATCTTCTGAAGAAAGAACTCTTACTCCCAGACCTCTTCTCTCCATTGGCTTGTGATAACTGTACGTCATCCTGGAATCCTGCTAACAACTGATCTCGACTTTGTTTGCGTTGATGGCCAACATAGCTTTCACTTCTGCCCCGCTGCTGGTCAATTGAAGTATTGTGGCCTCCAGTGGCTGGCCTATCTGTCGAAACGATAGAGGATGGTCTCTGCCCTTGGCCATTCTTGTCACTGTTGGGGGTGCCCGACGTCATAGAATTCCTTGTGCTAGCGATCGAGGATTCTCTCTTCGATGAATTCGAGTCTTCGCTCTCGAGTGGGAAGTATCTCGACGTTGGTGGATGCTTCTTTTTCTTCTTGATATTCCGCTCCATAATTGGGACATTGTCATCAGCGGGGTCAATAGGTGGACGCCCTCTAGCTAGTTGAGCGGCCTGCGAGTAAATGTCTTCCCATTGCTGCGGTGTTCGAATAGACTCCTCGTAAATGGATATAGGTCCAATTGACTCTGTGATCGATGCGGCACTGCTGAGGTTCGTCGAGCTCTTCAACAGGGTGTCATTACTCAGTAAGCCCTTGGCCTCGGATCCTCCTTCAATCTTGACCTTCCGAATGATTTCCTGAGCCGCAGCTTCCTCTCTCTGCCGTAGCTTCAGTCCGCCGATGAAACCACCAGGCGATGCTTCCGACGCAGTTCTGACATGTACGAATTCGTGACTCGGTGAATTGTGGCCGGGCATGTTATGCGACGTCTTCCATGGCACAGGTATAGCATTTCGAGCTGAAATAAAACTCTTCAACCCGACCTCCAAACTACCTCTTCGTGGTCTGGTCGATATGCTAGGTCTGGATTGACTAGGCTCCTCTGCAGGCGTTGGTGCATCCCCTGCAGTTGGCAGTACAGGAACAGTGTTTGAGCGATCCATCGTTAAGGACATTCGCGATAGCTTTTTCGAGCTGTTTGCCGGCGGAGCTTTGCTCAATTTAACCATTGCCTTCTTTGCTTCCTTCCCAGCCTTTTCCTTCTCTCTCCTGCGTTGTTCTTTGGCCTTCTTCTTCTTCTTCCCTGAAATATCATCCCACCCAGGCGAGTGACAAATTGATGAGTTGTCTGAATCATCTTCCGACTCCTCTTCCTCCTGCGGAATCAGGTCACCGCTGTGGCTGATGACGTACTTTTTCGATGTGCCATTACTCGACATTTGGGTAGGTATTGAAATTGACAAAGCCGGTGTGGTCATCGCTCGACCCGTTGCTTGCAACGTCTGCGGACGAAAATCACGAGAGTCTCGATTCGAAGTCGAATCTCGCTTTGGGGTCGTACTTGTATGCACCACTGGGACATTTTGTGAGGCTTGCATTCGGTTGACCTGCGCGGGAAAAAGTCAGCCGGGACCCAATACTGGTGAGCCAGGTGGCATATTTGCTTTTTGTACGGCGGTACGCACCTTGTTCTTCTGCTCCAGATCGAGCATTCGCTGGAAGGTGTTCTTTCTGGCTAGCTCAGATCTGTCCTTGAGATCGGTAGAGCCCATGATGGGATATGCTTTCAACGGTCTTGCTCAATCTATGATGAGTGGTGGGTTGGGTGAGGAGAGCAACTGCGTGCCCTATCAAACAGGCCGAGTCATCGAGCAGTAGCGAACCAGCGGTAGGACAGCCCTGTATAAAGATGTCTTCAACCTGCCTTGAATCGAAGCGCCGGAGGGGAGTACAGTAGGTTATACGAACCAAAGAGATTGTAGACGCGGTGTTGTAGCTGTGTCAGTGCGGGGTGGAACGAGTGAAGAATTGAGCAGAAAAAGAAGTGGGCGCTATGAGCAGGGAAAGCAAAAGTGAAAGGGTACCTGCGTGCAGACTCAGACGAGACCGAGCAGGCTCTGCGTGCTATGAACACTGGATACTTAAGAGAGGAAATTCTGAGAAACAGCAGCTTAGTTTGGCTGGCCGCCCAAGCGTGAAATGACACAAGAACGCCGGGAATTCGGAACTTGGAACCAAAAATTTGCAGGCTTCAGAAGGTCAAGAGCATCCGTAGTGTTATCGTGGCACAGGTCCCGTCGTCGACAGCTGCTTGGTCGTCTTGGCGGATCGCTGTGCGTTCTACGGTCTGCAGGTCGAAGCAATGATGCTGGAGGCGCGAGGCTGTTGTGGCATGGAACCTGGAAGACCCTGGGGACCTGGGCTGCTGCTGTGTTTGCAGAGTGGAGTGTGGTGTCTGCTGTGAATCTGTACCTGTTTCTCAGTGCTCGTGTCGGAGCAATTGGCCCTTCTTGGTGGGATGCTTTGGCGGCTTCACATTGACCTGCAGTTCTAGCTGATGCAAGTTGTTGGAGAAAGGGAGCCGCTGGCTCCCCACACGGCCACCCGAGGCTAATCCAAAAATAGTCGTACCCCTGAGCCTGTCTGATCTACGCTAGGATTTCTACAATCGGATCTCGGCTGTCCAAGAACCACAAGATCTCTACGTCTTTATGATTATCTGTACCAGTATTAATTTCAATAAAGCCCATTCCCACGACACGGCTTCGTAGCACTTGTGCCATCCATCCACTCGATCACGTTTTGCATCACCTCACACCACGAGCCAACTTAGGTTTGGGATCACCAAACGACATGCATCGTTAAGGAACACCCTAGACTTAAGACAGACCCAAAAGCCCTCCAAAACCACGGTTCCCTTTTCGCGCAATCCGTTGCGATCACTCCCAGGATACACCTCCAATCTTCATAATACACAAGGATCAAATCTAATCGCTCGGTTGGCACATTTCGCCCTGATTCCTTACGTAATCGGGCGAGGGACAGCAATGCGTAGTTGGTTAGCAATGCGTAGTTTTTGACGAGGATATAATTTAAAACTACATTATATGATGAATCTCTAGATCGTACGCAGGTATACAATATGCAAAATGACTTTCGTAAACTAGATTATTGTAGATTCGTGTATATTTTTTTGAAAACTGCTTTTAAGTTTTTCTCTATAGCGCTTGAAGCCGTTTCTCTCTCATATTAATTATTCTAGTCTCATTCTCATTATTAGTTCTTATCTGCCTACGCGCTACTTCACCGTAAATTTCCTTATATTTTTGAACTACTGTACTTTTAGTATGCTTGCGTTTATCGCGTTTTTTGTCGGCGGCGGCGTTGGCTTGTAAAAGCTCAGTGGAAAGCTGGTCACTGAGAAGCATTTTTTGCGTCTCTTTCTCTGTCTTCTTTATCACATGAAACGCAATAAGTGTAAGAGGCCAAGGCCCATTTTTAATACGTCTATCAATATAGTCGGCACCGCGCTTTCGTTGAGTATATGTGATTAGTATTGTAAACTTTGACTACGAAGGTGGAGGAGATGTTGCAAAGCCGGGGATTGATTCTCGAGAAAAAGAATCTGAAGTCTTTTGTGTCTTTTGTATGCCACTATAACTCTTTATTTTATTAAAAACAATAGCGGGATTATAGAGTATTAATTCGGTCTTTTGAAATGCGGATTTGTAGAGTTTGACCGTAAAAGTTTTGTTGGAAAACGTTTGAAAGAAAGAGAAAAAGTCGGTCTTGGAAATCGTAGTCGCGTTATAGAATATTTCACAGCGGATACACTCTTTGAAATTGTGTTTATATGATTGAAACGCGCCGATATCGAGAAATTGTATAAGATGCGTAGTATGAGCAGATAGTTGAAATGATCGAATTCGATTGTTTTAGCAATAATCAATAAATTTTTGCGTAACATGCGAACTATACTTATCAAATATCAATATTTTATATCGATTTTTTGTTCGATTCTTTGTGAATTTATTGAAATGCTTGAGCTATAAGAGAATCAATCGATCGTTTGTAAAATCAGAGTTTGAACGTGCGAAAAAAATATTGTCGTCTATATCGTTTTAAAAGTATTTGCGGAGATGATATGCTCTTTTAAAAATAACTATAGCGAAAACGTGATAACCTCCTGCAAAAATGCATTTTATTATTGTAACCAATTTTTTATTGTCTGGATTATTAACGTAAACACGCATCACGTCCGCAAAAACAATAACGATTTTTCCAGCTGTAATGCCAATTTGATAGCCCGTTTCATCGAAATTGTAAATATCTTCGTCCAAAACAGTCCACTTGTCCCTGCACCTCTTAAAATCCTTGAAATGACATTCGATTTTTTCGCGATTATATGCTTTTAAACGTGCGACAAAAAGAAGTGTTTCGCGGAGTATCTTGAGCTATTCGTAATTGCATAATAGCCATCTTTTGATCCATCGTCGTAATACTATTTCTTCCTCTCTACTCTCTGCTCGTAGAATCGAATTGCATATCACAATAGCGTTCTCGATATTAGTAAAACGTCCCATACCGTGACACATAAACAAATAGTTTTTCAATGTATTATTTTCGATTTGTGCAAGCTTTTTATTGTATCCACCGCGAATTGAGAAAACTGGTACTCCATTTCTACGACGAAGAACGCGTGAATAAAAAGCACGCGTTTGACGCGCAGTTTCTACTGTTTTCATCTTAGGATTTTTTCTTATTAATTCCAAAGTATTTTGAACTTTTTTCTCTTCGTGGTCTACCTTTGGAGGCATTGTAGTAGTAGATAAATCAATTTAAAGTAAGAATAGTGATTTTTGAGATCAAAAACTACGCATTGCTGGCCAACTACGCATTGCTGTCCCTCGCCCGATTACGTAAGGAATCAGGGCGAGATGTGCCAACCGAGCGATTACCATCAGTGACATTGCCCTGTTCTAGCGCTTCGCAATGTGGAGAAACAAATCGCCGCAAATACGCTCGCTTGAAACGCACTGCAAACACACCAGCCTCGCACTCGTGGTCTGATCACGACTCACCTTGAGACCAACAAGTCGCAAGTCACCATCTTCCTCATTCTCACAAACACGGGACGACTTCGTATTTTTCTGCGAGTGTTCAAGCGGGAACAGACGTGATCATGACGTGGAGGAGATCTCCAAGGATAGACGAAGCGAATTTCGAAGATGGATATCTCGATTAGGTATCAATGTCTCAGCGCCATAAGAGACGACAGCTGAAAAGCACTTTTTTGAAGGCGTGATTTTTTATTGATGAGATGAACCTTTTTGGACCCGACACGGAGCCAATTGACTTTTCTGCTATAATTGCATGTGTTATAATCAGGCACGAATAAGTCCGTATTTGTTGTGTGTTGGGTGATCTAGATTCGAATCGGGCACAACATGCTGAACGGCCTAAGGAACACTTTTGCCACGTTTTGGGGGCGGGTGATGCACCTGCTCGTATTGCATCCACGAATGAACGAGTTGCGTGGCACTGTCAATAGTGTGGAGAGAGCCAGTAATATATAGTGTATTGAAGATCACCCTCTTTCCATCATTCGCTGCTCAATTCCACGGTGGTGGTCTCGTCCCCGGGTTGGAGGATTATCCGTCTCCACCATTCCGCTGTTCTCATGCGTTTCTATCTCTTTACTTGGTTTTAAGCCATGTGCTGCCAGTTCATCTTTGGTTGGGGCGACGTGCATCTGTTTCCCCAGGATCTCCAGTCAGCAAAATTCTTTCATATATGCAGCTCGGAATCAAGGGTCAGGGCTCAAGACCCCAGATATTTAGCACATAAGTGGTGACATTCGTTCGAGAAAAGTCGAGACTCACCCAAATCTCCTCGCCCAACTCCAAATCCTCCAGTCCTTCAAGCACATGTCCCCTCGGATCCCTAGGCAACTTCTTCTCCGCGTCTTTCCTTCTCTTATTCCTAGCATATCTCCTCACCCACTGCGGGGTCAACCTAATTCTCAACTCATGCGGAATATGCAACCTCACAGCTGTCCACTTATCACTCGGCCTATGCTCCTCCGGTAACTTATCCAACGTACTGACTTCTAGCAAATGCTCATTCGTCCCTCGATTCATCGCTGAGATCCTATCCGGCATCACCAGCTTCAAAAACTCGAGAGATGCGTTGATATTCAAATCGATAGCTCGTCGAGGATTGACGGTCATCTTCAGAAGGAAGGAAGCGATCGAGGGGTATAAGAGAGAGAAATCGGACTGCGAGATGTGGACTGAACCACGGACAGTCATGAACCAGGCGAGTTGGTTTTGTTCTTTAGCTTCTTTACAAAGAGACATGACGGCTTCGAAGTTGTCAGGCCAGTACATGAATGCTTCGCTATTGATCCCTAGAATAGGTGTATAGATCCTATGCCCCGGATCGTCCTCAGGAGGTTGAATTGCCGCTCCCCAAATATCGTAAATGATGCCCTGTCCGACATTTTTGAATCGGTCATGGTGCCGGAGGACCTCGACCGTGGTAGCTGCTCCAAAAGAATGGCCCAACATCGTCACTTGTTTTAGGTGGAACCTATTCTTCCAAGCCTGCCAATCGATTCCCCCCAACCCCCTCGAGCTCCCTCCTATATTCCCCTCACTCTTGTCCCTCAGACTGGATTCCGCAACTCGCTCCCCCTCCCCATCATGAATAAGCGTCATAACAAAATACGCCTCCTCAATCTCCGCCAACCTCAACTGTATCTGCGCAGCCCTCAACTCCCCACCCACCCCCTGTTTATTCCCCGGCATCGTATCCCTCGCATTATTTTTCGGAAACACATAGTCCATCCTCGAATAACCCCTTTTCCGATCCTCGTTATTGATATCTACTTTATCTTGGGCGAGATTTACCCCATTTTCGGGCAAGTTGACAAAAGTGCGTAGACCAGAACCGTCGCAGTGTTCAATAGCTACTACTACGAATCCGTAGCTAGCGAATTCGCCGCAGACAGAGGAGTAGGTTGTTCGGGTACCGCCAAGGCCGTAGGAGAATATTAAGAGGGGAAACATAGGTTTTCTGGCTCGCCTAGGGGTGGTGTTCCTGCTTTATTCTTGGTTTCGTAGCCGACTTCTCGGGAGTTCTTGTCTGGGGGCCAGTGTTCTGCTAGTTTGACGTTCCGGAAGGCGGGGAGTTTTGTGAATGCTGTTGTCATGGCTGGAAATTGTAAGTGATGAATGAATGGATAGGGAGGTGGTTGAGACGAACCGAACCAGGCAACGGTGGGCCAGCTGGGGATACCGGCAAACTTTCCGTATCCTTTTGCAACTTCGACTCTTGGGCGAGGTAACCAGGTTGGTCGACTCCATTTCTTCTCTCCTTCTGGGGATTTTCCCCGTCCCGAACCGAAACCCGAGGGATAGAAAACCGAGAACAGAACTGTCTCTAGCTCGAGCAAATGTTTCCCATCTCGTTTTATCTCAGAGAAATATCTTGGTTCTCTGGCTGGGACTTCGATGTCCATCATCCCAACACTGTAGGGCCCAGAATAGTATGGGAGAGGGGTCCGTAGGATGTGTTCCCGTATGCCGGACGGAGGACGAGAATTGGGTTATTTGGTGAACTTGGGGACATCGTCAGGTTTGTTGACTGTGGGAATGGCGGCCGAGGTCGCCATATGCAGAGCTTCTGACATGTTGACGGTTGATTGAGACTCAAGTCCCGGTACGCAACAAACAAAATAGAAAAAAATATCCGAAGAATTGAACCTGTTATTTCTCCCAAAACGCCATGTTGACCCTGTGAAATAGATATGATATTTATCGAGAAAGAAGAAGCTTTAAGAAGAAGAAAAGGACCGACAATTGCAACGAGAATAAGAGAAGCACAAGCACGTGTTGAATTGCCCAATACTTCGGGAGGAACGGCCAAAGCTCGAAGCTTTGACGTCAATGCCTCTAACAAAGGGTTTGATCTAAAACTTCTAGAACGCCTCCCTATCTTCAATAAACAGTCTTTAGTACACGATAGTGACGACGCGGCTGCACCTTGGCATTATAGTAACCGCTTTTGAACGCAAGGGATGTGTGGTGCATCGGGAAATGGTGGTCGGATGCTATCCGTGGATCAACGCAAAAGCTTAATCTGACTGAAAACGAGGAGGATTGGTTCTGAGAACCATGATTGAGTCCCAGGCAAACCGCCTGGGCAAAGGCCATCTGGTTTCCATTGACTTTCGTGTAGAGTATTCGTGTTCGGACGGCACAAAGCTGATGGTTAACAAGAGAACATTGCGATGCGAAGAATCTGCCTTGGAACCCAAGTCGCGTACCTCACGCTTTCCTCTTTCTAGTAGGTATGTAATAGCATAGAGATGGTTGGAACGAATGGAAGGACAATTTTGTGGGCTGGGTTGTTCGTAACTCCTATGGCTTCACCAGGCCTATTGCCGTACTATACACTCGCCATAAGCCATCAAAAATACATTGTCTAAACGCCGCAAACACTGTCGAGGACCAATTCCTGAAGTCTGCCGTCTCAATTCCAAATCGTACAAGCGCTCTAGGTTTGTTCACTTCGCCTTGCCGGATACACCTGCACCAATCACTCCAGGGAGCTTCTCCTCGCCGATACTGAATATCATCGCGATAGCCCAAGTCGTAACACCAACAATTACCACCACAAAGATTGAGATGAGCCAGAAAGAATCACTGATGTCCTTCTTGTGACAAGCCGAGCCACCCCAGTATTGGAGTGTTGTGCCATTCTTCTCTCCACCGGGAAACGGAATCTCCAGCAATGTTGGCTTGCAGAAACATGTGTAGCATCCACCCTTTCCTTCCTGATTGCCTCCAGATTTTCTATAACATTCACCATGACCCGAGCAATTGTTTGTAGCAGAAATGCATGAATCTTTCGAAGCGTGGCAGAGTGGGGGAATGCCAGTGATAGGCTTGAAAGTCGAATTGCCAGATGCGTTGGACACCTGGACTTGCTTGGAATAATGCAAAGGCGCTGGGAAACCGGTTTCCGTAATTGGCTCTTCCGTTGGCTTGCTCCTCTTGATGATTGGCGATTGGGAAATCTTGTCGTAGGATCCATATGAATTCGCCTTGCTCTTCGATAATCGAGATGCCTCCGGCATCAGAACGACAACGACGTTCATCTCTTCCTTCTTAGCGAAACGAGTCAATCGTTCCTGTGTCGCCATCAATTCGTCGATTTTAGAGCTGATCTGCCAGAACTGTCATTATCCGCGCAACACGATCCTGGATTACATTCATACCTTGTCGCCAGCTAAATCAAAGTGGATGATTTTCGACTTCCCGTTCCAGCAGTTTGTATTGAATGGGTTGATGGCGTCCTCGAAAACACATGTCTTGCCCTCTTGTCCACATTGTTGGTGAAGATCAGATACAAGCTTATTATTTGCAGTCAAAGACGGAGGAGTAGAGATGGTGAAGGCGGGTTTGATGGATGACCATGCCTCGAGGAGTGGCTTTGCAGTATTTGATGATACGCCCTCAACAATCAGTACCAACTCTGCTGCCTTATCCTTCGTAGTCTCAAGGAACAATGAATCCCCATGTCCTCCAAACTTATTGATATATCCCAATGTACTCTCGCTGGCATCTCCAATTCTGTGATATCGTGAGGCACCTAGACGTTGTGCAAAGACCAATCTGGCCTGCTCTGGTGTGAGGATTGGAGGTGTCGAGGTGTTTGGCCATTCGTCCCCTTGGAAAATGTAGACACTGGCATCTGACAAAGCAGAAGCTGTGCCAATGAAGACTGGCAGCAGCAAGCTTTGGAAGAGCTTCATATTTGCAGATGTGGAGATTCGATGGTTGCTCGAGGAAGCTCAAGCTGGAGTGACGACCTAAAGCTTGCTGATAACTCTAGCGTCTTCGATCCGGCACATGCCGCATCGGGTTCTCAGCGGCAAATGCGACTTCCATCCAAATTGTCGAGGGCGAAATGAGAGAGTCGCCCAGCATTCAACGTACATTCTTCGACGCTTCTGTTATTCTCAGCATGATACCTTGAACTACGCCATCTCGATGCGATCGCAAATGAGGACATTTCGTCCTTTTCTCACCCAACAAATCGTTCCAAGGCTCGCCAGACCCCAGGTGGGCCTTGAACGTCCTACGATGTTCCGATCTTTCACAGCGCGGAGGAGCATATTCTCCACTGGCAGACTTCCTCTGAGGGTTGAATCACGGCGGCAGAGAGGGCATATTGTAAATGTGCAAAGTGTACGATTCGTCAAGCCAAAATGGCCATCACGACTCAAGTAGGCTCTTCTATTCCAAATCGAAGGAAGGGAACTATATTAATGTATCTATAGATCGTTCGCCGTGTATTCTATCGTCGTATACGCATGCTTCCAAGTATACTGGAAAGTCATCGTGGACCCTCTAGAGAAAGCAGCGGATGAGGTATTGGAAGAGTTGCCTGACGACGAACTGGACGAAGCTGATCTCGACAAACCATTTTTCATCCCCCTCCCTGGTACAACGAAACAACTGAAGCCTGTGCCATACAAGGGGAGTGACCCCGAATGGCAGGAATTTATCAAATTCAGCAAAAACCAAAAGTTGGCACAGAAAATCCGAGGTTAGTACATTTGTCATGCTCGCAAAAGTTTGTCGCTGATTGATTATAGAGGATCTCGCAAACTACGTTACCCATCTTGCAAGCAAACATCCCGTCTTGTCAATACGGTGCGGAAAGAACATGAAGTTGAGGAGATTTTGGCTAGATATGGACTTCCCTCAGCATGCACCCCCAGCATTCGAAAGATATGGGTATGCTTCCGCTTCCTTGGATAACATCAATCGCTCGCAACTAACAGGCCTTCTCATTTAGTCTCGAATTAGGCGGTGAAGATGGCATAGCATTGGTGAAGCAACCGGTCGACTCTCTCACGGTCTTCCGTACTCGGAATGCCTTGTGGCCGTCACCTCTCATACAGTCCTTCTGGAGTTTTACCAAAGTGATGGTTGCGGATGATATCAAGTATATTGCAGCAAGACTCGGGCTTAGGTCTGCACAGCCGCCAGCATCTCTCGAGCAAATAGTGGCACAACACCAACAGGTATTCAAAGGCCCTGGCACACCACAACTGCCGACGAAGGACGGACCACCATCTTCAGCGCAACCACCGCAACCCATCACTAATCCTCCTCGTCCAGACAAGACACCATTAGCGGGCAAGAAGCCAGAAGAAATTGATTTATCAAGTGCTCCTATGGCCCTTCATGCTCATTTCTTTCGACCAATTATGGCTTTCAAGGCCAAGCTTGCACAAACCTGGAAGCCAGCCCGAGACTTTCCGCCTAGAGGGAGTATCTTAGTGTCTGGTTTAGTTGAATTGGATACTCCTAAAGCATGGTTGGTCTTTGATGTCAAGGCCGCATGGGATCCAAAGGCCAGAGCCTACGATCCAAGGAGTATGCATGTTCAGTTGAGGAGGATGCAATTGAAGAAGCAAGGACCTATAGGAGGTCGGTAATGCAGCGTACAACAGACTGGCGTTTGGAGCGAAGATGGGCATTGCAGGTGTAGGATAAGGATAGGCGTTGATGGCTCGGATGGGTACATTGGTGAGCCCTGGCCCTCCTCATTCGGGTCTTTCTATAGATGATGAATACCACAAGATCATGACTTTTAAGGTCTGCATTGAATAGCACTGGATTCGCAACGTGTCAACCGTGTTCTCTTCCGACAGCTTCAAAGCTCTGTACAAATACTGCTATGTAGGAGGACGAACACCCTTCTTTTCTTCAGGACTGAACTAAGGACTGCAGGTTAGACGATCTTGTGATCAATCTTTCCCACATTCTCTCAGCTATCGCCGCTACCATGCGGCGTTGTTCGAACTTGGACAATCCGCAGAGCAGGGTGTTATTGATGTTTTCAGAGTGAATACGTTCTCAAGTGAGTTCTCATGTCACACCAGCAGGGTAGACTCGAAATTTCCCGTCGCAAAATGTCCAGAAATGCTCGTAGTGAACTCGCGGGGGTGTCCTAAGTTCTCGTTTTTTGTGTAAAAAGGTGGCGGTCTCAAGTGAGTCTTCGCCTGACACGATATTGAGATTGATTCAAACCTCGTACTCGCGAGAAAGGTCTGGCAATATGATCTTAGTCATTTTGAGGAATTCTCGAGTATTATTGTTCGTGTCAAGTATGAAATAATGCTCAAGGTAGCGTTCATATCAACATAGTAAGCTTGATTCGAGTGTTCTTGTCATGATAAAGTTCGAGATATCATTGTTGGCAATCTGAAGAGATATCGGATCTCGTTGTCCGTCTAGGGGAATCCGCATTCTTAAGGGGATACCTATTTCACAATAGTAAGCTAGACTCGGTTTCTATTGTTACGAAGATGTCAGTAACCAGAATTGTGAGGATGTCGAAGATTTTCTCGTTCGAGTCGCTTGCCATTCTCGCTTCCCCTTTTCAAGTGAATTTTTTGACTCCACAATGGTAAGCACCAGTTCTCAGATACTATTGTTAAGAAGATGTCCGAGTATCGTGAAGGATTTTTCATCCGCTAGCTAGCTGTGAGCTGCAACCTGCGGCCTTTATAAAATCTTGACGTCTCTCCTCAACTCCTCTTCCTTTCTCCCTCGGTTTCCAAATCTCGTTGCCAACAACTACCTTTCTACCAACCCTACAGTCAAGTCTCTCTACAACTCCCGTTAACAAGATCACCACTCTCAATCAATCCCAATCCACCAATCTTCTTCCAACGAAATGGGTGCCAACGTCTCTTCTCCCACAGCAGGTTCTGTGGTTCCACCAGCGGCTCCCAGCCAAATCCCAGCTGCCTCCCAAGTCCCAGCGCCAATCCAAGCCCAAGCTCCCACCCAAGTCTCGAGCAACCACCAGCAACCGACTGTAGAGGACGACACCGACGAATCCTCGAACAATAGTTCAGGTTCTCCAGCGCCCTCTCCTCCCACGTCTTCCGCTGCAACAGCAGCAACATCTCCGGCCTCGCCCGCCACCTCAGCATCCTCCCAGCCCACAGTGGCAACATCTATGTCCTCACCAGCTACTTCCACCACCTCCAGTGTCCCAGCAAGCTCTTCGGCCTCGCCTGCCTCCACCGACAAGCCAACCATCCCAGCATCACCTCGCCCTGCCGCCGCACCCCAGTTGTCAACCCCTGGTCTGACTTCTTCTGTCTTCGCTGACACCACCTTTCCTCCGGCATATACGAAGGAGAAGAGAAGTCCATCTTGGAAGTGCGCCGCCAACCCACCCAACGAGCACGATCCGATGGAGTGGTGCTCGGTTTGGGCCTATCTTCTGGATCTGGAGGACTGGATGGATATGAGGGACGACTATCCCGGCTTTGGACGCAGAGAGTAAGTTTCCATCACAACCATTGACACAGAAATTTATTGACAACAGAACAGCCAGTACGACGAAGAGGAAGAAGCACGACTCTGGGGGGAATTCGAAGCCACGCTGGACAAAGACGAATTCGACGGAGATGGTGGAGAGGGAGATGCCTCCGACGAGAGCGAGTGGGACGACATTTGTTGAAGACAGAAGACATATGAGTGTAATTGTTTGTTTTTCGCCTCTGGCTACCCTGTCGTTCTACCATCTGGTATCTATGGACCACCACTTCGCGTCAATTCTCATCCTCGGACTCGCCATCCGTGCATCCACCACAAGTACACTCAAACCCATAGTTCTCCCGCAAGCTCTTCTTCCCATGTCCATAATCGATCGTCACCTCCTCTCCCTCTAGCAACTTAAACCGATTCCAGACCACCAGCCTTCCAATACTCTCTCTCCAGCCATACTGCGAATTTGGAACACAAGAATGATTGATCCTCGACGCTGTCTCGAAAACACCAGAAGCCGTCTCATCCATGATCGAGAAGGCGTTGCAATCCATGATTCTGGCCTTCAACGACTCCCCCTCTTCACCCATGTACGCAGATAACTCGAAGTACTTTCTCTTGGTCTCCGGCGATAACGCATCAACAGCGGCTTCTATAGCCGTATCTGTTTGGCTTTTGAGTAAGACGAAGATTGGGGTTTCGACAAGGAGGAATGTTCCTGGGGGTATGTCTTTCGCTGCGATCATGCCTAGGCCTTTTCCTTCGACTTCGCAGATCTGGACGAGCGTACCAAGGGTCTCGGGATATCGGACGGGAGTTGGTGAGAGATTCGCCGGAGCAGGGTCAGGCGTATCTGGTCTTGGGAAGCTATGGTCGAAGTCGAAGTTGAGTTCGTGCGTTTCAATCGTGATCTTCCTGTCTTCTTCTTTAGATGAACTCGAGGTCCTGGTGACGGCTTCGTTCTTGGGCTGTGACTCTTTCACAAGATCCTCGATTGGCGTCTGGAACCCCATCGTGACCTATAAGTAGGAGGTGCTTTGATTACGGAGTCGAGCTGATTGAATCAATTTAAGACGTCGTCGCGTCCTGCGTAACAACAGCGCTCTAAGTTTTAAAAGTGAATTCTTCTCGAATGTGAGGTCGCGATCTCGAAAAGTGAGTAGTTGAATTGTCGAAAACAAAGGCTTGACTTCTCCTCACGCATGCGTTCACATAAAAGTCCTTTCATCAAAGATTATTCGCCTTTTCCTTTCATCATAACTGGGAAAGGGGGAAGCTCGCTTAATTTCTGTGTTTTCCCTACATCTTGCCAACGAGATAAAGTCTTCGAGTAAGGAATTTTTTGTTTTTTTGATGTTGAACAGCTTGCAAAAGTCTATTTCGAGCCAGAGGCATCCGATTGAGCAATACTCTCACAGATAGAGACTCGCGTTGAATGCAATTCAGGATGATTTGATGGAGAGAACGCGAAGCGCTTTCCTTCTTGGAGAACTTCAATCATTCATGCTTCGGTATACGAAAGGCATCCATTATCGAGGTCTTGTGAAGCATTACCGATTTTAATCGCTCAAAGACCAAATACAAAGAAAGCATTAGTTCATAAAAGATTACCTGTTAGATTCGCGGTATCACCCTTGACACACAGTTGCCTGCTTGGCCATTAGGAAAAACCCTAAGCCTGGGTTAAAGGACAGAAATTCCAACTCCAACGCAAACAGACTTCCAATTGTAGAATAATGTGGAAATATCTTCTGAACGTAACTAAAGTTGCGCAATCGGATTGAAAGTGAGCTTCTCCTTTCACGTGGCTTGTTCCGGCTCAGGGACCCACATCCCACAACCTGAATTAGCAAAGGTACGTATAGATTTAAATAAGCACTTCTAAAACATAAGCCGAAACACATAAGACTCTAAAGCCGGATGACTATCTTGGTTAGCTTTAACAAGCGATGCACATAGTAACATCATTAATGAGCAGGAGTTGTGAATCCGTAATCGGCCCCTAGGAATAGGGTAAAGCAGGGTTAGTGAGATAGCATAGATCTTGTATTGAGAGACCCCCAATACAAAGGAGCGCCCCAGCTGAAAGTGTATGTGTAAGTCGACCTCAATCCCCAGTAAACTCCCGTAGTCCCCAGTAGAGTAGTCCCCCTTCTTTTTTCCCTTTTTTTTGCGCGCAAATCTTCGAGTAGATCCAGTCAAGAAATTTCATTTTTTGAAACAAATTGCTTTAGCTAGATTTAGCAAACTTGAAAGGGACAGGATGGCAGCTGAATTGAGCCTGATCTTTGCGATGCCAGAGAAAGCGGAGGTAGTGGCAAAAGACTCGATTCTCTTTTTCATAGCTTTTCTTGGTTACAAATCATGATACTCTTTTTTTTCTGCAATGAATTGAATTCGACTTTTGCGTCTTTGTTCGCTTGCTTCGTTTGAACTCCGTCGCGTAGTGGATAGGGGAAGCAAGACAACATGAAATTAACGCAAACGAAGTGTCGAGATATAACGGAGGTATCACAACACGAATCAACTTGCTTAAATGGAAGGGCCAGAAAGAACCAAAATTGCAGCTGGCCTTCATCGAAAATGCGCGCTTCCAAGCCAAGTTTCGAGAATCTTTCGACCAGACTCCTGGGAAATGCAAGCAAAAATATGGTTGTTCCAATTCCCGCCTCGTTGTCCGGCGCGGTGGTTTACTGAAATAGCTGCTCATATGCCAATGCAGGTCTAGACATAATTGACCTGGTCTCTTCTCACATCTAGCCATATTCTTCTCGATTTTGCTGAATCCTCAACTTGCAGGACCCGTTACCAGCAAAAACTTGAACGCTTGCAGAACCACCCGCCTTGCGTTGGATTTGGAACGGCGATTCATGACCTCTTATACACCCTTAACTTACAAGTACACTTTCAATATTGTAGCGTGCAATGCCCATCCCAAACACCATACAATGCCCAGACTCCGTATGTATCGATGCAATCCTCCAGTTCCACTATTTCCCTATTCCAGCGACATCATCTCCCGCCACTGTCACCTATGCCGATCCTTACTCATCTGCCCCTCATCCCTCTTCGGGAACCCACCCACTCTCTCGGCCTTCTTCATGATGTCCCTCCCCTTATCTCCATCTCGATCCTCAATCGGTAATCCCCACCACTCCTTATGAAACCTCTCCTGCTCTATCCTCCTCGCTTCTTTCGCCTCCCTGTCTTTCTGCCTCTTCAACCTCAATCCGAACCATTCTTCTCTTGCAGCGTCTTGCTCAGCCTGCGTTGCGTGTGCTATCATACAAGTATTCATCGCTTTGTTTTGTTCTCGGCATTTGAATGGAGCCGTGAAGGTTCGTCCGAGAGCACAGTCTGCGAATGCTGCGGAACAGAATTAGCCAGCATTCAATTGAACCATGAAAACTATCTACCTTTTATCTCAGCAGCACAATAGCCCCGTACCCTCGCATGATAAAGCTCTCTGACCTGAGCTTCCTGCGCCGAAGAAAGCGGTAGCGGATTCCTCGACGGCATGGGCAATAGCGGAACATCTTCCTCCTTTCCTGGAGGCGGCACCATAGCTGCCATGAAAATATGAACAAGAAGAAGCTTTGGATTTCTTCAAAAGCTCGAAGTGAAGATGCCTCCTATCAAATCGGATGTTTCTGAGGTCGAGAAGCTTGAGCTTTAGTACCGATACGGTTAGGCTGATTGCGGCCGCGTCGATGCAGGCTGGAACTTTTTCTCGAGGCTGAGAAACTTCAAAATAAATTCATGCGAGATACCCTCGCCCACCATTTCGAAGCACAACTCTGCCACGATTTGAGCCTCACAACACGTCAAAATGTCATCAATGCGAAATGCCGTCCAACGGCGCAATCACCGCGAGCGAGGACAACCAGAAGAGCGAGCTCGTCTTGGATTATTAGAGAAACACAAGGTACGCCCATTCGACATTCTCTCCCCTCACTCCATCTTTCTAACAAAATACAGGACTACTCCGCCCGCGCTAAAGACTTCAACCAAAAAAAACGGAAACTCAAAGCCCTCCGCCAAAAAGTCCTAGACAAGAACCCTGATGAGTTCTACTTCGGCATGCTCTCCCGGTCGGGACCTACCACACAAGGAAAAAACCGCACCGGAACCGTAAACGGCGATCGCGGAAACGCAGTTTTGAGCCAAGAAGCGGTGAGGTTATTTAAGACGCAAGATCTAGGGTATGTGAGGACGATGCGGAATAAGGCGTTGAAGGAGGTGGAGGCGTTGGAAAAGAGTACGGTGGGGATTAAGGGGAGGGGGAGGAAGGTTGTTTTTGTGGATGGGGAGGAGGAGATGCCGAGTCTGGAGAGGGAGAAAAATGTGGAGATGGATTGGGAGGATAATGAGGAAGAGGAAGAAGCAGAGGAGGTTTCGATTGAGGAGAAGAATAGGAGGAAATTACAGGCAAGAGAAGCTGAGAAGGTCGAGACGAGACTCACAGTCGCGCGAGAACGATTAAAAGCTCTTACAGAAGCAGAGCAAGCACTAGAGGTACAGCGATTACGGATGGGGAAATCACCAGCGGTCGGAGAAGGAATCACTAAGGCTGGAGTCAAGTATAAGGTGCGAGAACGCAAGAGATAAATATTAATTGGCCATCAGACATGACGAAAGCTGCATGCTGATTTTCTTCGACCATTTGACTCGAACGCAGAACAGATCTTCTTGGATCGTTTGCGAAATTATTTCGAGCAGAGAAGAGAAACCCCCCTTCTTAATTCCAGCGCCAAACGCCTCCCATCCAACATTATATACCCAAATCATTTCTTGCTCCTGGTCAGGCATTTGCTGACGAAGATAATGATTTTTGCCAGCACTTTCACGGACGTTGTGATAGTCCAAACGAAACACTTGATCAGCATCCAGATCAAGCCGAAGAACCCCGGAACCTTCTCCTCTTTCTCCTTCTTCTTGGCATCCTTCACGCTATCCTGGCTTTCGAGATCCATTTCAAATTCTTCAATCTTTACGTCCTTATCTTTCTTGTTCTTGCCCTTCTTGGTCCAAGTGGATGACATTCTCTTAGGAGACATTTTTGGAGATCTTGGGGCAATTGATGGCGGGGCCTCGAATCTCTCGATGTTGCGAGTCTTTTCTTCTGCAATGGCTACTAGCATGATTGCACAAATGGCGACGTCGACGACGTAGAAGCAGTCGATTCGTGCGGCGACAGCAGTGTCGACTTCCAGGTATCCGGTTCCGGCTCCATCTCGAGTCAAGCGAACAATGTTCCGTGGTAATTCTGGATGCTCGAGGGTATACTCTACTCTGGACCAGGCAGGCGAGGACGCAATGGAGACAATGAATGGCGTGGGGATTGCTGGGTGTACTAGGTAATACTTTCCACTATCCTCATCCCAGACCAGGCGCCCGCATTCTCGTTCCGCGGAAGCGATGATCTGTTCGGCATCTGCGCGAGGTGGCCTATTGGCCAAGTCAATGACCAGGTCTGACGCTGCCTTGGGATACAGCAACGCTACAAGCCCATCATTTGGTGGCAGCCGTCTTGCTTCCTCTTCTAGCGTCGTACTCATGACTTCGGCGCCCTCCTTCGGTTTAGACGACGAACCAAGTTTCGGCGACGTACTCTTGTTCGACTTGTTCGGATCGAAGCGTAACAACGTCATCTGTGCTGAAGTAGAGGTAGGCATAAGGCGAAGGCTGTAGAAGGGTTGGGTGGCAGACGAAAGGGTATGAACTGGCTCCTCAACATCACTGGTCATTTTTAGACAGAACTTCCGGCCCTCTGAATTCGAGACTTTCCATCCGTTGACGACCTTCCAGAATTCTTTCAGCTCATTGTTACTCGATGGTTCCATGATCGTCTCGTCCTGGATGCCTCGAGGGAATCGCCCTGGTAATGACCCAGAGATCCCCGGACTTTGAAGAGGACTTCTGCCGCTGATGCTTGGAGAGTATGGTCGTCGATTGATGATGGTCCTTGGGATATGTGTTGGGCTCGTCTCAGTGGGGAAGTAGGCTTGGTGCTCGAGTGCAATCTCGGGATTGTATCTGGGGAAGATGGAGTGCATTACTGGCTCCTCTCGAGGTGGGGTTGTGTTGATATTCTTGGGGGCAGAGGTACGGGAGGAGTTGCTGGTGCTTCGTACCAGAGTTGGAGCGTCCGAGAATGAAGTATGAGATCGGGGAGCTTGGTCTGATGGGAGATGAGCTCGTGGTGGGGTCGTGATTGGGGACCCGTGGTCTGCTTGTTGTGTTTGCGGGGTCTGTCGGCCATTCTGTGGTGTCTGTCTCCCTCCCATCGATGACTCTGACCGCCGCCCATCAAGAGCCGATTGTCTCCCATCTGAGGGGAAGCCTGGTGATTTCGATCTTTCCACAGCTGATGTAGGGTCTTGGGGAGTAATAGCATGTTGTCGCGTGCTCGGTTTCCTCGATGGGGTTGTCCTCTCCTTGGGCGTCGGAGGAAACAGCTTCAAGCCCATGTTCACTGGCTTATCAGGCATTTTGAAGGATGGTACAACGCAGTATCCCAGATACTACCTCAAATAATAATCAAAGGAACCAGCTCCTCGGGCCCGACTCTAAGGACCAGGCGCACATAGCTCCTGTTATACATCTCACGGTCATCTTTCAATGTGGATGTATGCATGTCTGATAATAGATACGCGCCTATGAGCTAAATTTGTTCTGCACGACTGATTGCGATAGAGCGAGAAGGTATCCTGAAATAGATTTTGGCTTGGCGAGTGCTTACCGCTAGCGAGTTAAAGTTGGTGGTTGTGGGGAGAACCCTTGTCGGCGGTAGGATGCAGGCGTTGAAGTGTGTGATAGTCGCGATGATTCGTGGAAATCGAGACGCCAACCGCTTTTCGCGGCCGATTCGTTGGATGCAAGGGTTCAGAGAAGCGCTGGCGATGCAAGGCGTGTGCAATTGTTTCTGCTTGTGGATGAGTCGAGATCTTTTATATAAGGTAGAAAAATCTCACTTACGATAGCCAAACGCGCGCAAGTGAGTGCATGTGAGCGTTCTCGGTATCCTAGCAGGGTTGGGACATTCGTCAAGCTTTTTGAGTGGGAACTCATCGCAGGCATATCAAGGTATCCTTTCTTCACGCGGTCCCCTGTACTTGTTTCTGCACACAACCTGTGGATGATAATCACTTCAGACTGGTCTATCGTTGGGTGTTTGTTACTCGTGTTCATCTCTTCTTGATTTCAGATGGGCATCGCATACCCAATTAACCCCATCTACCGCCAATCCATTGTCCAAACAACTCGCGTTGATTTCTTGTAATTTTCCCACTGTTGGTGTGTTTGTCATCAAGCCAAATTATTTTGAATATGCCGACAGAGGAGTGGAAGGGGTCGTCACTTACACCTGTATCAAGAATCCCCTTCCCTTCCTCATCGAGCGATTCAAAAAAACACCTCACGCACTCTACCTCACGTCTCGCAAGCAGCCGCAGACAAATGATGAGGCTAGCAGTAGCCCTTAAAATAACCAGAGTTTGATTTTATCTTTGAGTTCCTAGCAAGTGCGAAATCATCGCGACAGCCTTTCTTGTCCGAGTCATAATCATTAGCGTCGATCCCCAAATCTTTCAGATTTTAATGAGGATCTACGAGTCTGACTGTGTGACTCGAGAAAAATGATAGCTCTATTTCGCCTATGATTTCAACACTGACATTTCAATCTTGGATGGGGAGTCCCGGGATTAGAAAAGGTGGATGTCATGGACTTCGCTCTTGATTCTGTTCTTGTTTTCTTTTCGGTTTTGAACAAGCCCAAATGACTACTCCGGATTCAATGAGGGAAGCAGTTGCTCTTACGAGTCTTCACCCCTTTTCAGATCCTCGTATCCAACAATGACAGTCTTCAAGGTCTGTTAGCTTTTAGCAGTCTCGCCAAGGATGATGTATCACCCCCAGAAATGAGCGATTCATCTCTCGGCTTTCTCAATGGTTGCCAGCATCAGCATGTACCATTATTAGACTAAACTCTCGCATTATTGCATACTTTGCGACTACGGCAATTGCACACCGAACCAGGAACGACATCCACAAGGCTACACGCCAAGACCCCTAGCCTCGCAGCCTCACCAGCACCGAAGTTCTATCTCCACCCTTGCTCCGGCCCCGCATAACAGCCAGGTTCACTCTTATCAGCCCCTCATCTGCAAAACGCAATCCCCGCCGCCTCCAAAATCCTTTTACCAACTTCCTCTTTCAGCTATTTCTACAGGCACAGTGACAGCATTTCTGGCTATTGTCAACCCATGACCTCGCCAGGTACGAAAACGTTTCGCAGAGGGCCTGCGTCACCAAGCAACGGAAAGCTGCATTCGAGGATTTGATAGGCGTTCACCGTATGCGGGTATGGTATGTAAGTGCACGCAAGCACGCAAGCTCGAAGGATGGGCGCGGCGTTGATGGGACGGTGATAATCGTAATTAGTGATCGGATTGACATGTAACCAAGTGGCGGTGCTGCAGATCGCCGGGGGAGCTTCAAGAGCTTGAGCTCCTCTCTTCCTTTCTCCTTCTCTCTTCCTCTTTATCATCTCTTCGTCGCTGTGCTGCCCGTCAAGATGTTGTCGAATTTGCTCCTCCTCAGCCTCGGCTTTGCTGCTTCAATTGCACTAGCATCGCACAACTATACTCACGATGCTAAGCTTGGAGCTGCTGCCTCCGAGAGCTCAGTCTGCACAGGCATCGCAATTGACGTCTTGAAAGACGGCGGGAATGCTGCGGATGCTGTAAGCCCTCCCCCATTCCCACCCGCGTCTCATAACTAATCACGACCCAGATCATAGCCTCACAATTCTGCGTCGGAGTAATTGGCATGTACCACTCCGGCGTCGGCGGAGGAGGATTCATGACCGTTCGCTCCCCCAACGGAACCTACGAATTCATCGACTTCCGTGAAATGGCCCCAGCAGCCGCATACGAATACATGTACTCCTCCCCCTATGGCACTTCCGCCGAATCCCTCACCGGGGGCCTTGCTTCTGGCGTGCCTGGCGAACTACGTGGTCTCGAATACCTGCACACTCACTACGGCTCTAAACCCTGGAAACAACTCGTTGCTCCAGCTGTGAAACTCGCTAGGTATGGATTCCCAGTTACGAGGGATTTGGTGAGGTATATGGCGAGTGCTACGGCCGGGGCATATGATTTCTTGACGTATGATGAGACGTGGGCGATCGATTTTGCGCCGAATGGGACGAGACTTGGGTTGGGGGATACGATGACAAGGAAGAGGTATGCGAATACGTTGGAGAGTATTGGGGAACAGGGACCAGATGCGTTCTATAAGGGGGCCATTGCGAATGCGACGATTACGGCATTGCAGAAGCAGAATGGGACGATGGCTTTGAGTGATTTAGCGAATTATACCGTGCAAATCAGACCAGTGAGCAATATCACATACAGAGGCTTCAGAGTCTTTACAGGCAGTGCGCCGTCCAGTGGTGCGGTTGTAGCGTCGGTTTTGAAGATTGTCGAGGGCTATGATGTGAGTTCATTTTCACCTTCCTCTTTATTCTCATGTATGCAAAATACTAGCCAAATAGATGTCAACACCCTCAAACATCAATCTCTCAACCCATTACCTCGACGAAGGGATGCGCTTCGCTTACGGCCAACGAACCCTCCTCGGGGACCCCTCCTTTCTCACAAACCTCACCTCCTACCAAACAGGGATGTATTCAGCAGCCACAGCCGCCGAAATCCGCGGCCAGATCGAAGAATACCACACCCTGAACGTCTCCGCCTACGATCCTTCCAACTACGAAATCCTTCAAGACGACGGGACATCCGCCTCTGTAACATCAGACAAGAGTGGCTTAACAATTGCAATGACGAGTACTATCAACACGCTTTTTGGGAGTCAACTTATGGTCCCCGAAACCGGCGTCATTATGAACAACGAGATGAATGATTTCAGTATCCCGAACACGACGAACGCATTTGGATATGCGCCTGCACCGGCGAATTTCATTGCACCGTTCAAGAGGCCGTTGTCTTCTATCAGTCCCACAATTGTGGAGTATCCTGATGGAAAAGTCTATAGTAAGCACATTCCACCTGATAAAACCAAGAGATTGGAAGTTTTAACACGCAACCAGTCTCCCACGCATCGGCCGGCGGCTCGAGGATCATAACAGAAGTAATCCAACACCTCTGGCACGTCCTGGACCAAAATCTCACTTCCGCCCAATCCCTAGCCCAACCACGAATGCATGACCAACTCTCACCCAACCTGGTATCTTTTGAATACGGCTCGGAGACTTTCGGGATCGAAGGTTACAACAACGAAACTACGTCTTACCTCGCCAACGTCGATGGCTCTACCATTGGGTTTATGGCGGTGGGGAGTACGACTGCGCAGGCGTTACGGGTGTTGCGGAATGGGACGTTTGAGGCGGCGGGTGAGCCGAGACAGCTTAATAGCGCAGGATATGCGATATGAGGAGCTAGAGATCGCTCTGGTTTATTTGAGGGGTAAGAAAATGATGTGATGTAATGTTGAAAAGAGAAATGAGGGGATGTGGCATGATTTAGACTTCTTGTATATATATACCTTGGCAGACCAAATCTAAATGAGAACAGTGTGCGGGAAAGAAGCACGCAGACTTCTGACATCTTTCCAGGACCAGGCTGTGGGAGTGCAGGTGTCACTTCTCTCATAAAATACCAATGACCTGGAAAGTTGAAGCAAGTTGGGTGTGGAGAATATGAAGGTTCTGGAGGTTGGCGTTGTCTTGTCCGCGCGTCGTCCCCACATCGTGACTTTTATCCCTGGGCACCAAGAAAGAAGCTTGATTCAAGCTTCCATTAACTTCCTCGGCCTAAGAAACCTGAAACTATTTACGAGTTGGCCATTAAGCTTAAATGCACCTCAATTCACCTTTCACAAGCTTCACAGTTCAACCAAGGAGCAGGTCTAAAGGAAATAAAACCATTGTATTCCCAACCCAATAAAAGAAAGCATGCATTATCATCCACCATTTTTGCCTATGCTTCTTCTTTTCTTCTCTTCCCCAAAGTATGTGCATGAATCGAATGGACAAATGGAATGTATCACTCCATCCTATGCCATTCCTGCCATTAATCTCCTTCCTCTCACACTCTACAACAGAACCATGCCAAATCCAGTCGTAACAGCAAGAACCGTGAAACCAGCTGCATACTTCCAAGCACCAACGCTGGCACTATAGGTCATACCACTAGCATCACTCTTTTTGCTCGTCGAGCTAGCTGCACCTGTAGCCGTGGATCCTCCCGAATTAGCAGATGTAGCGCTGGCAATCAAACTTGAACAACTGCTTGCGGTGCTAGCAGCCTTGACAACTTGCGCTGCACCGGCGAAGTCACAGGCAGTCGAAGCGCTGTTCTGCTCAAGATAATAGGCATTGAAAGCATTGGACAATTGCTCGGTAGCATTGCACATGGAATAAGCTCCATAGGTACCGGTTGTGGTGTTGCGGACAATTCCAGCGCAGGGCTTGCCTCCGTTGTAGCCGCAGACTTGGCCAAACAAGGTTCCGATCTCGGTAGTGTTGACTGATGCGGCAGCCTTGCAGGAGAGGGAGGCCATCATGCAGGAGCAGAGAGCTTGGTTGGGGGGTGGTGGGAGAGTGGTGGCTGCTGCCCAATCAGCATCGACAGTTGGGCAAGCTTGACCAGCTGTGTTGGTTGGGGAGTAGCTGGCAGATTGGACTGCGGTGGGTGAGACGGAGTGGATTTGGGTGGACCAGGCGTTGAAATCTGCGAGAGTGCTGACGGATGAGCCAGAGACTGAGACGAGACCGTAGTCGTTCTCTTCTTCGAAGTATTCGTAGACGAATCCTCCTGAGAAGACGGAGCTCATGTTGACACCATAGAGAGCTGCAACTTCGGTGAACTGTCGGCCAGCGGCTCCGCCTCCTTGAGTGTTGCATCCGTACTCAGCGAAGAATGCTGGGACGGAGTAGTTCGCGAATTCAGCAGTTCTCTCCGCATATCCGGAAGTTTCATAGTTGGAGTCGCCGCACCATTCGTAGATGTTGTATCCCCAGAAATCAATCTGATCCTCGGTAGGTCCGCAATTGAAGTAAGCAGCAACATTGGCGCGAACAGAAGCGTCGTCGTCTGCAGCATATCCAACACCCATTGCGTGGTAGTTCTTCGACTTAATGTATGCCTTGGTA
Source organism: Acephala macrosclerotiorum (assembly GCA_014904845.1). NCBI lineage: Eukaryota > Fungi > Ascomycota > Leotiomycetes > Helotiales > Mollisiaceae > Acephala > Acephala macrosclerotiorum. Next base: position 56,761 of record MU119240.1, read on the forward strand.
TCACGAACCGCAGCCTTCACGAATGCCGAAGCTCCGGTGTAGGAAAGATTGTTTGTGACTTCATTTCCAGCGAAGAATCCGATAACATTGCTGTATGATGACAGAGCATCAACGACGCTGGTATAACGTGCGTACAATTCGGTGTTCCATTGTGGATCCTCGCGATTGATTGAAAGGTTCGGTTCTCCAAGATCACTGATCACGTAGATACCGGCAGCATCAAGAGCCTGCATGCAAGTATCGTGGTTTTGGGTGGGATCGATGGCATAGGTACGGATTGTGTTCGCGCCGAGCTTTTGAAGGTAAGGGATATCGCGAGTGCAGGAAGCAGAATCGGCGAGAGGGTCAGTGTATCCGGTGCTCTGTTGATCGAGATGTCAGCAAACAATATTGATGTTGGCACACGATCACTTACATTGTCACCAGATGTGCTTCCACCTCCAGCGCTGGCGATACCTTGTTGATATGCTACACCCTTAATGAAGAATTGAGTGCCATTGTTACTGTAGAAGAACTTGGAGCCCTGATATAATCGTCAGTTCAATGTCCGGACCTATCCTGGTACAATTGACATGCCTTGATAACAATCGAAGGGAGAGTGGCAGACACGCCATTGAAGAGAATCGACGAAGCCGCTAACAGCGAAACGAGAGGGGTAGATCTTCCCATATTGATAACGTGTTGTGGTTGAAGTGCACCCCTAGAAACGAAAGACGAAGTTAACGACAGTCGAGATTGAAGTTATGACGAAGCGAAAGTTTCCTTGGAAACCAAGATCAGGGCCAGTGAATGCAACGAATGTGGTAGGAGTGAGGCGCGATGGGATTTGGATTTGGATCTGGATAAACACGACCTCCTGGCTTGCTAAAAGCAGATACGGGAGACAGCCAGTGGCCAAAGATGCGCCAGTGGCGTTGGGGGAGAACGCTGGAAGAACAGCGATGGGCCGAAAAAGACTGGAAATGTCGGCACTGTATGACGTCCTATTGGATGATGGTCGCTGGATGGAGAGCTATTCTGACCGTAAGCAGGAAAATGGCACAGCCGGGGATAGGTGCTGCATTAGTTGGCTGCCCGGTGGATGTTTGCACGAGGCAGCGCAATCAAAATGTTCCTGGTGGTGAGACCTGAGGAATACTTATCTTCACACCCGTCCTACCTGTTCTTCAATGCCCTGCAGCCGCATCAATTGTACCAATTCTCAGAATACAAGTGAGGGGTATCTCCAGATTGTTTGGTGTTTCGAGATTTGCGGAGGGGTGTTGGGGTCAGATATCAACAAGCTTCAGTGGCACGGATCATCACGTCACGATGTGGGTCAAGGAGATGAATGGAGTCAAATACGAGTGCTGATATGTACCCTTAGTTTGCGTATAAGTGTATATGTGAGTATAAGGGGTCCTCGAACCGATAAAAAGCCTTTCACGAGGTTATCCACACCTCTTTCTCTTCAAATAAAAGCATCGGTCTATTCTTTTGGCGTCCTCATCTGGGTTACGTTTGAATGGAGTCGGCAGACAGCAGTGCGTGAAGTCAAATTCGCTTGCTCAGAAGCTCTACGAGACCAACTCTCTAGGAGACAGCATTTCTGTTTAGAAGATTCGAAGGATCCTCTCATCAATTTGATGACCAACTCCGTGTTCTTCTCGAATTATTCATTCGAAGCGACTTTCATCCTCTAGCGAGCATATAAACGCAACTCGTATTCTGCAACCTCTGATTGGTGAGAGGGGAGCAACTATCTGCACGTTTACCAAAAGCATTGAAATACTTTCTGAAGTTGACAAAGCTATCTTAGCCTAACGGTGTCAAGACGGTTATAGTCGAGACGAAGTATTCGAGACTTGTTGAAGTATCTGAGATCTGAATTTTTAATTCGTGCTAGTTTTGTCAACTTTTCCGTTTGCCACTCGGAACAGCATCCGAAGGGAATGCACCAAGAGCTCCAGACACAATCTTAGCAGGAAGATTCTCACTTTTGGCATCAGAAAGGTATCGGACATAGTACCAGAGATGGAGAGATGGAGGAGACCTGCTTGTGCTATCCCCACGTGATCCCCACGTGATCCCCACGTGTCGAATTGTCCAGCGTCGATCGAGGCATTAAAATTCTGTTTCGTGGCTCATCGAGGCCTTCAAAGTCCTTCTTCTTTTCACATTGAATGCTTTTGCTGCATATTGCACTTCCTCAATGCTTCTTTTTCTTTCGATTGCAAGAAGATTTGCAATCTTTATCGCCTCGCACCATCTTTCTGGCGTTGGAATCTGTACTCATGTCATTTAATCTCAATGTCTTGTTCGTCTCGTCGACACCAAGGAAATCTTTTCGAAAGTCGCTTTTGTCTGTTTAATTCCGTATTGGGATGAATTACCACATATCCCTCTCTTCAATGTCCAGCTACTTTCTTGCACATTAGGAAATTCTGTTGCATATCGTTGCAATGTCCCACCCCAATATCAACATTCAGCCGCTGCTTTTCTTTTGTATATATACTCCATAGCAACATTAGACAACCTTGATTTTGCACGCCGAAAGACCCCTCCCTCCCCCACGGGGCAGAATTCTATCGATCCACGTGATGGTTGGGCTGAAATACTCTTTCCCAGATCCGTTCCTTCCTAGTTGTTCTACTTCTTACGCCTGTTATTTCGATCCTCTGAATTCTGCGTCTGTTCTATTCTTAAATTTTCCACATCTTTTCCTTCTCGCATCAACAGCAGCCCGCATCCTATTTCTAATCTAGGTCGCTTACAATAGATCACTACCCCTCGGGCTCTACGACTTGGTATGCTCCAATTTTGGTCTCTGGCGAGCTCCGAAACTCAATACTTCTATCGAAACACCCTTTCCTTGCCGATCGATCCGTCGAGCTACTTGGGGAGGCTGAGATGGCACGAAGAGCATGGAAAGTACTGTAGGTAATGTCCGAGGCTCCTAATGAACAAGCTGACACTCGGTGTGCCTTGAACACGAGGTCAAGACTAGGCAGACGGCTATTCAACATATTGTAACAACCATACAAGTCGAGAGTTACTCCTTTGGTATTCTGAATGCGGTTCCCTTGCGCCGGGAAAAGTCGGGTCACTTCACCCAGCCTCGCCAAAGTCTCGTGTTTTCGCGCTGTCAATCTCCCCACAATCGACCTCCTTACCCCAAAGAAAACCCCAATGCGGTGAATTAAGCCCAGCAGCTCAAACCCCGAGCGCCCTGTTCTATAGAATGAGATGGGAAATGGACTGACCAGATCTGATCGCGTGCCGGCAATAGGTAGGCGTCGGCGCCTGAACATACCTTAAGTGCAGCTACGAACCTCCAAATATCCTGCTCGACGATGCGAATTTGGATGAGCACAACTGGCCAAACAACGCTATACTACGACTTGGATAGAAGAATACTTTTATGTCGGCACAGGTACGTCAAGATTCGGGAATCGTGAAGTTTCGTTAATCAGTTGTCAGCTCTGCGGATCACGGATGCTGGATTTCAACTCCAGTCAAGAAGAGCAAATTGGAATCAGGCCGCCGTATATCTTATGGGCGGTTAGCCTCGACGATCTTCCAAACTCAAGAGATGTGCATGAGCGGCTTCGAGCACAATCTAGAAATTGGGAATTGCCAGCAGAGGACGTGTGGCGGTCGTATCAAACCGTCTACACAGGAACCTCAAAAGGAGTGAGGTACAAAATGACAATCGGTAGCCCGATAGAGTCTAAGCTAGTAGGGCATATACCAATAACGGTGATTGCATGGCGAGAACTTGGAACTGGTATTCTCTATCAATTGATAAGATAGAGAGGTCCATCGCTGACGAGAACCCAAAAGCATCTGGTATCGAAGTCATAGGCTGTGCTGATACCTCGGTCATGCCTGCAAATCACCCAGATATCTTCAAATTCTCCTCACTTGCTCCACCACCGCCTTTATCACCATCCTCTTCGGCATCCTCTTCACGATGTTCAAGCCTCACCCATCGACTGTTCACATTTCAAGGAACAACCACATTGCCAAAATCTCTATGCCAAATGCCGACGTCGATACACAACGTCAGGCCCTCAAATATTCTTTTCAGGATCTGGAACCAACTCACTCAAATACGCCCCTGCATTCTTATCGGTCTGCTGTTTTTCGCCTTCCTATCATTGAGTATCTTCCTCGGCGTGTTCTTCACTTTGGATAAAAGCTATGGATATAGCATGGGGGATGCGTTTACGCTCGCCGGTTTTGTCTTCGGAATTGATGCTTGTTGCACTCCTGTGTTGTTTGCCTACCATTACCCTCATTGTGAGTGTCGGAGGAGAGGAAGGGTGAAGCTTTGTACTGAGTAACGTATTTGAGGAGAATATTTTATTGGTTTATATTTTTATTTTTTTATTTTTGGAATATGGATCGATATACCCTCTGAATGTACATTGTGGACCACAGTGAAGCTGGCATTTCCAATCTGGGTGCATGTCGAGCTTCATTTTAAGATCAAGTTGGGCCATTGAGACCACTTATCGTGACCGTGCTGGTGGAGGACTTTGACAAGGTCCCCATTCCGCCCTCTGAACCATACCGAGTCCACGTATCCTCAAGTCCTCACCCCCAGCCCTCCCAATCCTAATATATGCCCTCATCATGCGGCCTCCCAAACCTCGGCTCCCCCTCATTCGCCATATCCAAATACACAATCCACCCCTTCTCATGCCACTCCCTCAAATCCAACCCCTCCTGCCCAGCATCCAGTGTATGCGCATTAACACTAAAATACCCCGTATCTCCTTCTACCCACCCCTCCTTCTTCGGACTCCAAACCTTGACCCTCTCTCCCTTCTTCCCTCCCCCACTATCCCCTTCCCCGGGAACATCAACCTCCAACTCCCTCTCCACAACCTCCCCATCTCCCCCACCATTATCCCCATTGAAAGCAAAACACCTCACTCCACAATTCGGACAGAAATACCAATGTATCTCATGATCGAAACAAGTGTAATCTTTCAATCCGCCTTGTACGGGGTTTAACGGGGAGAGTAACAAGAAGTCGAGAGGAGAGGAGGGGAGACGGATGTGGAAGAAGGACATTTTGTGGCAGGTTGTGCAGTTGCATTTTCGGATTCGGACAGAGGACGAGGAGTCGGGGGCTGTGGCTAGGTTGGCAGGAGGAAGGGTGAGGTAGGTGATGTATTTCGTGTGGCCGCAGTGGCAGGAGCCTGTGTAAGGTCGTCGGGTTGGGGGAGGGGTGGTTGTGGTTGTGGTGGGGGTTTGGGTAGAAAAGGTCATTGCGGGTTCTGGAAGGTGTTAATATCGGCATTGGACGTGGAGGAGAGGGGAGGGATAGACTTAGAGTTGTGCTTCTTGGTGAGTGAGGGAGGTGTTGAAGAGTAGAGGGAAAAGAGAAAGGAGAGATAGGTATCCTACCTAGATCTTACCTACACTTACGAGCCGAACTCAATGCAGGTACAACGGTAACTTATCTCTTACTCACGATGAATTATCTTTACGATAACGCGTCGCGAGCTGAAAGAGGGAGGAGGGATGCCAAGATGTGGGGTACACGCTAGAACACGACAAGGGTCTCGAACAGCTGACTTGCCGAAGATCTTCCAGGGGTCGAGGCGTTGACATCATCTGAAGCTTTTCATTCTTCCCTCGATTCTTCTGCGCGATCTCCAGACCCTTTAACGGCTTCTAGTGCCAGTGCTTGTGAATAATAGTCTGCTCTAGAGCAAGATGTACTAGGGTACTCTACGTAACCAGAAGCAGGGTATGGATACGGAGTACCAGACATACTGCTCAGTGGTGATGATGTCGAGGTGGGAATTTCTGCTTTTGTTTATCTTCTTCCTTTATTTGCGTTCCTCTGAAGCTCTTTTCTGTATCTCTATTTTGTTCTCGAAGCTAGTACCATGTCTACACATTCAGAAGAAACTCTTGACCAAATCGACGGCCACATGGCCAACAGTCATGATCAAGAGAGGCCACTCATGGACAGAGCACTTCCCGCCTTCACTTCTCCGTATCTGGCACAGGAGCGGAAAACATGGAGGAAAATGTTCATCATGTTCTGCGTACTTCTGGTTACGATCGTTCTTGGAATCCTGTCTCTATACTGGGGCGCAGACCATTCTCTTCAATTCAATGTCCCAGTCTTCACCGTGGCGATCATCGATTTCGACCAAGGGGAAGTAGGACCATATCTGCAACAAATGGGCGCAACAGCTCGATCGATGAATCCAGAGATGACATTGGGGTATGTCTCCGAGCCAGGATCGAAGTACAATTTCTCGAACGAACGAGCTCGACATGCGTTGAAGCAGGAGGATTTTTGGATTGGGATCATCATTCAGGCCAACGCCACGACAGCTATGAACTACGCGTATAATGAGGGGAACACGAGTTACGACCCGACAGGATCAGTACATGTTATATATGAGGAGGGAAGGAATACTTTGGCGATCGATGAATATGCATACCCCGCTGTGATTACGTTCATGAATTCGTTCGTCATGCAGTTTGCGAAACAGAAGCAGGCTTCTCTTCTGACAGCCAATACTGGGAATGCAACTCCATTGGAAAGGCAGGCTCAGAATCCGATACCGATTGGATATTCGATCTACAATACTGCTCCATACGTTCCCAGCACAGCAGAAGCAGCGACTGAGATTGGAACTATATGTAAGTGTTCTCTAATTTCCGTTCCTGGCAGTGCTGACTGAATTGGCAGACCTCATCATCATCTCTTTCCTCTCAGTCCTAATGTTCAATGCTCTCAACGAAGCCATGATGGGCAAAGTCTCCACCGCCCGCTATTACATCTACAGTACCGCCTCACCCTCCTGCCCTCCATCTACTTCTTCCTTCCCCTCCTCTACATGGCCCTCTCCTGCATCTGGTAAATCCGCTTCGATAAATTCTACGGTCCCTCCGGCTGCGTAATCTACTGGATGCTCTCCTACGTCTCCATGCTAGCCTTCGGTCTCGCAGTCGAAAACGTAAACAACGTCCTCGGCCCGCCTTTCACCCCAGTGTTTTTCGTGTTTTGGGTAATCTCGAATGTGGCGACAGGATTCTATCCGATCGAGTTGCTGAGCAATTTCTATCTATGGGGTTTGGCGTGGCCGTTGAGACATAATTTGATCGGATCGAAGACGATTTTGTTTGGGACGAAAAATCTTTTGGGGTTGGATTTTGGGGTGTTGATTGCTTGGGTGGCGGTTAGTATTGCGTTGCAGCCGTTTACGATTTGGGTGCAATTGAGGAAGAAGAAGTCGGAGATTGAGAGTCATAAGAGGGAGGTGTTAGAGAGGGTTTATGGAAAGCAGGGTGAGAAGAGTAAGGAGGGATGAGTATGAGCGTTTGGAAGAGCAAGTTTGACGTTGATGGAAGATTTACAATGTTTGGATGGCATTTACACACGAGCGACATATGATACTTCGAAGCAATAATACAATAGCGTCTCGAACCGCCATTGATTTCTGTTGATATCGGACTTCAGTCCTTGGCACTATGATGGGGACGGCACGATGCCAAGAGATGCATATTATCGGATATTAAAGCCACGATTAAGGCTGAGCCCCAGAACTGGACAGTGCCAAGAGCTGCTTCTAACACCTTCGGACGACTGCAGCTGCAAGTGGGATTTATTCGTTGTCCAGGGGAGGTCTGGGGCCTGTGAAGCTTAAAGTTAGCGACAGAGCCCCAGAACCACCTCAACCTCGCGATCTTCTGCCCTTCTCTCTTCTTCACAGTGCATACAATTCTCAGCCAATTGCGCATCCTGCGCCCTTGGTCTATACCTCCAGACATCCTATCAGATCGACCGGCATTATCAAGAAGCTGGCGAGTGCCGTGCAGTCTACCACGAGGAGTTCGCGACCCTGTCTTTATTCTTTCAGCTCAATTTTTGGATCCTAATGGCGCTCTTGGCAGCATTAATCGGGCTACAGAACACATTTCACTGGCTTGATCGAAGCCCTAAGCATGATATCAATCTTGGCCCTGCTAGCCTTTCGCGTGCTTCATTGGCACTTGTCTGGGAATCACCCCAGGACCAGGATGCCTGGAAAGCCTCTCTTTCATCGTGTGGCAGAAGTCGTTCACAGCCTCATGTGCTCAGGTCAAATACTCACGATGGCCCATCTTGCGTCAAGTGAAGTCTGTCATAGAGCCTCCGGCCTGAGCTGGCAACATGCGTTTCACAGCCTTCTCGTTCTTGCTCGCAGCACCATGCGTTCTCGCGGCTGTCCTTAGTCCTCGAGCAACAGAAGCTCCAACATGTATCGGACTCAGCGTCAAATCTAACAATGGCAATCGTAAAGTCGCTCTCGTCATCGACAGCTCTGGTTCCATGGCAGAATCTGATCCTTACAACCTCCGACTCGCTGCTGGAAGAGCTCTGAACGATTGGCTCATCACTAAAGCAGAGGCAGGGAGTGGCAAGCAAGCTGATCTTGTTACTGTTATCAACTTCGATGACACGGCTTATTTGGATTATCCTCTTGGTGATCCTGCGGGCGCGAATAGCTCGTTTGATGCTATTGGTGCTGATGGCGGGACGTTCATTGCTGGTGGGGTGGATATGGGGATGGCGCAGTTGACTTCGAGTGGATCGGGGAGTACTTCTGGGAGGAGTAGTATTATCGTCTTTACAGACGGCGAGGTGAGGACTCTCTGGTCGTCTTTTCGTTCAATATCCCAATGCTTGGTCCTACCTTTCATGTCTCTCGACAAGGCTGTATCTTATCAAGAACACGGAGGCCCAAATCATCTCAAATGTACCTTGCTAACCCCAAAACAGGACTCCGACACAGCTACTCTCATCGAGTCAATCAACAAAGCCCACTCCCTCGGCATCCGTGTCTCATTCGGCTTCCTCGACGCATCCTCCAGCATCCAAGACAAAGGCGTCCTCTCCGCTATCCAATCCTCCGGTGGTGTCTACGCCACCATAACCACCGAAGACGCATCCAACAACTTCATCAACTTTGCCATTCTCAACGGCTTGACCTACAACGACAATCCCTCCGGTAACAACTCAACCTTACTGGCTGGTCTCACGATTGCGGATTTTATCTCCGGGAGTGAGACGCAGACATTGACGTATAATGCGCAAGCGAATGAGAGGATCAATTTTACGATTGAGAGTGTGGATGCGGGGAGCATTACTGCGCAGGCGATTTTTGGTGGGAAGGTGTTGAATGGGACGACGGCTACTTATTTTGGTGACAGCGTATTGCCTATCGTTGCTCCTAGTGCTGGGGCGATCGAGATTAAAGTCACGGCTAAGGATGCGTTACCGGGTTCGATGTTTGTCATTGGAGCGATGTCGAATATGCCGATTCAGAATTGCACGCTTGCTGTTAACCCAAGTGGTGGAGGTGGAGGGCTGAGTACGGGAGGGAAAGTTGGGCTTGGTCTGGGTATACCTACTTTGATTGCTGGTATTGGTGTTGGAGCGTTCTTCCTGTTCAAGTATTTCGGAGGCATGATACCGCCGTTTAAGAATCCGTTTAAGAAGCCAACACCGGGTGATACGGAGACTCATCAACCGCCCGAGACGCACCAACCACCTGATCATCAGCCCGAAAAGCCCGGGATGATTTCGAACGCCAACCCCACGAATGGGTCTGAAGGATTTCAAGCAATACCACCAGCTGTGCCACCACCTGTCGCTAAGTCACCACTCTCCAATGGTCCTTCCCCTCCACCAGATTCCCAAGGTCTCGACAACATCGGACAAAACATAGCTCACGACCCACACAAACACCACAAACACCGCCGCCACAAAAAGCGCAAGAACGACGAAGAACCCCATCACCATCACCTCCCTCCTGGTCATCCATGTGCTCAACTCGCTTTTACAGATGCCAAATGTCCCCTGTACGTTGTAGGACATGTATGCAAAGATCCCGAAGCAGAACCCAAAGGACCATGTGCTTGTACGGATAAGAAATGTCCACTGAATGATAAGGATCATGAGTGTGATATTGAGGATAAAGAGGGGATTAGGGAGATGGAGAAGGGTTGTGATTGTATAGATGAGGAGTGCCCTACGCAGAAAGAGATTGAGAGGAAGAAGAGGGAGAGAGTTGTGCGCGGGATGGCGGTTAGTGGGGTGAAGATGGGGGTTGGTGAGGTGGTGAAGGGGGCGATGGGTACCTAGTTTTGGGGTGGGGATTGGGTTTGAGGAGTTTTGGTTGTGAGGGTTGGGTTGGAATGGGATGTTGATGTGTGGGTTGGTTCTGTTGCTTTTGGGTGCGATGAGTTATGAATGCTTTCCAATATCGTCGTTTGAATCTCTCGTTCACGCTTCCAGGTCTAGATTGACATCCTCTAGATGATGTTGCTGGCAAGTGCCAGAATTCCGAGTCGGACATGGTCGTCTTCCTCGAGTCTTTTCACTCATCAACACTCTTCTTTGCATGTTGTTTGAGCCCCGCTCTTCTAGGAGTAATGACAGACTCAAAGGATATTGCCTAGATGCCCTAAGGAGACAGATCCCTTATTTTCAAGTCATGTTCGGTTTTTTCTTGCTCTCGGACAACCTCAACAATATCTTGAAGCTTCGACTTTGACGTACTAAGTAAAGATTGTCCGTGCTTCCCAGTAAAGAAAGTTCTATCATTTCTGTCAAATTCTAAGCCTCAAGCTTTCAGACACTATCCTCAATTTACAAAGGTTGGAATCTTGGAGTGCTAAGGGAGGATTGTCCCGGCTCGTTGGGGATATGGACAACTAGCTCCCACCTTCCATTTCGTCTTTTCATTCATTGATTCCATTTCTCTCGACTATCATCACCAATTCAATGCAATGAGGTTGAGGAATTGACAGCAGTCATCTCATTCTGTAACGTCCAATTCTCAGGTATGGTCTTGCACCGACACAAAGTAGAAGAAGTTCACATTGAGGCAAATTCACTGTCAAGTATCTCACTGGTGTCAAGTTGTCTCACTATCGCCGTCAGGTCATCTCACGGCTGTTAAGTCACTTCAATATCCATCGGATCAAAGTTTAGAGTAGGGAAGGTTGTTCATTCATGGGATGCACGCCGGCAGAGCCCCCAACTCCAGAAATCAAGTATATAACCGGAGATGCAAGCAGAGCCCCCACAACACCAAACACCAGACAGAAGTACGCCAGCCGGCCAAAACCACCAGATAGTATGCGCCCGCCGGCCCACCACCAGAATAGAATACGCCCGCCGGCCTCCACCACGATATCTAGCCCAGCTAGACATTCCTCCCTTCCTCCCTTCCACCACCTAGTTGTTGGCGGCAGCACGAGCAGCAGCGAAGAAGTTCGCCGCGAAGGCAACAGCGGCGGCTTGTTGCTGTTGCTGAGCTTGTTGGTGTTGTTGTTGCTGGTGCTGGAGGAAGGCAGCGGGAGCGATGAAGGGTGCGGGGTGGTGAGCCCACGCAGGGACTACAGAAGGGTCGACGCCGCCATATTGACGGCAGAGGGCAGGGTAAATAATCATCTGGTAAACCCTAGAGAGAGAAAAGGAGTTAGAGGAGCTCGGTGGAAAGGAGAAGGAGGTTGAATTTACCAGGCAGCTTGGGGGCTACCCAGGGTACCAAAACTGTCATAGTCCGTGGTGGTGTCCATCGGATCGGCAGGACGGAGCTCGGCAGGGGGCTGTTGGCTGGCGAGACCGGGAGCTTGCGCCGGGAGGGGACCGGGGGCGGCAGGGACGGCAGCAGCTCGAGGTGGTAGAAGAGCTGAAGCGTTGCCCGAAGGCGAGGAAGAAGAGGAACCAAAGCTGGTGGCTGGCGAGGCCGAGGGATCGGAGGAGGTCTTGTAGGACTTGAAGTCCTTGCCGGGCGTGACGAGGTTGAAGCATGTATCCATGCTAAACTTCGACTTGGGAGGCATGGTGAGGGAAGAGAGTGCTTGGGTTTGTCTGAAAGATGGAAGAGAGTTGATAACCGCGAGGTCAAGTCTGGGAAAGAAGTTTTCTGTAACAGTAGAAGAACTTTGGAAGAGGAAGAAAAAATGGAAGTTGGTGGCAGAAGGCGAGTATATATACAGAATTTGCTGAATTGCTTCCTATTGTGATTGGAAACCTCCAAATTTTCGTCGCTTGACGAGGGAAAAATGGGACTTGACAATAGCAAAGTTACAGATGTGCCGAGGTGGAAGCTCGCTTGATGTTAATAGGAGGCTTACCATTGTGTTGGAAGTTGACAGCAAAATTCACTTAAGGATTCTTAGGCGGGGAAGTAAGTGAGCGGCTACATCACAATCAGACGGACAAGCATGAAGAGTTTTGAAAATCTTGTAATCGGATCAGGCAGTGCTGCTACTATTATTCAAGTATCCTAAATGGAGATTTAGAGATTGCATTTGGCGTCTTTTTTCCCCTGAACGAATCCACTCGGCTAAGCTGTGCGAGCTCAGGCAGAGCTCAGGGGTAATGTTGGTAAAAGTTGTGCACAAATATTCATGAAACAGTCATCCCAATAATCGTAAGCCATATGGAACTTAAATGGCTGTGATACTGAGGAGGCCGGAGATTGAGTATTCAGACATCTTGATTCCAAATGCCAATAAAAAGGAATTGAAGCACGTGACAGACATCGTCACTTAAAGATTCCAAGGTATGTCAAGGAGCAAATGTTGTTGACAAGTTCGTGTACTATTCATTACATGTCATATAAGACTCCAATACAGACAATACAAGAGTGGACATAGTAGCTGTATCGAAAAGATGAAATTTCGATGTGACACGTGACCGACATCAGAACCCAGCACTCAGCGCCATTCCAGGTGCTGGACCTCCTCCGACCGGTCCTCCAAGATTTCCTTGAGCCATACCCGCCTCATTGAAACTTTGTACTTCTTCCGGTATGTTCCCATTTGGATATGTCTCCCTCAGGCGTTTTTGTCTCTGGGCAAAAAGGTCGAGTTTGTTTGGCGATTAGCACTCACTTCCAGCACTTGAACTCAAAACATACCCCATTGATTCCCCATGTCCATCATTATAATGGCCTTCATCCTTATTCTTAGACCTCGACTCTTCATTTGCTAAATTCGAAGTGTCATTCTTGGGCTCGCTTTCTGTTGTCTCTCTCGAAGCGATACGCACTGGTGGGCTATCTTCCTCGAAGGCAGGACCTTTCAAGCTGCGACTTCCGAAACACATTCTGACTAGATTGAATTTATAGAATGTAAACTTTTGCATGAGATACATTTAAATATATTAAACACGTTCTTCGGCATGCGGCAGTGTACTCAGCCTTGTGGAGTCTTGGTATTTACGTGATGTGGACCTATGACGGAAGGCTGCTCCAGAACGAAGCTAGACTTGACCTTGCCTACTCGAGAAGGCTGAGAAGGCTGTGATCGTCAAAGAAGAGCGACCCAAACATCATCTATAAGAACAGATCAGAGATCGCGGTCTGGCGACGAGTCCAGAGAAACGTGAAGGAGAAGAACGTGCCTTCACATGCCTACCTCGACGAGTTTTGGGCCTTGTTCGGCGACCCAGTTCAAGACAACGATATCCTGAAATATTACAAGATGAACGAGCTCGCCATGACGAATCTGCAAGAGTACAAGGAGGAGAGGAAGCGACGAATCGACGCTGGCGAACTGACAGCGAAACCCCCTACGTGGCTAGGACCATCCGCGAAGCACGCCGAGAAATCAAAGCGACGAGTCATCCGAGAATGTCAAATTGCGAACTGTCCAATCATAATGGATTCAAACGAGTGCTTGAGAAGAGGGGTTAGAAGTTGCTAGGCGCGCTGTGCTGTACAAGCCGACAAAGGGACATTCGGAGGATCAAAAGCGTTCGTAATAGTCCCACGATCTCAGGTTCTTTTGCTGACACGAAAGTACAAAGGTTTCAAACATGCTATGGCAGGTGAGAAATCAGCTTCAAGCGATGCATTTGGATCGACGAGCTTCAGCTAAAGAGTACGTCAGCTACAAGTTCTCGAGTCTATTTTTCGTCGACGAAAGCTCACCTCGAACATCATGAGCAACGAAGAAATCACCTTCTTCATCTGCATAGTAGCGATATGCTGACCCAAACACGATCTTCTCCCGCGACTGAATCCCAGACGCGCGGTCTCCATGCTCCTCAGAGACTCGTCGTCAGCTTCCAACCATCTCTCTGGTCTGAAGGTCTCGGCGTCCTCTCCAAATGTTGCTGGATTCATGTAAATTGCGGAGGGCATACAGCCAACGGTGGTACCTTCGGGGAAGAACATACCAGCAATGGTAGCTCCTCCTTGAGGGACTTTTCGTTTCATTGGCCATGTTGGCGTTGGGCAGATGCGCATGGATTCTTTGAGGACGGCGTTCAGGTACGGAAGCTTGTTGACTTCAGCAAACGATGGTGGGTCGGATAGGTTCGCTGCTTCTATCTCGGACGTCAACTTTCGCATGACTGTTGGGTTCTTCATTAGGTTGAATAGCCATGCAGTCATCGTCGTCGCTGTCGTGTCGCCGGCTCCAGAAATTGTACTCATCAGCAAGCCAACTACTCCTGTCATATCGAGCGTTTCGGGCGAGTCTTGACCGACTTTGATAAACTTTTGAAGTAAGTCCGGGTGAGACGTTTCCTCGGTGACATTTGCTCGACTCTTCAACATCGCTACCGCCTTCGCAGCCATGCTGGATGGTGCATGCTTCACTCTCATCAAGTAGGGATTCCTATACACCAATCGCTCGGCCTGGGATGGATGACCACCTGCCCCAATGATTGAAACGATCCCGTATGAGTTGGATGGTCCCACCTACATCTGATTCCGATTCCAGACATCCCAGAGTTTCTCCGAATGACATGCGGGCTGCTGCGTCTATAGAGTATAGGGTCATCATTTCCGAAAGATCTACGGTCTCATGCCTTCCGAGCGCTTCAAGAAGGTCAAGGATTGTTTGGTTAATGTAGTGCTCATAGTCCAATACACCTGTTAGCGTGAAGGCTTTGGCAACAGATCTTCCCAACGCCCCATGCTTTGCCTCGTCCGCAGTGCTCACCAAAGAAGAGACTTCTTTGCCGTTAGAAATCCCAATGAGGACTTTGTACGACCCGGCCTAAACTAATCAGCAAAACTTAAAGGGATGACAAAGGAGTACCGGCCGTTATGAACCCAGCTCGGGATCCATGGATGACACTTATGGCCCTTCCCTCGGTCCTCAGGCGGGACATATCATACAAAGATGAGAGCGTAGCCAAGAAGTCGTTGACTGCTGTCTCCGTTTCATGTTACGACGGATGTACTTCTACACCCGTTGACCTTCTCGCTGTCTCTCTCCTTTGGCCATTGGGATAATGAGGGTGACCCGGAATCGGAAGACCGATAAGCACCTGATCTTTCTAGATCTCTGCATGATAGTTTGTATTCGGCGTCTTCTGGTCTTCGCTTGTGATTCTTCTTGCTTTCAATAAACAGCTGTGGTTCCTGATCATGGCGACGGTGTCTTGAAGGAATCTCTACCATGATACGATTCTCATCGTTCGGGGAGCTGAGGATGACAAGGTGTTTTGCGTTTGGCGGGACTCTTATTCGTCAGGTGATCAGCGAGTGAGTTGTACTACCTAATTTTTGAGATTTAGTCCATGGCGTATGAAGTTCGAGGAACCATTTTGGATTTCCCGTCTGATTGATTCTGTCGAGGACGAGGTGACTGACATCCGTCGCCAATTCTGGCCCAAGGGCGTTGAGTTGCTGTGGCATGGTCGGCTGTCTCGTGTCTTTTGGTTTCTTCGCTCGAAGTTGCGATATGAGAGTCTTGATCTCCTCCTGTTCGGCGTGTATCTGAGCAAATTGGACATAGTGGTTTCTTTCATTCGTTTCGATCTTCAATTTGATCCCGAGCAGCTTGATAACTTTGGATATTGTAACGCGTATTTCGTGGTAGAGTACCCATGCTTCGTAAAGGGGATCTTGAGTCTGAGCAGGTGGATCTTGCCTGGTGATGAAAATCAGCTGCGAAGCAGAGATGGATTTCGTTGCACTTACCTTTCCTCCTCCGTTTCAGAGTGTGTTTGCATTGGCTCGCGGTTTGAAATCCTTTCAGCATTCGGGTCACGTTCCTCATTCTTTCCGTGGTCAGGCTTGTCTTCTTCCTCTTTACAAACAACTATCTCGTCTTCCACAGGCGTTGGATTTTGGGCAACTCCGTCTTCTGCGGGCTTCTTCGTGGGCTTCTTTGATACAGAAGGCTTCGTCGCTGGAGGCTTGGACGACCCGACCGAAATGACAGAGAGCAGGTTTGCCTCCCTCAAAGCCATGAGAAGCAACCCCGTTTTCTACTTCAATTCTGCGAGATCGATGTTCTCGTCTTCTGTCAGTGCCCGCCTAACAATTTCATCAGCTGATGATTGCACATTGACTAGAGATCAAGGGTGTCACCTCCGGCCAATGATCTGAAGTACGATCAGCGAGGCGGCTGACTGCATCATCAGAACTTGAGTTTTCGATTCTTCCAACGAACTCTGAAGGTCCTGCATCCGCTCTTCACCTCCCAACGCCCAAAGTAGCTTTTTCCACGAAGTCATTTTCCCTTCCCATCTGGCGGACTCGGTCTTTTCGACTTCGCCCTTCGCCTTCTGGACTGCTGCCCCAAGAACCTCATAATCATTCTTGCATCTCTCAATCACGCGATTGAACTTCTCTCTGAAGTTGTCTTCTTTGAAATAATCATGGTGGCTGTTGATCGCTTTATCGACTGTTGTCAAGATTGTGGCTGTGAGTGAAACTGGCGACGAGAGATCCTCGATTTTCTGTGTGGAACCTTTGTAGGAGACGCTGAATCGGATTAGCGTTGTTGCTACTGAGACTCCAGCGCCTGCAATCCCTAGCACTGTTGCTCCAAACCCGATGGCTGCTTCAACTCCCGACATCGCTAATGCTAGACGCCCAGACGGATTAAGACCGTGGGTGACAGATTCTTGTCGTTAGGGGCCGTCGTATGAGAATCTTCAGCAACTCGCTGTGGACTTGCGACTGAATTGAATAGACAGAAAGTTTCTGAAATGGTCAAGAGCATCGTGATGGAGGAAGCTGATGTTCATGAATTGCGACGAGCGTCCAGGCGAGATGAAGGCCGTAGGCTTGCATGATCAGCGTGCGGCTGAAGCCTATCAATACCCTTGACCCCCCAAACCGAACAACGACATGCAATGGGAAGAACGAGGTCATCAAATACTGCACACTTCAGTTTCGTCGAAATTCTGGCATCGGGATTGAACACAATAGGACCTACATCCTGAACGGAAGAAGATTTCGGCCCTGAACTCCATCGGAGTCAGAAATTATACACTATCCAGGGGCTTGGCTTGGCCCATCAGCATGCATTAGGTACCTCGTTTACTCGTTAGGGTTTAGGGGGACAATTGAAACCATGTTCCTTGGGAAAACTCCATCACCATCTTCTGTACAAAAACATTCTAGCATACATCTATATTCGTCAAGTCCTCAACTTGAAACTAGGACACGATGAACATTTCCCTTCTACCTTAAAGACAGACAATGACTGCGATCAGGAAGCTTGCATGTTACCTTACCAGTTACGGTGAAGAAATATATCACACTGAACGCCTAGCAACTTTCCCTCGCTCGATCCCTCATCATGGTCCTGATACTCGTACAACGCAATCGTCTTGATTACAGTATGGTGCTCAAAACCAGATGCCCTTGCCTTCTCGAGATGAGATGCCTTGAAGAACACTCAAAAGCTCCTTGGTATCAATTTAAAAATCAAACTTTCTGTACCTTTCCACGCGCTGCCTTCCATCTCATCTTCTTGAGGAAGCCCTTCCCATTAGGAATGGCTTGTCCATTCGAAATGATTTGCGAGCCTGCTGGCTTGACGCTTTGAGGGTTATGAAAGACATCGCCAGGATCTACGATGCCTTTGATCTGCTCAAGTCTGGGCAAGTTGGTCCGCCAATATGCTTCTGGGCCGTTTGGAAGCTCTGGATCAACGTATCCTGCGTAAGCTCCGAATCTGTCTCCTCCTGGAGTGCCTTTCACGAGTAGAGCGTTGACACCTCTCAGGAAGTCTTTGGTTTTCTCTGGGACTTTGCCTACACCGACGGCATAGGACTGGAGGTAGAACAATGCATCTCGGTGGGCGTATGCCGTTGCATCCTCAGCGATGTCATTTCTGATAAGAGGACCGTCAGCTATGTTTTCGACTGCAAAAAGAACCTTAAGAGGAGAGTTACTTACACAGCGCCACCTGCAAGGTCGAAGATGATGAACCAGATCAGCGTGCCCTTCTCGACCGTGTCAAGGTAGCCAAAAAGTGAGTCAATGACGCTGTCTGGAATCAGATCACAGCCGTTGAATGTCATCGACTTGGTATACAGCGGGGCAGATAGCCCTCCACCAAGCAGCAATGCAATTTCCTCGCCCCAATGAGCCGCAAGTCCTAACCAGTCTCGAAAAATGATTGTCTTGGCTTTCTGGTTTCCAGGGAACTTGTCGTCCATCTCTAGCGCATCATACTCTTTCTTAGACCCAAAATAAGTCCCGGATATGATTAAGCCCGCCGCAGTAATAATCGCCTCAGAAGCGAACTTGCGTGAGAGTTTTCGATTTGAAACGAACTTCTGCCATGCTTTGAATATCACTGCCATGGAAGCATAGCTACCAACAGTAAACGAGTACGAAAAGTGGACAGCTTCTCCAGGCTCTTGCTCAGTCCGCAACACGAACTCGGTCACGACTCCAAAACTGGCACCTGCTCCCTTCACAGCCCAAAAAATATCAGGATTCTGAGTTGCTGACGCCCGCTTGATACTTGAATCAGCAAGCACGACTTCGATCTCTTCGATATGATCGAGAGCCGTTCCCCATAAACGAGAACTTGGACCGAGACCTCCAATCGTTGCATGTCCTCCGAGACCGACTTGAGGACATGTACCGTGGGCCATAGCACGACCTCCAGCATCATGCATCCGCTTCGTCAAATCTCCAAGTAGAGTTCCTGCTCCAACCGTGGCACGGAAAGTTTCCTTATTCATAGAGAATTTCTGGAAATGCTTGAGGTCAATGACAACTGCGCCGTCTACCCCTCCAAGACCTATTTTTAATCAGCTATCACTTCTCGCGGAAATCTCAAAGGGGGGAACAAACAATAATTAGCATAGCTGTGTCCGCCAGACCGAGCCTGGACCTTGAGGCCTGCATCCACGGCACATTTGATGATAGCTGCTACCTGTTGAGCAGTCTTGGGATAAGTCACAGCTGCTGGCTTGACAGGTATCGAAAGATTGTATAACTTGACATCTTTAATCGCATAAAGAGGATTTCCTGGCAGTGCGTAAAGCTCTGTATCTCCTCCAACAGCTTTCTTGATTGATGTACCCAAGGCACTTTGTGAGCAACCCATGATATCCTCGCCTTTTACCGATAAATGAAGCTTGGAGATGAGAGAGAGTTTCAGATAAAGCACCGTCGTGGAATCATCGGACCACCAAAATCGAAAATATATATGAAGAAGTTGACTCCCTTCTCGAAATTCAGATACAAGAAAACTTCTCTTCAATTTCGATGCACCCTCAAAGATCGTTAAATTCTATCAAGACTGGGCTGATCAAGACTCAATTTCATCCAACACTCACTGACCTAAAAGTCAATTCATAAAGCTCGAAAAGAAAATCACCACTTGGTGCGACATCCTCTCCCTTTGTTCACCCGTACTCAGCAAGCTTCCAAGTCTGCCGAAGCAGCATGATCTGGGAAGCCCTATCTGACACGTGGCGGGCTGCGCGCATGCCATATACGAAGTACATTAACTTTCTGACGCGGTGCCAATTGCATTGGTGGGAAACTTGTTTTTATAGGGACTTGCAGGCGATGCAGCCACACAAGAACGTCGATGCTCGCCCCACAATCCTCAGCTTGCCCTGGACCCTGATGCGTTGCGCCAATCCAGCCCCGGGGAGGCGGTCAACATCCCCACCACGTATCTGTTTTCTCTTCGGATATCGTATGGTGTGATTTTGAGGGCCAAATGCAGGTCGATGGCGAGGACGACATGTGGTAGATGCTGCTGGAATATGACAGTATTGTCATTTGGGACATTGAAGGCTCATTCAGCTTGCATGCGGTGTGTACACCGCATGTCTCGAGGCTAACGACAGGCCTGAACATTTATGGCGAATGTCTCTCTAAATGGCAATATTGCGAATAAAATTCAAGAAACAGAATGCAATGACAACTATCTAGGTAATCACGATCTATAAGTCTATGCCTATCCCATATCAAAGTTTCGACATCTTGACATCTCTAGCCAGACTCTTACGACTCAGCAAAAGTATCATTAGTCATCGCCGCCAATGTACTGACCTCCAACGACAACGCAAACGCGGCAATGGTCTCAGCCAACGCCCATTTCTTTCCTTCGGCATAACGCCTTATCAATTCTAACGCCTCTCTCTGCGTCGCATATCCCGTACCACCTCCTACCGTCCCGGCCAGCAGCGATGGGAAGTAGAGACTCAGAGTGAGATCTCCTGTCTCGGAATCAAGTTCGACAGTGAGCTGTGACCATCCGGATTCAAGCACAGATCCAACGTCTTGTCCACATGCCATGAGCATGGCTGCGACAACGTTTGATGTGTTGAGGCATTGTCCGAGATTTCCATTCCTCGAGCACAGTTTTCAATCTCTTGGTCGAGCATCCGAGGATTTTCTGGCTCGCTTCATCCGTGATGGTTCCCCATGCCAGTACGGATACACCGCGAGGCTCGTGGACTGATTCCCATGAGAGCTTCTTGTCTGACGATATATTCCCTTCAAGCTGAAAGTCGATGACCTCTGCTAGTCGTGATGAAGATGAGAGGAAAGCACTGCACGCCGCATGCGTTGCGAGAGTGACCATGTTCTGTCCAGCAGCATCGCCACAAGAGTAGGTGAACTTAATAGCACAGCACTTCCGATGATGCTAGGGCTCAAGGACAACAGGACAGCATGCCGACTCGTTTTGTGCGCATCTGTTTTGAAATCTTCCAACAACGACGGGACACTGGAGTAAAAAGCCGCAGCTGCAGCGATATCTGAGAACACGAAAACTGGTGCTCAGGAGAGGATTCTTTTGATGAGGAGGAGCTGTTTTTAGCACAGTCTCTTGGAGTCGAGGGGCCAACTGGAACAGTGGTGTGCTCGATGTTTCTGAAGCCATGATGCTGAGTATGAAGAATTAAAGGCATCAGGCTGAAACCTTCGCAATCAGAGGGGACTTTTAAATATTGATGTAATTCTTGGGCCCCATTCTCCTGTGGAAAGTGGCGCTTTTCCTTCGCCGCAGCGAGCCTCATCTCAGGTCGCCACAAACTTTCAGCTTGTATATGTTAACCAATGGATCCAATAGTATCATGCATGACGGCTGCACAACCAGCTGGCAGCGGTACGAAGATAAAAGTCAATGAGCTTGGATTCGATACCAAGAGATAAGAGGATAATAGGAATGTTGAGCTGTCGAAACCTCGAGCCTCGTCCGGCCTGCATGAAGCGCTTTCGTAGAAGGCAGAGAGCGAGAGCCTCGAGACTACTGTGCTCGGGGACTTGCGCAGTTTAGGCTGAGCTCCCTGAAAGTCATACTACTTGAAGGATATCTTGAAAACTTTGATTCCCCAATACCTCTGGCATACTCGACTTCAAAGATTCCGATATTAATCTGCAGTGGCTGCACTGTCTCGAACTACGGAAAAGTCTCAGCCTCAGCAAAGTTTGTTCTGACAGATTCAATTTCTGAGAACGTAGCTGAGAGCAGAATGTCATCGACGCGACATCAGAATCAAAAAGGCACTGAATGCAATTTCGTGGCATAAAAGTATATCTTCAACCTGATTTCAGACGAACGGTGTCGGATTCCCGAGAGCCTGAACCGCCCGCGAGGAGGGCCCTAAAACCCAGGCACTGCTCGAGTACTCGCTTTCGGGCACGTGCTGACCAACCCCGCACATCGCAAAACTCGCTCTATCTCGCTGTCCCTCTGCATCCTTCATCACCTCTTAACAACAACCTGGAAAGTGCTCGACCTCGAAGCGGTCGGGTGGCTGGAAAACAAGATTTGCGAGAGTCAAGAGGCGTGGCAAGCCACAGTCCCTTAATGTGCTGGAGATCACACCAATTTTCCGAAAACACTCCATATCACCCAGATGAACGGTCATCGTCGGTCTCGTTCCTTTATTTGCGGCGCACAGGACCGCCGAACTCCCAAAAAAGCATCGTGGCCCAGGGGTTTTCCAGATTCTCAAAACATTGTGTCACCCTCGTCGACGCTGATTCGGCTATCTTGTTCAGACCTGGAAGCCACAATGCTTGGCCGAAATGGACGATGACACCCCGAATGCTTGATTCGGCGCCTCCAGCGAGGCTGACAGTTCACAATATTGAAAAGTAGTTGCGGTCTTGCAATTTTCATGACTTAGGGTTCGCAGTGAGTTCACTGTAGATATAGCCCAATGGCCCCTTCCTTCTCTGTACGATTGCTCCGCCTTCTGTCTGTTCTCCTCTACAGAATCTTTACCTAATTGCATCATTCGTTTTCTGCAATGCGGTGGTTTTCGCTCGTTGGATTGGCAGCCTTGCCGGCTGTCTATGCCTCAGCTCCTACCGACTTCCTCCAAGACACAGTCAGTATCTCGTGAAGAGAATCGAGGTATGGGAAGCTGACTAGATTCAATAGGATCCTGCACAAAGTGGTTACCTACCGAATCACAACATCACCCCCGCCATTGCCAGCACTTTCGTTCTCAATTGGAAAATGGCTTTTAATACTAATGAGGTGTTCTACGCCAAACCGCTCGTGTGGACACCACCTGGAGCTTCGAGCGAGCAAGTTATTGTGGTATCTAATCAAAATAACATCAGGATTCTGGACGGATTGACTGGCGCTTTGATCAGCCAGAGAACTCTCGATCCTCCCTTCCAGTCATCTGATACGGGTGGATGTGGCGATATTCCAAACACAGTAGGAATCACTGGCACACCAATCATTGATCCTGCCACCGACATCATGTACCTATTCAGCAAGGGATATCAAGGCGCTGCAGTCGGCCCTGCTGGCACTCTCCAAGGTAAGTTTTTTTGGGGGGGGGGGAGGGGAATATGTCGAAGCTGATGTCTTGTAGGACAATACAAATTCTATGCGATTCAACTCCCAGGCCTCACCGATGTTTTCCCAGCTGTGATCATCGATGGACACTATGCAGATAATGACCACACCCGCTATTTTGTTGGTGGCACGGTTCTTAACAGACCTGGTCTTGCTATGGTTGGCAATAGCATCATTGGAGGCTTCGGCGGGCATTGCGACAACTTCAATTACACAGGAATGTTGGTGGCAGTCAGCAAGACTGAAGGTGTTGGAGTTACTAGCATCCAGGCTATGGAAGCTAATCCTGGCGCACCGCAACCCCAAACTTTGGACTATACAGTGCAAGGAGGTGGAAAGGCTGGTATCTGGCAATCAGGATTTGGCATTGCTGCCGATCCTGCCAACAACAGAGTATTTTTCGTGACTGGGTAACTCGACCCCTACCACAATTTTGCTTGATTGGCTGACATCTTTAAGCAACGGTGCTGGTGGAGCTGGCGACAATGGCAAGGGAACTCCAGCCAGCGGCAAAGTTCCAATCAGCACTCTTCAACAAGCAACTGTTGATATGGGTATCTCGGCCTCTGGAGTTTTCTCTCAGAACGACTATTTTGAACCTTACGAATATGCATCTCTAGACGGAGGCGATACCGATTTCGGATCAAGTGGAGCTGCCCTCCTCTCGCCTTTCTTCTCTGGTGGTGGCGTCTCCCAAGTTGTTGTTGCAGGAGGCAAATCAGGCAAAATTTACTTCATGGACGCCAATAACCTAGGAGGTTTCGCAACTGGAACTGGTGGGTCAGACGGAGTTCTCCAGACTATCACCAGCTCCAACAGGCTTTTGAGCGGTGTTGCCAGTTATCCAGGAGAGACGGGATACGTTTATTATTGTCCTACAGCACAAGCAGGAGCCGGAGCCTATCTTTACGCATACAAATTCACACCTGGCTCGAATGGAATCCCACAGTTTACCGAGGCAGGAAAATCTGCCATTCAATTCGCTGGCATGGGAGCTCCAACAGTCACTTCCTTCAATGGACAAGCAGGATCCGCTATTGTCTGGATGTCAGATGTGAACAATGGCCTTGTCGCGTACAATGCTGTCCCATCCGGAGGTGTTTTAACGCCAATCACTCTTGGGAGTACAGGCAGATTGCGGAAGTATCAACGACCTGCGTTTGGAAATGCCCGAGTTTATACCACGGAAACCAACCAAATCTATGGCATAGGCGCTTCGCAAATTCCTCCACTTACTTGCGCGACAAATCCCGTTGGGTTTGGCTCCGTGGTCGCTGGCCTCACGAAGTCTGTCAATGTCAAATGCACTGGTGGCCAAACGGCACTTACACTGAATGGATGCAGCACTAATCTTGACGTGTTCCAGTGCTCGGGTGTCCCAGCTACACTGGCAGCCAAAGGGACTTTCACCATGGTCGTTACCTTCAATCTTACGTCCGCTGCTATCGAATTGGCTCGCACGGCCAATAATGTTGACGTTGTTCCTGGTGCCGTGGCTGGAGCATTGACTCTCCCGCAACCTTCAGGCGTCATTCCATTTATTAGTCTCTCATTGACTGGCACGGTCACGGCAGCTGGAGGCTACATCGACTTGAGTGCTGTTCAGATTGATTTTGGAGGACTACCAATCGGCAACTCGTCAACAGCTACGCTTTTGATAAAGAACGACGGTGCCGGTGCTTTGTCCATTACCGGCTTTGCCTATCAGAGCGCCTACACTGCTCCATACCAGAACATTTCGACCTCTGCAAATCCCGTTGTAGTCGGTAGTGCATTCACTGCCACTGGGTTTCCCTCCGTCGGCGCATCGATCGCGTCCAAAGGCAACATCACGATCACCCTCACATTCACACCTTCTGTGACTGGATCTGCTGCTTCCATACTCACTTTCTGGTCGAACGGTGGCTGGCAAGAGGTGATGCTGGTGGGCACGGCATCCGCATGCACGACCTTGTGCTCTACCATACAAAGTTCAACGGTATTATCCACGTCTTCCTCCATAATACTTTCATCGTCAGCTGTTGCGTCAAGTTCAGAATCGTCGTCTTCGTCTGTTGTATTGTCTACATCAAGCTCGCTGCTGTCCTCGTCTTCAATCGTTGCTTCCAGCTCACTACCATCATCTTCGTCTGCTGTACTTTCTACATCATCTCTAACATCAAGTTCACAGTCTTCGTCGGTCGCTACATCCTCGATATTTTCGTCGTCAAGTTCAGTGCTATCGTCGTCGAGCTCATCGGTCTCGTCATCTGCGTCTGCAGCCGCATCCAGCTCAACTTTCACGCCGAGCTCAGTCGTATCGTCGCCTTCGTCCACGATCGTCTCCTCCACATCGGTCCTCTCGAGCTCATCAAGTTCCGTGATTTCTTCGACACCTTCTGTTGGCCCATCCTCAAATACCGCAACGACTACGACCTCTCTATCCACCTTTCTGACGTCTACCTCGTCCTCGAGCACGAGCACTGCCACTGGATATGCATACATGGGCTGCTACTCGGACACGCTCAATGGCCATGCACTCCCACTCCTCCTCGCCAACAACTCAATTACTCCTCAAGTGTGCGAATCTCTCGTCTCAGCTCTCGCTCTAAAGCCAACTCCCACCGTCTATCCATTCTACTACGTTGAGTATCATCGAGAATGTTATGCCGGAAGCAGTTTTTCGTGGGGAACGCAGCAAGTGACGAGTCTGTATGGCAGCCACGCTTGCACGGACATTTGCAGTGGTTCGATTGGTGCTGCGACGACGGGTACAGCGATGTGTGGTGGTTCGAGACAATTCAATCTGTATGCGACGACGTCCAGTATTCCATTCGCTGTGGCGAGTACGCAGAGTAAATAAAACTGGTGGGATAATTAGCTAGGTATTATAACGGTCTATTGATCTTTAATGTATGTTTTTAATGCGATGGACGAAATGTCCATGAGTATACTCGAAGACGTTTTTGGTTTTCATAGAATGCTGGGACTTTGTATCGACCTTGAAGCTGTGTCTTTATTGTCCCAAAGCTGCCTCGCTTTGGGAATGCTCAAGATCTAGTTGTGGTCTATGGAAAGTTCGTACTTCCCTCTTCACAATCCTGCATATTTGTTATTCAGGTTGTCGGCCGAAGAAAGGGGCCGTTGGCGGGGCCTTCCGCATCATCAACCAAGTGTCTGAGCATACAAAATCTCGCGAATACGAGGCTAACACGAATAAGTTCCTCGGTCATCTCGGAGACTCGGCCACTTGACTTCGTGAATACGAAGTTTCTTGGTACAAGGGTGATTGCCAGGGAGATTTTTGATGCGCGCTCGTTGCAACGTTCGCATTGCTCTTACGACCAGGCTGCTGGGTCTTCGTTTTGGCCAATCAGACCTCGGCGGTTCGGAAGCGATCCGAGCTTTTGACTTGATTATTCCGCACTGCTCTCCTTGCTAATTTCCATCCAAATGTAGTTTCTCTTTGCGAGATTTTATCATTCAATGCTCCGTCTGAATGTTGGTTTGAGTCTGTTTTGTGTCTGTGGAGAGGAATCAAACTGTTCTCGACCAAACTCTGATTCCATCAATCAGATAATCATGATGTGCGATCAGAAACTCGAGATGTCTCCCATGTGAGGCTAAGCGAGCCCCTGTAGCGGTACCTCGCGGCGCCAATGCGATTTTTACAAGGTTATCCGATCGCCTTAAACAAGATCTCCACCAAGATGAGCGCAAGAGCGCGCTTACAACATCAGATAACAGAGTGTCATCCGATGTTCTCATCTCATATCGGCGGTCATAACGGCCTCGCTGTATGATCTGCGTACCCAGGGGATCGCTGTAAGGGATGAACCGACAGGCCTCAGAAACTATGTTCAGACGAAGGCAAACCTACTTTCGTTTTCATACACGAGATGGCGGTGCAGGTGGACGCAGTATATAACATTCATCCCTTCCACGTTGTTTTTCGTTCTTCACCTCATCTACATTCTTTTCTGTTCACTTTACACTTTCGCTACAGTTCTGTGAACTTCACATTCATTACACTCCTTCTAAACCTTATTGCATCGGCCGGTCCACCCTTTTAACCATTTACATTCAATACCACGACTACTTTAAACGTCTACCATATCATCTTCGAAATGTATACTCAATCAGTACTCCTCGCCCTCCTCGCCGCCGTTGCTGAGGCTCGGTAAGTAATTTCGATGTCCTGGAAACTTAAAATTAAGCTAACGATGAGGACAGCTTTGGCCAAGAGCAAGGAAATGGCGCTATCGCAGCCATCGGTGCTCTGACCGACCTTGGAAGCAGTGGACAAGCTGCCACCCTTGCTGGCGGCTCTATCCAGTTTCTCTTAGCTGCTGCAAACCCATGTGGCAAACTCACTCAAGCCGATAACATCATCGCCGAACTCGGCACCAGTGATCGTGCTATTGCTGCTGCTCGTGGTCTCGTTGCCGCCGAGCAAAACTTCAACCCCTTCGTTGTCAGCATTCCATCCATCTGCTCAGACCCCACTCTCCCAACCACGGCCGCTCTCCGTGGCGTCGTGCCTTTGATCGACCCAGCTGTTGGTGGAGAGGCCATCGAGAACTCCAACTCCAACAAATCCATCATCACTCCATTCAACGCCGACGGACTGAGTGTTGCTCAGGTCATGGTTGCTCAAGGCTTCTCCAATTTCACTGCTGTCGATCTTGCTGGAAACAAGCAAGCCGCCAGTGCTCTCGGAACGTCTGCCTCCGCTTCGACCTCAACCTCCTCGAACTCTACTTCCAATGCCGCCGGCGTCTCCAACTCAGCCGTTGCCTCTGCCAGCGTTGCCTCTAGCTCAAGCAGTCTCGCTGCTTGCGCTGGGGCCGCCACAACTTTCGTGACAATGACCAGAAGTGTAAGTTCTCAGACAGGCAGGATGAGAGAATCTGAACTAACCATTTTCAGGCTTCTACTACTTCTTCCGTAGCTGCATCCACATCTGTAGCTCAAGCAGCTATTGCCTCTTCGTCATCTTCTGCTTCTACAGCCGCTGCCGGAACCTGCACCGGAAGTGGATCCACCCTTCTCTGTTCGTCCCCAGCCGCAGGCGCGGGTGCAGTCACCAACGCAGTCACCGGAAACTTCGACGGCTTCGTCGCTTCAACAAACACCTCCCTCGACTTCGGACTCTGTGTCCCAACCATGAAGTTCGAAGCTGGTCTCGATGGACGTGCCACCACCGCCTTCACCTTCCAAGCCATCGACCCTCTCGTCAACAAGGGACAAGAGGAGGCCCTCAACCCATCTATCATCACCAACAGAATCCACGACCAACTTACCAACGTCTGCGGTGCTAACCAAGCTGCTAAGGATGCTGCTGCGGCTGCTCAAGTTATGGTTGCTGCTCTTGGCACGCGCGATAACAGCACTGCTGATGCATGGAACACTGCTTTGGGCTTTGCTGGTACCAACCTTAACCCAGATAACGCTCCTCAAACTGGCCTTGTTGGCCACACATAAATGTCCGAGTGATATTGGACATTCAACAGCGGAAATAGGACCCTGAGAATGTGGTCGAAGTGTATGGATATTGGGGATATTTTTAGTTCGTCAATGTATATTATCCCAAGGGAAATAAAACGAACACATGGCCAAAACAAAAGACAATTCAAATTTCAGCGTCTGTTTCAAGTTGAACTGTATTCTGGCCATGATGATCAGGTCTTTTGGAAGACTTATCTCTCAAATCTCCAACACAAGCTTGACACCACTGACACCAGCCTTCAGCGTGTCCAAATGCTTCGGCAAGGACTCTAAACCTCCTTCAACAACCTGAAGCCCTGGACTCGGCACATACTCCCCACTCTCCAACTTCTCCTTCAACCAAACATTGAAGATGAAATGGAAATGATCCTGAAAAGCTTCTGGAGAGTCCCTAGGCAAGTTCATGTTCCTAACATCAACCAAATCCTGCTCCTTCGCCGTTTCCACCAAAGGAGGAATTGCCTCCGCCATCTTCGGCTTCTTCCCATCCCCTCCAAACTCCTTCAAAACATCCATACACTCCTGCAACCCACCCACAGCATCGTACGCCAAATCAAGACTAACTCCCTCCCCCCTCACCACCTCCACAATCTTCTTCACAACCTCCCCATCTCTGTAATCAAAAACATGTGTCGCCCCAAGACTCTTCAAATACTCATGATGTTTCAGACTCGCAGTCGTATAAACATGATACCCCATCAACCTCGCACTCTGCAAAGCCGCTGACCCAACACTACTCGCTCCTCCCCAAACCAACATGCCCTTTTTATCTTTGGGGGTGTATTTGGTGTCACGAGGAATCTCAAGAGCAAACCACCCATTCCAAGCCGTGCTCACAGCCATCGGTAACATCGCCCCTTGACTGAAACTCACATTCTCCGGCAAGGGGGTAATCATCCACTTCTTCGCCAACACGAATTCCTGAAACGCACCATAATCATTATTCGCTTTCTCAAAAAAGGCAGAAACACCAGCGAGAACTCGATTTCCAGCTTTGAACTCGGTGACGGAGGAATGGACGGAGATGATGGTGCCGGCGATGTCTGAGCCGAGGATGATGGGGTAGGACGCGATTAGGATTCCGAGGTGGAGTTGTGCGTTGTCGGCGGGGTTGAGGGCGATTGATTTTACTTGGATGAGGAGCTCGTTGGGTCCTGGGACGAACATTTTGGGTTATTGAATTGAGTTTAGTTTGGATTGCAGAAAGCTTGCCTTGGTATTTCAGGGAAAGGACATTGTATATATAAACTTCGTAGGATGTATTGAGGTGAAGATCGTTTCTAGAGGTGGAGTTACCGTTCTTCAACGACGAGATAAACCCATTAATTCCAGAGCACTGCTACCCAATTCATGGTTCTTGCCACTTAAGTCCGCCTGTCTCCGTGAAAGGGTATAGATCTCGTCTCTGAATTGGGCTCGTCGCCATTTCGAATGCCCGTAGGAGTGTCGTGATGCAAAGATTGCGACGGTTGAGGTGTTGTTAAATACGAATCGGGGCTAGCGCCCCGCGCAGATACGACTCGAGGTTAGAATGGACCAATAACTGATCAGAATTGTAGTCATGCTTTCTTATGTAACTAGATCCAGGGGCAAGAGACCCCTCGAGGGAAACTTTCCCCTGAAACAATCCTTTTCTTTCAAAAAATCCCGAGGTAAGTCCATTGCAATAAGGAACGCGGCGCGGGGAATCATTAGTATAAAAAGAACAGTATACTGACTCCGCCAAAAGGATGTGAAGAAACGAAGGTGCGAAAGAGGGTTTAGTTTTGAAGAATGCTTTGGTTCCTGGCTCGCGCCAACGTCTATTTTCTGCGAATGTACGACAGCAAGGTTCTCTTCAACAGAGGAAAACCTTTATAAAATGCAGACAATGGTGGATTGTGTGGACGTGAAACTTAATAAAAGTTACCCCGGCTCTGTATTCATTTGAACAAATTGATGCTATTTTCGATCCGGAAGGAACAGATCTAAAGATCTGAATATAAGACAATGGAGAGCTGATTCGTATTGACGGTGAAGAGATTCAAAGTCGGTTTCTGCAAAAATGCTGCCATTCCTCACTCCTGCAGTTGCAATTTCTGCTACAATTCCCAACAACGCCCTCACCCATACTATTCATTGTTCTATTGTCGTTGGCACCAGCATAAACAGCAGGCAAACAGCAGATCTACCTAGCAGCTTCAAATAGAGGTCGAGTGAAGCACTCATCGGCCCAAAAAGCGACAGTCGAAACTTCGCTGGAATCAAAGAACCTTCCATCATATACTACGACGGAAAATACCTCGTCTTCGCCAGCACAGCTCAATCCTCAGGTTACAACCTCGCCCTACCTCCGACACTTGCTGAGATAATAGCTGTAGGCGCACTTGATGTGCAAAGAGCTTGTCCCACGAGCTGTGCTCGCTCTCGCTCAGAGCTTCAAGACACTTTGACATATATGGTGTTCATACCAATGCATCGATCTGTCCAAAGTAGGAGGAGACTCTGCTAATATCAATTTCTGTACTGTGAAGAATAGGTAAGTACACATATTGAGCTGAGAAGAAAGCAGCCTAACACAGCTCGTCGCTCATCCAGATTTCGAGTCGTATTCATTGTCACTGTCAAAATTTCTTGAGGTTTCAATGTCGGTAGCATATTTGAGTCTTTGGGTGGCGGCTTATTGAGGCGGAGGTCAAACACCAAAGTCATTGCGAATGAGGTGAAACGAGACAGGCTTGTTGGTGTATTGTTCAGCAGTTGATCTTGACCCCCAAGAGCATTAGCAACCGATCTAATCCCAAAACGAATTACATATTTTGGTTGGGCGTCCATCTCACGACGACAGAAGTGCTTACCAGGACAAGAATGTCAGGAGTCCGAGAAGGAGATCGAGATTTATGTCCCTTATATTTTCGAGGATCATTCGTTGGGCCAAGATTTGCTTGATCTCTCTATATTTGCTACCTTATTTTCGGTGGACCTGGTAGTGGCAGCCATGATGCAGAGAAACAGGAAAGGTCGCTCTTGCTGAAGCTGCTTGGCAGGCAACTGATCGGGTAGGTGAATAAATGCAAAGAATTTCAACATCTGAGTCCGAAATAGACCAAGGCAATCGTCTGCTTCGCTGGGATGCAGGTCGATGATGGGGTGGACAGATGTTCCTGGCAGATCAGAGGTTCCTAAGCCTGAAAAGGACGAGCCCGGTGGAGAAATAGAAGGGACGGCATTCAAGAATGGTTCCCGGATCTGGAGCTGGCCAGGTGAATCATTTCCGGTACCGAGATCAAGATGCAGTGTCGGGGACGACGCACCAGGCTGGGGCTGCGTGACGGAATGTAGCAGAGAGACGATACTATCAAGCTTGCCTTCTAATCGAACAATTCTGGAGACATCGTGCTTCTGTGTATTGCGTTTTCGAATCGGTTCGATGGCTGGCAGGCTTTCTTTAGTTGCGTATTGTTTGGTCAAGCTGTGTCACAATGTTCTTCATTGGAGTACTTATGTGCACCTCTTACTACCTCCCGATATACTTCCAAGCTGTCAAGGACACTTCGCCAGTCATGAGTGGCGTGTACATTCTCCCGAACGTATGTTTCTCGATCACGACGGCAATGATATCTAGCATCCTTGGTCAGTTATTGCCGTCCCTTAATGTCCAAAATATGTGCTGATGATCGAGTAGTCAGTGTGGGTCATAATATGAAACGATATATATTGGGTAATATAGAGTCTCGAGATATTATCGCGATATGAAGCTATTCATATCGTATTTGACATGATATAGGACTGCCATATTATATTTATTAGGTAATATATTGCCAATATAAAGATATAAACGTCAAAAAGTCCTCAATTTAACTGGAATTTGTCAAATCGACCTCGCCGTCGCCTTCTCGCTCTGGGGGTTTCTCTGCTATATCCTCTATATCTTTAATATCGTCGTCGAAGGCCTCTACGATATTCAACCACGACTTCAAACACTCTACGAAGGAGCGATTTTAAAGTAATGAGCCATGCACGTGCTTTGGTCTAAGCGTTTCTTTACTAAACTCTCGATTTTGGGTGAGGAAAGCTCGAACTATAGCACGTGATAGCTCATTACTTTAAAACCGCTTTTTGGTATGGCTTGAATAACTTTAATTTTAAGACGATTTCGACGATTAAAAAATAGTGATTCTAGCGCTAAAGAGAACCTTCGAGCTCTCAGCCTCTCTTTTACTCAATATAAACAATATGAAAAATATGTCAATTTTACTTAATATTGGCAATATAAAGCTGGATTATATTATATTTATCACAATATGACTTCGTTATATTATATTTATCTATTATAATAGATAAAATATATTGCCATATTGTGACCTACACTGCGAGTAGTTCAAAGACTCGGCTACTACCTCTCTTCGATGTTGGGCGGTACTTCCTTAGCAGCAGTTGCCTTTGGTCTTCTCTCGATGCTTACGAGCCTGGGATCATAAGTCTGTGCTTTTCAGGGCTTTTCAGGGCTTCTCGCTAACAAATAAACGCTAAAACCGAATATCGACTTTTGAATCAAAATATAAACATACTTAATTAATTTATAAAAAGATACTTTAGCTTTTGTCAAATAATAAACTACGGTCTTAAAAGATTTTAATTTGTAGTTGTTTTATACTTTTTAAGTAACGGCGTAGACTTTGAAGTTCTTCGCGAAAAAGTAGCCTGAAA
This sequence comes from Acephala macrosclerotiorum, assembly GCA_014904845.1. Taxonomy (NCBI): domain Eukaryota; kingdom Fungi; phylum Ascomycota; class Leotiomycetes; order Helotiales; family Mollisiaceae; genus Acephala; species Acephala macrosclerotiorum. The sequence continues at coordinate 89,998 of MU119240.1, forward strand.
ACAGCCTGAAAAGCACAGACTTATGATCCCAGGCTCGTTACTCCAATATACCCGACTGCGGCACGGGTTGGGTACCAGTTACTCACTGGATTTGGTTGTGGATGCGCAGGCAATGGTAAGGTCAAAATCTTTCAATACTACAGCTCGGACCTGCTGACGAGATTCTTTGTAGCCTTACATCGCTATCCAAAACCTCATTCCTCACGCTCAAATTTCCGTCGCCATAGCCATCCTAATCTTCTGTCAGAACTTCAGTAGCGCAACGTTCCTCACAATAGCACAGACGATCTTCAGCAACGGCTTGAAAAATTCGATTCCCAAACACGCACCAGGTGCCAACGTCGAAGCAGTGCTACAAGCTGGCGCGACGTCGTTCAGAAGCGTGGTCATGAGCGACCAAGTGGATGGAGTTCTCAAAGCATACAGCGTGAGCGTTGGTCATGTCTTCTACTTGATATGTGGAGCTTGTGTTGACGCCTTCTGTTTTGGGTGGGGAATGGGAGGAGGGAAGAAGAACTACTAGCCTCGGATAGTGTAGTATGAGGTATTTTGAAGTTTTGGTGTAGGAGCCCACATCAAAGGCTTCGTCTAATTTTTTTTAACAAATTTTCAAGCTATAGCGAGCGCTGATCTATATACATCTCCACTCGATCCACCTTTCATAATATAAGACGAGTCTTTCTCTTGCTTTCAAACAGTGTCTTGAACGATTCTTATAGAGGCTACTCGCCATGCTCAGAAGTTTGTCCGAGTTTCTGGGACTTCAGGCGACATAAATAACTTTCCTTGAGAAGCCTACACATGGTGAGTAGGCTAAGGCCATCAATACTTCCAGCTTTCCCAGATGTCCAACAACTTCTTCTCGCCCTCGACAACTCTCCAATGAGGCTTCTTCCAATCTGGAGTTTTGTGTGTTATTCTCTCCAAACTTCCTTTGATTTCTTGCTCAAGTGTCTCGATATTCTGTCTCATCTCGTTTGGAACTGGCCTTTCCGCCGCATTAATGAAAATATGTTTCAAGTTCATAAAGTCTTCCAGCTAAGCACAATACTGAGGCCTTTCTAGTATTCCTATGACTGAGTCACTTTGTATCCATAGAGCTCCGATAGGAATAGAGGCATATTGCACCTTGTTAGGAAATTCCTTGTCGAGTTCGAAGCTACTGCGTGAGCCTACATTCCTAATGTAAAGCATATTCTTGTCAAAATCAAACGAGAAAGACCTGTAGAATTTCAAAATGCTCAGCTCATATCGCAGGAGAATAAATGACCTCGATTCGCGATTGATCGAAAGAACAGAGGGGCGACGCCGACTTTTGGCGAGGCAATCGGCATTCGAATAAGTAAACTTGACAAGCCCAGGATGGGATGCAAAATTCCCACATGAGATTTCGAATTCTCTGGGGAGTTTGGAGATCATGGCTGAGATTGGTCGAGCTTCTGGGCGAGCTCCAACAGAGAGGTCTTTGTGCTGTCAGCCAGGTATTGTTGACGCGGAGGGGTTGATGAAGGCAGCTAGGTCCTTCCAAGGCTCCAAGGTATTCTGTGCCGCCACGTTTGAGTGTTCGATTTCATAACAGGAGAGAACTGCAAGGCTAAATATTTCAGAAGATTTAAACTTTGGAGTAACGGTCGAGATTGAAATGTTAGTCGAAATTTGAACATACTTTCTCGAAGCTTGGTAAGCTTCTAGCACAGTCACGGCCTGTATGCCCCCTATAGCGAGTCTCCCTGCGCCCCCTGAGCTTAGCGAGCTTAAGGCAGAGGAACACACGTTTTCATTTTCACCTTCCGTAACCTCGTATGGACGCTTACGAAAATCCACAGGCTCTTGAAAAAGTTTGAATATTAGCCGTGAGCGCGGAATCTCCTTCCCTCAGCTTATTTGCGTTTCATATGGCGGGCCAGGGTTGCTGTGATGCTCGTTCGTGTGCGCGTTAATTCCACTCGTGCGAGTTTTGCGACGAAAACATTCTTTTGGAGTGCGCTGCTGGGCCTAGGTGGTGCTGCTTTGGCATTGATTTGGGAGAGGGACGAAAAGACTTTTAGGAATGAGAGTAGTGTTCGAGGCGAGGACGAGAAGAGTTTGTAGGAGTAGATAACGTAGAATACGTATTGTATACTAAGTACTCCAACGCATTGATTAATGGTTCAAGCTTCTCAGATACAGATAGAGAATTTGAGATCGCATCGGCATCCGATTCACCGGACAGGAGTTGGGGACTCGGGGGCCAACCATGCGGAAGGATAATAAATGATAGACGCAAGAGCCAAAGCCATAGAGTACAAGCCCAAACTCTCGAAGCTCAAAATTCAAAAATCAAATTAGTGAAGGGTGCTGCATGGAAAATGCTCGAATTGACTGCAGTCTGCAGCAAACAGTTTTATAAGAAGCATCCACCACCCACACTGCTTCGTTCAAGAGATTATGGAGAAGAAGAAAAGGCTCGTTGCATGCTTTTGAACTGATCAAACTCATAATCGCGCTCAAAGGCAGAGAGATTTCAGCGCCTTCCTTGACTGCAACCAGCACGTGAGAGCGCTAGCGCGACCCTCGATTCTCCAGGTCGTTGAGAGCTCCGAACAATTGGCCTTGCGAAAGGTCCAATTCGATCTGCGATATCGAAGGGAAACTTGATTGGCTTGCTCTACTTGTACTCGATTTTGATACAGCTGAACGGTACTTTCTAATCACCATGCAGCGGTTTCTCTCTCAAAACCGCGTCGAAGAAGCAGGGCAAATTGTCCGTCTGTCTGCAGTACAATCTCGATCTTCCTCCCCCCCGCCTCCTGTAAGTCGATTTCTCCGACTTCCTAGAGAGCTTCGTGATAAAGTGTACGACTGCCTTTTTGATTCCTCAGATTACACTTGGAGACAAGCCCTCCGGCCTTCGTGAGAACCCCGCTCGTCAAACCAAGAGCCGCAATGTCCCTGGAAATAATTCCTTGGCTTTGCTCCGCGTTTGTCGACAAATTTACGAAGAAACTAAAAATCTCTGGATCCGATGCGTCTTATTCAATTTTGAGGGCGCGAAGGCCCTTTTAGACAATTTTTCTCTATTGCCTTCGGCACACTATCACAAATTCGCCACGTCTGTACTGGGGGAAGCTTGCTATTATTGTTCCTTGAAGAAAAGGATACTTATTGCGGACTAGTCTAGCTGCTAAAGCTGCTTCCAGGTCTACGTTTAGACACATTGACTGTTCTTGGCTCTAAGTTTCCTGGTGTCTCACAAGGCATGATTGACTACGATGCCCTTAGAGACCTGGTACATTATGGCAACGGGTGGAAAGAACTCCAATACATTACCAAAGATTCTACAATGCTGGGTTTTTCAAAGCTAGATGTACTTGGACCAGATCCTCACCAGTACTAGCGTAAACCTCAGCCTAGTAGTTGTAAGTCTCACCTCTCGAAATGATGCCTTCGCTTTGCTTTTTATTCTAAGAGTCTTGAATATCCTAGCACTGCTAGGACATTCTCTTTGGCTATTTCAAATTCAAGAAGCAGGACTACTGACTCTGAGATCTTGGGACAGTTTTTACCCTTTCGGAGCAATGTTTGCTCTTCTGCCTGTCTCCATGGTCTTAGAACATTCATCACTCCTCACGAATGTCCTTCTCTCCGGGAACTCTCACTTGCGTCTGAGAGAATCATACTAACTCCAATTTTTGGGACCAGGGAATGAAGATCTACTTCGACGCGACGGTGCCGAATCTAAAGCTACTGTCACTATATATCGGGCTACTAAGGGCAATATGCCCAGGGAAGACTTTAGCGATAACAATAGTCGAATTTTGTACCAGAAAGTGGTCCCGCCGGACACCCTTGAAACGTTCGGAATTGAAGAGGACCTACAACTCATGAGCCCCGACGAAGTTGGAAAAGGGTTGCTGGTGGTTGTGAAGCGTGGGTGTGGTGCTGATGTCGCAGAGCGTGAAATACATTCCTTTCACCACCGGGATATTAGGCAATGTAAGTCTCACCTTCTCCGAGAAATACTCACTTTTGGTCTTTGTTTTCAGGGTCGCGAATTTCTTAGCTCTCCTAGGCCATTCTCCTATGTTTGATTCAAGACTGCTCATTCTGAGATCAGGGTCACACGATATGACATGGCAACAAATCAAGAGCAAGCATATAGAGATTTATGAGGAGAGCGATGACTATTAAAGCGATGACGACTACTCCGAATAACTCAGCGTTCTGAGAATATCATGTAAAAGTCTTATTCCACCAGCATATGTTGTGCAAGACGAGGAACCCGCATGCACTTTCTTAGTTCAAATAGGAACAACTATTATCAGCAATCGCGCCTCCCTCCTGACTTCATCCAGCTGTATATCGTTGGCCTTGCACGCTAGCCTGCATGCATCACCCATTGAGCCAACTTCCATACCCCGACATCTGATGAAATCAAACTAACACCGACATAGAAGTTTGGACTGCTCCCATTCCAGCACTTCTGCTCTGTGGGTCACGTTCCAACGACTGTGACCTTGCCTTGAAATATACTTGAACCGTGTAACCTTTCTTCACTTTCGATGAGGGCTCGACCACGACAATATAATATCCAAGCCAAAGAACAGTGTGCCCAGCCCGCAAGTCATATGGAACATCGTTGCCGCTGCTTGCCAGCGGTTCGACCACTAAGATAACACTGCACTCACCGAAAGCCACCTTGATGACGTTACCGGGATTCACAATCACATTTGTGACGCTCAGCTTCTTGGCTTTCACGATCAATCTTTTCCCATCCTTGGCTAGCTGACTTTGGTACGGCTGCCACTCTGGCTTCTCGCCCGCTGTGTAAGTAAAGGAGGGGTAGATCACTCGAGTGATCGGGTCCTCGGGAAGATTTCGGTGGGCTTGTTGAAGCTCAGTACGGCTACTCTTCGCGAGATCAATGTGCTTGGTGACTTCATACAATAAGTCCTGAAGCTTCTGAAGTTCTCGTTGCTGGACTCGCGCCCTCTCATCGACTCCACGGATGTCGGAGTGCTTGCTCAATTCTTTTTGCAGGCGCTCGGCGCTGGATGAGATCTTCGTCAAGGAGCTGTTCATCTCTCGCATAATATCATCTGCGTATACTACGCGATTTCCAATCTTGTATGCTTCTGCGATGCGCTCCGTCACCCCACTGGGAGAAACGATGTCCGCACTCACTCTCTTTGCTTCCGTCACCTCATCAAGAGCAGTGAAAGAAGTGATAGAGGAGGTTCTCCCTATGAGGGACCTTCGACGCACGAGATTACCGCCAAATTGGGACCTGATGCGCGAGACAAGGTCGTTGATGATTGTAGTTGCTTCCATGAAGGACTCGTTCAGGAGTGTATCGACAATTTCAAGAGTTGCAAGTGTTGAGCTGTCGATGGTTTTGAGAACATAAGACCCTTTCTGCATTGAGCTGATGAATTCAATGTCAGAGGCCGATACTCGATACTGAGCTTTGTTGGCAAACTTGACGACAAGCATATCGTCTCTGTCATCCGATGTGATCTCAAGATAGGGAATATCGTTGATAGCCCTGACTAGTCCTGAAGAGTTTCCATGCTCTCTCATATATCCGTCATGTTGGAGGTATTTGAAAATTGAAGAGGACGTCACTCCATCAATTGGCCATGGAGCCTGCCATGATACCTGGTCTGGCAGCTTCGGCTGGGTGAATTGATTTGACTGGTGTGATTGATTGTACTGGTGGCGGCTATGATGGCCTGAGGAATTGTACTGTCGTGGGTAACGAGATTCATGTGGATCGTCGTATGGATATCGAGATGAGCTCTCTTCGGGATCTTCAAAAGGATCTTCGTCGTTATCCGATTCATCCAGCATTGCCTCGAGGTCGTCGGCCTGGTCAGTGGTCCACACTGATTGGTTAGCGGAGCTCCTAGTGCCTATGATTGTCGGCACAAGAAACCCTTTATTAGCGAGATCCTGTTGAAGTTCTTCCCAGATACTCCTCTGAAGTCTCAACTCATACCCTCCTTCTTTCTTCTCCATTGGCTTATAGGCTTCGAATAAAGCCTCTAGGAAGACTTCAGGGTTGATAGCTCCCAATGGCAGAACCTTCATGATGAGGAGCTCGATGCTTTCTCGATCACCAGGAATTTGAAATGTGCTTTCAAGCACCTTTGTCGTTTTCTTCAGATCATCATTATTCAGCAATGCGAGCAGCAATATCAACATCTGCATGAACTTTGGCTTGATATAGCTTTGATCAATCTTGCTATCGTTGAGAGACAGATAGTAGGAAGATGATTGGTCGATGAGTTTGCGAATGCCTTCGCTTGTTGTGATGGTAACGAATTGACTGCCGTAGTCAACGCCATATCGAGTATTTGTCGACTGAGCAATCATCGCTCTGGTTGACATTCGGAACAATCGAGGACTGCGAGTGCTCAGACGTCTCACGTCGTTGATCATTGTATCGAGTATCTGAAGGACTTCTGTCGCCGCGATGTTCCTACCGCCGTTCTGGACGATCGTTCGATAGTTGGTCATCAGATCGCGCATACTAAACATATCGATTTCAATCAAAGCACACGTAATGTCAAAGTCGTGGTCTGGTGGGCACAAGCCATGCATCAACTCGACACTGTCGCTATCGATCGTCAAAACATGATCCTGAATGTTTCGCTTGACGAGGGACATCGACTGAAACCCGTCTGTATCTGGTCCAGGTCCACTTTTCGTGAGCAGGTTTCGACTGGACTCATTGCTCATACTCGAACCATAGGACCTTCGCGAAGTCTTTCTCTCTTTGACAGACTTCATAATACTATGCGAGTCGTCCTTCTGCTGGATTGTCAAGTCCTCCCCGATCTCGAATCTTCGGAGAAGGGTCGCACCAGTAAACATTCTCCACTCGTGGGACTTCTGGAATGGCTTATGGTCGGATATCTTTCTCATCTCTGCCTTAGCCACAGTAGGTTTATCAGCACCTGCCATGAAGGTGATACCAATCCGAACGATGGGAGCGCTCGGGTCTACATTCTGAAGAAGTATGCCGCTTCTGTAGCTTTTCTTGAGTGGCTCATCTGGGTTTCGCTCAAAGTCCTTCAGCCATTCTATTTGAGGAGGCGGAAATTGGCCATCCTTGACGGTGATAAGCCAACGATCGTCTGTGAGGTTAGTGTTCGTCTCGTCTTTTGGCGGCGGTTCCGGTATTTCGATAATTGTTGTGTCATAGCTAACCAATGTTTTTCGATTGTCCCTCACTGGGATCATACCGTTGTTTGGCATTTGCGTTGGGTATCTGGCAGCCATGATGTGGAGTTGACAAATTTAGGCACAAGAACACTGGTATATTTGACGGAGGAGTGCGCATAGACTGAACGCCAGAATGTCTAGATTTGATCCGCGTACTGATATCGGGCAAGGATTAGGAGGTGCTGTCCTTGCGAAAAACGGACTTCGAGTCTGGGGATATGTTCACTCTTGAAGAAGGCTGTGAGGTGACCGAGAGTAGCATATGGGCTGCATGAGCTGAACACGAAGCCTTCCTTGCCAAACCCGAAACTTTGAGGACTCGGCTGCGCATATGCATTAATATGCATGCAACTAGAAGTTGTCCCAACCAAAAAATGCGGCATTCAAAAGCCAGCTTCCAAGATGTTGTGTTACTGGCTACCTCGAACACACAATCCAACCCACACCATTTCGTGGATAACTGCCACGAACCACCCGACCGAATGATAATGGCCATTTTGATGTGTCTGCCTTGGGGAATCCATGTGTAGACTAGTATGCGTCAAATAAAAGCGCCACTCGGGCGTAGGTAGGACGAGGATCCAATCCTGACTAGCGATTGGTTGGTCCTTCGACTCGATAAGGCTCTGGAGTCTCAAAGGGCATCCCGGCGCTATTTCTAGACAGGCTGGTGCTGTCTGAGGTGAACGGTTTTGTTGTTGCAAGAGGCTGTCACATCCACACAACTTGAGCATTTTGTAGACGGAAGCCTGGTTCAACAGCCACATGTCCCCATTTGCACAAGCCCGCATTCAAATCCCACCAACTCAGCATCAGGCTATCAATTGTACTGGATAGCAGCAGTCCGAGGAAATCTGCGAACCCGACCTGAAAAATCCTGCATCGATGAGCTGTCATGGCGCCTGGGAACGTGTCTTTTTCTGGCTAAGTAACTCGCTCACGAGGCTCTGCCCGTCCCGAGGCTACCCCAGCTGGAGCTATCTCGTCGTGGGGTGGTTCATGGATTTCGGTACAGTGAGCTTCTTTCGTCAACTTGCTTGTTCGCCTTAGAACAGTGTAAGAAGTTCTTTACAACCTGCAAAGTTTAGAGTCATCGCCGGCCACAGCACATTCTATAGTCGGACTAAAACGATGGCTTCAAACGAATTTCATACTCAGGCGCCTTATAGACGTCCTCCACCCCCACCGCCACGTCCATCTGGTCGAACACATAGACGACCCCCTCCTGTACCGCCAAAGAGATTCCAAGCGCCAATTTTCGAGCTACCTGCCGAACCGATCATAAGAAACTCTGAGCCCTTCGAGGTAGCTAGCGATGACTTCGACCGCCATCCGCGACATGCACCAAACGACGATGTGCACGAAGATGTTCAAGCTGCTGGTGATATGCCAGAAATTCTTTCGCCAAGCAGGGATGTGCTCGAACAACCACTGCCCCCTGCGAATTCGTGCGTAAACGTCCCTTTATTTTATCTACTTCGAGGAAAGCTAACTCGAGAAGTCTGAAAAAAATTGCCCAAGAGCTTCGAATTCCACTAGCGTGTCGACATTGCCAAATGGACGCCCACATTAGAGAGCTGGTCTATTGTCAAGGCTGCAAACACTCCTTTCACCCAGCTTGCTGGCCTAGGTATTTAGATCATGTCGCGAGTCAGTGGAGACTTGATCCATGTCTCCGATATACCACTCTCGATCGTCACATCTGGGTCTCACATTTACATTCGTCCCAAAATGTGGAAATGGACTTCCTCCAGGATTTGCTTGCAGATCGCCTGCACCGCTGGATTGGCACGCCGGATACGATGGACGGGGAAGACGAGTCGGAACAAGCAGAATTGTTATTGTATCCGGCCTTACTTAGGCAATTCGATACTTTTGAGCCCAATACTGGATTGAAGGACACCCGCCCTCGAAAGCAATTTCCCCGCTTGGTGGCTTTCTTTGGCGAGACGGGAACAGGGAAGAGTACGATTATTAAGAACTTGATCAGGCACCTCACTTCGTCTGAACAATTTAATGTTCCAATTGTTGGTAGCCGCACCGAGGCCCAAAGCTCGACAAGTGGCGGGGTTCACGTATATACAGACCCCAAAACGTTCAAGACTCCAAGGCCAATTGTGTACGTTGGTACGTTGCAGCTTCCTTTGAGCATAATTGGAAGCTTACGCTGACTTTCTCTAGACTGTGAAGGACTAAGAGGAGATTGGAATCCTATCGCGAATCAAGTTGAAAGCCGGATACAAAAGGCCAAACTCGGGAAGCTGAGAAAAACCCCAGCGCAAATGACACGTGGACAAGGCCCATCGACTCGACAAGCAGGTCCACCACAACCAGATTTTGCGCAAGACATAATGTTGAAAAGAGCATGGGAGAACAAGCTTTCACCAACAGCAAATATGTCACTGCCGTGGGCAGATCGAGACGACAAACCCTGGAGAACCGTGGTATCTAGCAAAATCTATCCCAGATTCTTATACGTATTTGCTGATGTGGTATGCTATGTTACTGGAAATTCCAGGTAAGTTGCCGTGTCATACCGCTAGAAGAGCAAATTTGACAAGATTTAGGGCAGCTGAAGAAGACATGGCCCAGTTGGTAGACTGGGCTCATGACGCACATGACTACACCACTAACCAAGGCGTGAAGCCCGGTCTACTTTACATTATCAATCAAGATAATAATGCAGATCTCAGGAAGTGGTCAAATATCGAGTATGCTACTAAAGCCATACTAGAGAAATTGAAAAGTTCAAAACGATTCGCCAAGGAGCAAGAACTCTGGAAGAAGCGAGGTCGGACAGTGGTCACAGCAGATCAATTACTGAGATGCTATTACAGCAGCGTCAAGGTTGTTTTCATTCCCCAGTTCCTGCCCTCGAATCCCAGTTGCGAGGCAGATGACATCTGGGGACAATATTCTCTCCTGCACCGAGAGATTGAGGGTTTGTCGTGGAGTTCATCGGAGCATCGGAGAGAAGCAAGGGTCTTGTTCGACTTAGAAACCCTGTCAAGACACAGCATTGGGATACTGCAGCAATTGGCAGCTGACCATGACAGTTCTGTAGACTTGAGAAAGCTAGCAGAACCAGCTCAGCCATATCCCGTGGGATTCAACGGCCACGTCCTTAATATTCTTTCTCGCTTCCAAGAAACGGCTCCAAAAGACCGAAGAACCGATCATCAGGATATTGGGAGCGAAATCTCTCTGATCAAGAAAATTTTTAGGTACGTCGCCAGTTGCATTGCGGGAGAGATCAGACGGACAACACGTACGAATACCCCAATTCTTGTTTGCTGCCTTTGACTAACTTGTCCTTGTAGCGAGCCAAGGGTCAGTTCCCGAACAGATCGAGTTATATAGCCAGAAATGGAGACAGATCCTAGAAGAATTCTCCAGAACCCACTGCCGTTGCGAGGAAGTGTACCACGGCCAACGATGCGTCAATTATCGCATGTCTCACGTCAAAGGACACCAATTCAATTCCATCGGGCCAGAGCGAGTGAGACATGGAGAGTTCGTCTCGAGATTCATCGAGGCACTTGACTCACTACAAGAAGAGGTCTCTGGTCGACTACCACAACTCTTGAATGCTCTTAACGATCTCCAATGGAGTAGAGCGCTATGGAACAATGCCAAATCGTGTGCCGTGCACAAGATGTTCAGCAATCGGACATGCCTTGTTTGTTTGAATCGCACGCCTGTTCATGCACTGCCTTGCAATCACCACATATGCGACGTGTGTGCTGACAACTTCAACTACGGTAACAGGGCCGAGAAGCACTTGGTGATCATACAGCGTTGTCCACTTGGCTGCGACTGGGATGTTTCAAAGTGGATGATCAGGCGTAAGCCAATAGAGGCGGGTGTGAGGATACTGGCTCTCGATGAGTAAGTGGCAATTGACGTGTTCTTGACCTAAATGCTGATAAAACCTTCAAGTGGTGGGGTACGTGGAGTCGTTCAGCGAACGATGCTCCAAGATCTTGTACAGCGAGTCGGCCACGATATTCCCATCCAGGAACTATTTGATGTAATTGTTGGAACAGGCACTGGTATGAAAATTCCAAACCTCACACGTTATTACACTGACTCTGCAAGGCGGCGTGATATCTCTGGGCATCTTCAGGCAGGGGTGGACGCTACTCGAAGCAAGACAGAAGTTCAACGGATTTCTCAAGGACGCTTTCGCGAAACGCTCAATGACAAAATTGCTATGGCCTCTGCCAGGCGGACATCTGAGTGCGCATGTGATACTTCACCATCTATACAGAAGCACTGCCATGAACAACACGCTCGAGATTCTTTTCGGAAGAGAACAAAAGCTTTTCGGAGATATTCACAGCCGCCAACGCCATTTGAACAAAGTGGCAGTTCCTGTAGCTACAGAGCTAGGAACGAAACCACTATTAATCTGCAATTACAATAGAGAGTGGCTTATGAACGATGATGATAGTAAGTGTTAAAGGAAAAACCGTGGATTGCAACTAGATATTGACTCATTTCTGCAGATAACAAATTGATCAGAGAAGAAAAGCCTCGAGAAGAGCTCAGGACTTGGGAAGCGTAAGTCTAACTTGGCAGCATAGCCACTACTCAGGCGTACGCCGCGCTTGGAAGAAACCAAGTACTAATTTGGTTATGGTAGGGCTCGATGTACCACAGCCATCCCGACATATTTCAAGAGCTATCTCCATCCATCTACCAATCGGGTATATTTTAGCGGCATAACGCAGGATAACAATCCTGTCAAGATAGCGGACAGCGAGCGTGCATTGCTATGGCCAGACGCTGCCGAAAATTCTAGAGATATCGTTCTTTCTCTTGGCACTGGCTATTCTAGCAACTATGCTGGTGACTTGGAACGAGACACTGCGTCACAAAAAGCTGCCAAGCCTCTCGGGCGAAAGGGTCTAGTCGAGAAACTAGCTATGCTTCACCTCGTCGAGCAGAGCACTGCAGCGTGCGAAGATACATGGCACGAGTTCAGAACATCGCTGAGTGACGACAAGCACTTGCTTACAAAATGCCACCGAGTCAACATTCCATTTGGACAAGGCCAAACTCTGTGCAAACTCGACGATGTAGCCAAGGCCGAGGCCACGGAAGCGGAAGCTTTCGCCTTCCTGAGCGAGGCGAGTCGATCGTGTAGCTCGGACATCCAGAGGAAAATATCAACACAGCTCGACGCCATCGCCCGGCAATTGAGAGCCTCTCTGTTCTACTATCAAGTACTAGACATATTCGATCTTAACGAGTATAAGCACCGTTGTATGGGTCGTCTCCGCTGCCGACTCGATTTGTCATATAAGCAACAAATGAAATCCCTCATTGGTTGCAACCCTAGGTTTCGTGTACACGACGACGACAACAACATGGAGGGAAACCCTATCATTTTGGGCCGTCAAGGATGGAATCCTAGTGATTTCTCGATATCTGCACCCTTCGAGACTTTGAAGCATGTAAAGAATGTACGGATCGAGGTTTCTTTCGATAACGGTGCGCATTGGGATGACATCAGCGGGTTTCCGAGAGAGCTGAAGAAACCATAGTGATCTGGAGTGACTTCAAGATACATCTAATGCTTGGAATGTGCTTTTCCACCTGCTAGAGTTTCACATTCCTCGTCGTGATGAAGCACCTAGCCGGCCTAATAGCACGGAGTAGCACTTCGAGGAGAAGACTGGGTCGAAAATAATGCTTCAGGAGACCACCAATCAACGAATCCAAGTGGGTTGACGATATGAAGATTCCCGTGATGAGAAGTCGGAGGTGCGGGGTGGAGCTTGTGTCTATTGACCCAAAGTGAGTTAAAGGCTTAAAGTATAATGGCCCTGGAGTCATCTACGCACATTCGGTCGTGCTGTCATTCAAAAGAAAAATCCGCCTTGGTCCCATTCTCTAGCAACATCAAACCAGTTTGCATCCACGAAATTCTGCGCGAACCACGTGTCGCCCACCGGCCCAAAACCGTTCATTTCCTGGATCTGTAGTTCGAGCGCTGAAAGGGCACCAGGCGCTGGCACTGAGTAATCGGGGTCGAAGTTTGGGTTGATCAAGGTCTCGTTCTGTGGATCTGGAATATGTCCACATAAATGGAAAGACCTCTGATCTGGCCGTGAAGGCTCGTGCTGATGATCCAGGACCAATGTATCCTGACTTCCTGGCCGAGATAGGAGTGTATTTCTATCTTCAGGTATCTGCAAATGCGTCGTGTTAGACGAGGTGATATTTGTCCGAGTTTTGATTCTCGATGCTTCTAGGACGGATAGAGCCTGAGATGCAGCAGGAACTTGAGGCTGGTAATATCTCAGGATTTCAAAGGCAAGATTCCAAGAGTGGCTGAGTGAAGCTTGGGAAATCTCTGTATCGGGAAAGTCGCAAAGGTGCCCTGCTACTAGTATCATAGCTGCTGCAAAGGCAACTAGTATTAATCAGCGCTTGTGCTATACCGTTGTCCACGAAAATATCTATAGTGTTCTAGCAAACTTACAATATACACTGTGCCATGCTGAACTACTATAAAGGGTCTCTTTGGTCTCGGAAAGGTGCTTGATCAACGCGTGAGCTGTATCTACGCACAGGATACAGCTTCTTGTCACCAATGATGCCTCCAGCGTCCACGTTGATCTGTCAGTGCATTCGTTCTCTACGTCCATGCTGCGCTGTGCTTTCTCGAGAAGTACGGGCCGAAGGAGCAGGATCCTAACATAGAGAAATCTATGATGTGCGTTAGTCAACACTGGTATAATAGCTGCAAGGTCAAAGTGACACACCTGCAACGCAGAACATTGATCTGAAGAGTGATGTGATTCGGACTCGATGGGGCGGCCTGGTCATCGTCATCTCCCAGCCTGAGAAAGCTGGGAATGTTCTGGTATAGATGATCTAATAAGCTGTTCAATCGAAGAGTCTCGGCCAATAGATGCGACGAATTTTTCGCAAGTTGCTCATCCTTTTGAGAGATACCGACGGGCTTGAGATAGCATATGGATAGGATCTCATCCAGAATGTCGAAAAGTCGCAGCGACGACACGAAAAGCCCCATCCGAGATGGAAGATGTGGTGGCTGAATGCCGATGCTGTCCTGCAAGAGATATTCGTCATCGATCATTGCAGGGATCTCGGTGCCAGAGGTCTTTTGAGAAATCATAGTTGGTCGGCCGAAAGTCATTGCGAGCAACCTGATGTAAGTTAACGACCGTTCTCTTGCTGGCTCCGAATCGGCACAGATAGATCCAAAGGAGAAAATCTTTGAGACTTACCTGTCTAGCAATACACATGTATGCCACACTCTTCGCCTGATTTCAGCATGACGCTGGCTCTTCGGAGAGGACAATTCTTCATGAAGACCGAGACCGTAAGCTACACGAATGGCAAGGCCAATCACATTCCAGCAGCGATCTGCATACTTTGTTGATTGAAGATATATGCCCGTCAAAAGAAGAAGCTGAACGAGGGTGAGATGCATAGAGTCGAGAATATCAAACGTCAAAAGTTTCCTCGACCGCCGATAGAGATCATCAGCACAACCACTTCTGTCACGAGGCGAGACAACTGTGCTAAATCGGCATCCGAGGGCCAACATAACATTGACAGTTGAGTACATCACCGTTTGATCTAACTCAGAGTTGATAGTCGCATCCACAGGCTGCCAGATTTGTTGGTACCATTTCTGAAAAGAGGATCGGTGGATCACAGGGGAGAGAGGGTGCATGAATTCCCAATAGCATCTGAGATATTCGTCAGCAATGTGTCGTGGAGGCAGAAGATATGCGCCTTGATCACACGGCCCAGTAGTCTCTAAGCCGTATAAGCCTCTGCTTCCAGATTCAGCTTGATCAGGTGGATTCGATGTGCATGAAAGTTCGGACGCAGGCCTCTCCTCATGGGTAGCTTTGTGAATGCTAGAAGAGAAAGCGATGGTGGAGGAAGTTCCATACAATGCTTCAGCTTGATCTGGATAGGGTGCTGTTCCAAGGGCATCAACATTCGTCTCTTCCGATAAGTTTGAGACCCTCGAGTTAGAGCTTCCGAGAAATTGATGCATGTCGCTCTCTAGGCGCTGGTGAGCGCCGGAGTTGTCGGCATTTCTGGCATCCTTGATAGGCAATCGTCCGCTTTCTAGGTCTCGAATTTGAGACTTGAGTTCATTCACATACCTGCTTCCATTGTCAGAACCGTAGTTCAATAAATGAAATGGAAGTCCGTTGCAATGCATGCCATACTTCTGACACGGTAAAGTGGCATCATCATAAGAACATGTTGCTTGAGCACCTCTTGTGTTGCACGCTGAACACGTAGGTCTGTTACCCGGGCATTTTGTTTTCCTGTTTCTGCAATTACTGCAAGCTAATTGAATTCTTCTGCGTTTTCGAGGCGGTCCATTGTTCTCTGGAACGTTCGCGGATTGAGCAGAGTTCATGAGTCTAGAGATGAGTGGTGTGTTGTAAATTAAGGAAGAAACACCTGCAGGTTAAAGTTTCAAGCTAAAATCGCGCTATCACGTGTCTCATGGTCTGAATTGAAAGTCGGAAGTGCCTAGGTATCGACTCAGACTCATACACTTATGTATTGAACGTAGCCTATCACAGAATATGTGTTAAAATGAAAGGGATGCATTCTCTGATTGTTTGTCCCGGAGTGGATTCATCACGTGTTGGAAGACCTTCATCGTTGGATGGCGATGGAATTTACTCCACCTTGACCTCCGAATCATGGAACTTCCCAAGCTTCAACAATCTCTTCGCATTCTCGCGACCAACTTTCGCATAAGCTTCCGCCCCGCCCAAAGCCTTCTTGATCTCATCAGCGTTTCCATCCCACCAACCACAACCATTCTCGATTGTCTCATATGGGCAATCCACACTGATCAGACTTCTTTCTGGGCCAAGGTAATCAGCAACATACTTCAGAGTAGGGGTGCTGAAGTGGCCACTTGTGGTGACCCAGATGTTAGCGTTGAAGTAATCGTAGATTGTCTTCTTGCACATGACATCTCTGGCCTTGGCTGCTAAAGGCTTCTCAACATCTTCCAGCCAGTGGTTAATGCGCCAGAAATCGAATGGGATGTGTTCGCCGAGATGGCCAACGATGATCTTCAGCTTGGGGAAGCGATCAAAGACACTAGAAGATCCGAATCAACATTCAAAGTTGTTTCAAGCGCTGGAGGGGAACAGGACTGACCCGTTAGTCATGATGCCAAGCAAATGCAAAGACACGGCATTGGCAAAGCTCAAAGGAGGACCGACCAAGTACTTTCGTTGAGCATATTGCAAGTCGCAGAATGAGCCTGTAGGGGCAGCTGGATGAATGTAGATAGGGACATCAAGTTCGACGCAAACCTCCCAGAACTTGTCGTATGCAGCTGGTCGTAGTAGAGGTATGTCTCTCCGCCTGGGCAAGCATGCTGGAAATCGTTCAAGAGGGCACCACGAAATCCAAGCTCTTTGACACAACGATGCAACCCGTTTCCAGCTTGAACGGGATCATGCATGGAAAGAGCTGCGAAGGCTCCGAGGCGGTCTCGGTTGTCCTTGATTTCGTTGGCGATGTAGTTGTTGACTTCAGTAGCATGCTTCTCCGCGGTGGTCTTGTCAGCGATCCCTTGAATGCCCAGAACAGTGAGGGAGACAATGGTATACCCGATGCCGTGCTCATTGGAAATTTGGACACGCTCGCCAGTGATTGACTTGATCTAGCGCATGTAGCAGTCCAAATCCTTAGGTGCAATGTACCTGCCCAGAAACTCGAAGTCAGTGACGAATTCGACGAATGGAGCAGAACCCCCTCGAAATAACAAGGCAATCGTAGTAGTTCTCCGAATACAACTTCAGAAAGAACATTTATCTGAGAATTATGACTTACATTGCCGCTTGATCACGACTCTGTTCCGCGAGACGAGGAATCTCGTACGCTTCTTCGATTGAGACTTTTCCGAGCATGATGATCAAGCATAATTGTCAATAACTGAATAAATACTGTTATTTGATAGAAATTTACCTTTTCTAGTGATGGTGAGACTGTGCTTTGTCGATGGAGACAGAATATGATGAGGACTTCCACGCAATTTATACTCAAGAGACAGCACTTGCTCCAGGGTAACCTCATGACGCTTTTCATCGCAATGCCGACTAGGAAAGCGTTCCAAGTCATGAACGTGCATAGAAACCGTCATTCTGGAACCACATCCAGCGTGTCGAGGTTTGGAAGTCGGCATCGTTGCCATATTTTTAGTGAGCGTTCCGTTATTGATTCTTAACTCCGCGCGAAAAGACTTGGGAAGTTAAGGCATCACATGACAGTCACCTCCTACCTACGAATCTGAAGTTTCTCGCTCCCTATATTTGGTTATGCATGTTGAGTCAGAACAGGCAAAAGGACGTCAACAGGTTTTGATCCATTATTGTAATTGTGTTTGTGATTCACGATGTTCGTTGCTCTCGCGGCTTCCCGGCCACGGTGTAACCGTCAATGAGATGGCGCTAAGATAAGATAAACTGATTTTGCCCCCGCTTTGTAAATGCCTCAGAGGCGTCGTCATCAACAAGAATAAAAGCTTCTCAACCGTCTGCGACGTCTTGAGAGTGTATCGAATTCTATCCACAATGTTACCTTCAGAAGAGGATGTCAAGAATTTCCTTTCCTTCGCCTCAGACGCCGGCGAAGGAAAGGCGTTCATGTTTCTAGAGGTACGCTCCTCTTGCGCTCTGGTTGAGCCAGCATTGCTGACATGTAGAAGGGTGCAGATACCTTAGCTGAAGCCGTCGCACAATTCTACGAAAATCCCAATAAATACTCGCACAGTCCAGGCCCCAGCACATCCATTACGTCTAATAATCCCTACGCGGCAGCAGTCAATGGCAAGGAGACCAAAGAGACCAAAGAGACCATGGAGGCCAAGCCCGCCAAGATGCAAGTACAGCACGATCCTCCACCTTACGCCCCGCCTCAGCAGATCAATGCACCGCGGCATCGACATCATACCAATGCCGTCGTTCAAGCTGGGAATATCCGTGCTCGGGACGAACAAGAAATGCAGAACCTCTTACAAAGCGTCCAACTGGCATACCGCATCTACAATAGTGACATTGAACCGGAACACGAGTCAGACTACTATTGTAATTGTGCTATTCATCGATATAAGAGGAGGAAAATGAATCGTCTTGGCGTGCAAGAAATGTGGTCTAAAGCAGTCATGTATCCAGGTAAGCATCATTGAGATATCAACTATTGTAGGGCGCTTACTAACTCCTGTTCTCCCATCCGTTTAGGAGAGAAATTTTATCACGACTGCTACCAAGCAACCTTCTTCAGCAATAACCCTTACCGATTCCGCGTCATTTCTCCGTACGGTTATAATGTATCCTCATACTATGGAGTTTCATCACCTAGCCCAGGCAACTACACTGCATCCGTCCAGCAGACTATACAATTGAACAACTCCCTCAATAGGGAAGCACAAGCTGCCATCGACGCCAAGGAGCCAACCTTCAACATTTGGGGAGTCGATCAGCTCGGTGCTTCAATGTCGAACATGACCCTCGATAGTACCTCATCAAGCAAAACTGACGAGAAAGGGCGACCAATCGAAAAGCCGTCTGATAGCGGGCCCATTAGTTACAACGGGGAAGGCTCGAAGCCATCTAAGTTTGCGGGCTTGAAGAAGGCTCTCGCAATCAAGTCGCCAGAAGAAAAGGCAGCCATCAAGACGGAAAAGATGAGTGCTTGGGCAAGAGAGTTGCGAAATGCGATACTCGAAGAAGAGAATGGTAGGTGGCCGGACCAGGAGTGGCGACAGATTGTTGCGACCTACCAGGAAAAAGTCGGCATGACTCGAAAGATAGCCGACCTTCGAGCACGCTTTCCCACTCAATACCTTCATCTTTTGCGAGCAGGATACTTTGAGCCGATCCCAATAGCTTGGGCAAATCTAGCCTCTAACCCTCTCAAGTTTAGTATTGAAGCAGCCTCTGGATGGAGAGGCATCACTCCAGCTTGGCGGGGGTATGAGGATACTGCCGAGGAGCGCTTGTATTGGGTTTTGAATCATAGAGAGGGAAGTGTGGGATCAAGGATGAAACCAGATATTATTTCTGCCATGGATATGGCACGTGCAAGGATGGCATCTGCTGTTGAGCCTCCTCCCGAATACTTCTCTCCCAACGATACCTGCCATCTTCAACATACCTCCGAGGGCTACTCGAAACAGGTCATGCCACCACCTTTCAGACCCTTTGATGCTCCCGAGGTCTCAACAGATGATACCATGATCCTGTTGGACGTGTCTGGATCGATGGACTTTGATCCTGTTCGTCCAAACTACAATCAGTACTTGATAACTGGTTATCAAAGATCTACACAACCGAAGAATAAAGGTAGGCAAGGACATTAGGAAACATGATGCATCCACGAAGCACTCTCGAATTGTCCAATTACTTACTGACCTTTTCATGATAGACGTGGCCAAGGCAATCATCCGTCGCTTCACCGATGCAATGGCGAACCACGACCACAATTTCTCAGGCTACCAACTCACCACTTTCTCTAGTCAGGCCAACTATATCGGTGTCGTCAACCACCGAAACCTCGATTCAATGTGGAGGAACGTCAAACTCGGAGGCGGCACCCGCGTAATGACAGGCTGGCAAAAAGTCAAAGACCTTCACTTCCAAAAGCACTCAGAATCAGCAACCCACCACCCCGTCTACGGATGGCAAGCCGGTCCTCAAACTCCCATGTTGAGATTACTTCTCTTGCTCGACGGCGAAGCCACAGACATGGATGAATTCGAACTCGAACTCCTCGGGCTCTCTTGGGTACATGTGACGATATTCTTGATTGGTGTTGATGGATGTCCACATCATCATCGCCACGCGAACGAGTTACAGAGAATTAGCGAGGTCAATCATCATGTCTCTTTTGTTGATGCGCAAGGCAATACGCCGGAGCGATTTGTTACTCATGAGCTGCTGAAGCGGCATTTGGGATATCAGATCTCGATGGCTGAGTTTGAGGAGATGGAACAACCTCCGCCCTATTCAGAGTGAAGGACGATGCCCACTACCCGGGGCAGAGTGTCGGAATAGTGCTACGATGTCCCTACCCCTCAGTACACGAAGTTGTTCTTCGCAAGTTGAGCCATGGAATTCTGCCTCCTGGTCTGGATGTCGGTTTTTTTGGAGGTTTCACTTGATGGCGAGGTGGTCGCCGACAGGTTTCGGACATGCTTCACAATATCCTGTATGATTTCATGTACAATATCTATATCTTGCTTGCTTATAGTGTCTTTGGAATGATACCCGTTGTTTCCTCACATCTCTGAATATCACCACCGAGTGACATCCTCCCATCCCGAACCAAACTCTCAATCCAATGATGTCATTCCCAATTCAATACAACCCTACGGTTTATCGACAAAGCTAGGCCCTGGAGAGAACCCAGGAAACGGATGCCGGCTCACCTAAATTGGTGAACACCCCTTTTCGGCCTCGGTTCAATAGTCTCACATGAATTTAACAGATGAACCCCACTTAAACCAATGCGGCGCAGCAAACACAATACATAACAAGCAGCATACCTGCCATACTTCAAGGGTCTTCCCCCCTTTCTCTTCCGCATCCTTCTTCTTCGAATTAAAGAACTTCAACAGTAATTCCAACGCGCGATAACAACGCTCTCCAATTCTTCCATTCAAGATGAAGTTCACTACCGCATCCCTTGCCCTGTGCCTAGCACTCACGAGCACCGCTCAAGAAACTTCTTTGAACGTGTAAGTCCCACCACCCCCTCAACCGGTCCTCAAACGCCACCACCTAATCCCCCTTCTCAGCGCACAAATAATCTCCGCCTACGTCGTAGGAACAACCCTCACTATCCCTGCTGCAGAATCTACCTCCCTCGCTTCCGCCATAATCAGCGTAGCCCAAACCTTCTACGACAGTCCCGCCGCCACCTCTCTTAACTCCGCCATCCTATCCGCTGCTCCGTCTGCCTCATCTGCTAGCTTCGCTGCGAGCGGAATCCCGTACGGATTGGTGTATACGCAGAGTTGGTATACGAAGAGTGTTCCGACTGCATTGCAGAGTGTTATGTTGGCGCAGTTTTCGGCGCTGAATAGTGTGCAGGAGAAGATTTTGGGGACACCGACGAGTACAAGTGCGAGTAAGAGTACAAATGCGGCGGCGATGAGGACTGCTGCGCCGGTTATGTTGGGTGCTATGGGGATTCTTGGGGGTGCTATGGTAGCTATGTGAGGTGTTGGCTGGGTTTAAAGGAGGCGAAACGAATTCGATGTTTTGGGTGAGGACGGAAGCTACTCGTGAATTAGGACTAACGTAATGTTCGTGTTGGAGTCGAAGTATTTTTGGCAGCGCAAGTCCTCGTTTGTCTTGAGTGGTTGAGTGCGAGATTCCCTCCGAGAGCTGGCCATTCGAAGCAGTCGGATAATGGTTGCAAGTCTCTTATACCAATTGTCTCGTCTTCCAGTCCCAACCTTCATTGTCATCGGAATTTCGTACCTCGCTGGATCGTCTCGTGCCGGGCCTTTTGTCCTATATCCGAGTCGTAGGCGGCTTCAAAGAGTCGTTGATAGAGTGGGCCGTCCATCCGTTGTGCCACTTCCATTCATGCTTCTGATCCTCTGCCATTATCCATGTCTTTAGGTATGCTGAATTCGATCCTTCCATGTTCGCGTCCTAACTACCCTCCGACAGCCCACCCTCTCAAGACCAGAGGTGTGCCTCGATTCAAGATGAGACAGCTCTGCAATACCCTTCACGTTCAGATCAGCCATCTTGATGTTCAACCCATACGTGAGTAATGGGAAAGGTAGAGAGACAGTGGGAGAAAAGCATTGGCATGAAGAAAGATAGAAAAGCACCACCATCAATACTCATCCGTAGTTGTCTGCATATCCAGGCTCAAGTACTCAGTGCGCCAAAGGCTCGTGTTATTCGATACGAGGGGTACCTAATTCTCGAAGACCATATAAGGAGGACGGTGTGCTCTCTACTTCGTAGGCTCTGCATTTTTGAGCTGCATCACTGTGGGCTAGGAAGACCGACAACACGAGCCCAGACGCCAACTCCGAACCTATGTCGTGTCGTGTTCTGAGCATATAGAATTCACGGATTCGTGGCTTGAGGCCAAAAGGCTCCAGGCCCCATAATAATTTCTTGGCGTGTCAGCCCCGCGTCCGCTCCTTTCCCTTCTTCTTCCGCGGTGCGACCTCGCCTCCATTCCTTCCATCATATTATCCTCCATACCAGGTTGTTTCCCCATCCTCACCGGTATTCCACACAGAAAGCGAGCTTGAACTTAAACGGTGGCACCGAACATCCCAGCTATGTCTGCGGATATGTTAGAAAGCAATACCAACGACTTTGGTCGTTCCTCTACTTTGGCTACATCTGCCGCTTCGACAAGACCTCCACATTCTTCCCGTTGTCTCAAAGTATCTACCTTATGGCGAGTAAGACCTGCAGTTCACATATCTATTCTAATACTTTATGTAAGTCTCTCGCTAGATGAAGCAAACAATTCGAAGCTTGTGCACGCCACAAAGCCAATTAAAAGTCGAGGCCTCAGCTGCGGTACCACCTCGAGACCAAAAGCCTCCAGGCTAGAAGCCTTTAGACTCCGCCGAGCCGCCTTGTTGTTTGTCTTATCCGCATTTCACCGACTCCATCTTCCGTTTTTCGAGACTGACTGATCATCCACGATAGCATTGCGCAATTCTACACCACCTTGAATTGAAGGATGGCATGGCAACAAAACGCTTCTTGGACCCCACTCCGAGCTGACGATCTTGCCGACCAAGGGCTACAGCTAGATCATGACTATCCACGAGGAACTTTCGCCAGTCATAGACAGCAATGGGAGGCGGAGGTAGAGGAGGAGCCTTACGAGATGCGAGACTTCGGCGGGTAAGCTACAAGTGACTCATTCGATTCTCCTAGATAGAAATAACCTCAAATTCAATACAGATCACATCGACTACTTCTCGAAGCTGAAGGAGACGCATTCAAAGATCTCCACTCTAATCAACATAGCCATAATTGCACTACTTCCGCAAAGAAGTGGAGGCTCACTGGATGGAAAGTTGGCGTCTTAGCCTGTGCTGCAGTTGCCGGTATGGTCTGCTTTCTCAATATTGGCCTGACAGTGTGGGCCATCCATAACCACCAAGTAAAGGATGAGCTGTCTTATCTCTTCACTGGAAGTTGCACAGAAGTCGCGAGTATCAGCTTGTGGATACATTTGGCAATCAATGCCATGGGCACGTTGTTGCTGAGCGCAAGTAATTGTGAGTTTTTCCAAACTTGGGAAACCTTGCTTTTGGAACAAAATATTCCGCAGGCTGACACTACTTTAGATACTATGCAAGTCATAAGCAGTCCAACCAGGAAAGATATTGACATCGCGCACAAGAAATCCCAGTGGCTGGATATAGGAGTGCCTAGCGTACGAAATCTCTCAAGCCTCCCCGTAGGTCGAGTGTTCATGTGGATGATTCTGGCTCTAAGTTCAATCCCATTACATCTAATGTAAGTCATGATTGCACTCAAGTTCTTTGAGCATTTCAAAGCAGAAGAAACGCATAATTCCACCTCCACCTTGTCGGATCTGCTGTGGGACATGCACAACTTTCTTCAGCGCCTGCGAAGAACGAGTGGCACTTCTTTTGGCTGACCTCTTAGGTATAACACTGCGGTATTCTCATCCCTTGCAGCAAATAACTACAATTACATTATTGCCACTGAGTCTTTCCTCAATTCTACTCCGGTCTACAACGGGACAACCAAAGACGTCGAGGTGACTGCGGGGATAATCAGCATCATGAACCAAGAAGCAATAGCTGGTTCACTAGTGAGGTATGAGCCTCTGGAGTGTCAGACTGCGTATGGTGAAGCATTCGTGAGCAGATTTCGAAATGTCGTACTGATCACCACCGATAAAAATGCAACCAACAACGTACTGGGTGGTGGACTTGCTAGCATACGTAACTCTGACGGTTTCAACGCTGCACCCTACTCGTGGATCTGTGGCGACGGATACACCACCAGTCCTTGGTCAACGACAATCAATCACACTCTCTACGGAACAGAACGTACAAAATCTACCGCGGCAAACTTTACAGAAACAGATGGCTGGAAACTCTTTGGCCACCGGATCGGCTATTGCATGGTAGAGGAAGTAGTGGAGCATTGAGGTCTCAGCTTCAGCTTGCCAATTATGATTACTGTCATCACTGCAAATGTGTTGAAGTTTTCGGTAATGCCTTTGACGGTATGGAAGTTGAGCAATCGTCCTTTGGTGACCATCGGTGACGCCGCTGCATCATTTCTCGAAGTCCCAGATATCACCACCATCAATCAATGCCTCAGTTCGAAGGGAGACATGGCGAGAGGTGACTGGCCGTGCTATGGCGCCAAGTTATGGACACCCAAGAGGCAATTCTGGTTCAAAGCAGCAAGTGGCACTCGCTGGCACACTTGCAACTTACTGTATGTTGCCTTCCACTATATCGAATTTCTAGCTAACGGGCTCTAGGTGTATTATCTGTATCCTGATCGGGATACCGATGCTCGTACAAGGTCTCTACAGTATTGGGACTTTCAATTTGAAGACAATCTACCAGATGGGCTATGGAACCATCAATCCGAAATCACTACTGAACGCTACCTTCCCAGGACTTCTTAATACCGTTATTGTTGCAAACCTGCCGCAAGCGATCTTATCGTTCCTCTTTATGACTTACAATGGCCTTTTCTCATGTGTGGTTGGTGGAGACGAATGGAGTCGCTTTGCACACTTTCGAAAACCTTTGAGAGTAACTGCTCCCGTTGGGCAACAGCGCTCGACATAGTATCTTTCGCTCCCGTATACCTATGCCATAGTAAGCTTAGCTTGTCTACCGCTCAACCGAAGCTAACCCATTCAGCCGCTTCTCATCATCTCTGGTATCCTCCATTGGCTCATGTCGCAATCAGTATTTCTGGCATTGGTAAATGTGTACGATGATGTTGGCGAGTACAACAAAGAGCTATCGGTCGATACCGTTGGTTTCTCACGTATCGCCACCTTGATTTGTCTCATTGTTGGATCGATTGCCATTCTTGGAGGTTTCATAAATGGATTCCGGAAATATCCTGCTGGTATTCCAGTTGTTGGAGCTGTAGTGCTGCAATCAGTGCTGCATGCCATCCTCCACAGAATGACCTTTCTGCTTACCTTCAACCTGTAAAGTGGGGAGTTGTTGGGCAAGGTGAGGAAGTTGGGCATTGTAGCTTCACGAGCTTTGAGGTTACTGAACCTGTTGATGGACAGATGTATGCTGGACAAAAGTTGAAGGAAATTTGATGACCATGTTTCAGCAAGGTACAACTTATTGAACTTTTATGAGGAGCTAATGCCCCATGAACGTTAGTTGTCCTTGATATACGAGAGCACAAATTAAATTTGCAAAAATATTTGATACTTTGATGAGCTCAAGAGTTTCCAAGGGCTTTGTTCTCTTCCCAAGAATAAGCAAGTGCTAAGGACTTTGAAGGAGGCTAAAGTTTTAGGGGTGTCACGTGAAACCACTCGCTTAAAGGCGGGTTAGATCGATTCTCCTTCTTCTTCTCAACAATCTAGTCCTTCCAGCTTCTTCATAAGCCAGTTGATCTTTTGGATATTGTAATCAGCTTTCAAATCACTTTCAACTCTCTTGATTTCTAGTTGACGTGCCCTGCATTTACTTTTCATTCGCGAGAGACGATGGGCCTTGAAAGAATGACATTCAAGTATACTAGGAAAGTTTGATCAATGGTAAAGCGGACAAACCAGTAAGAGGTGGTGCTTTCTCTTTCAAGGGCCAAGCAGCCAAGGGAAAGTAGAGTATAGTGAATGACATGAAAACGAGAGCTGACTCATTCAAAAGACGGTTCTAGCACTCACTGTTTTCTAGACATAAATATCGCGGCAAGTTCCGAGACAGAGAACTTCAGACGAAGAAGCTTCTCCCAAAGCAACACCGGCATACGTAGTGGAAGATGTTGCCGTGGCTTCTCTTTGCCTGCAAGCTTCCGTGGTCAAGGTGTGCTTCACCTTTCTATTATAAACGGTACACTTTGGGGAGTTATATTCCGTTGTTTTAAATAAAGACTGAGATCAATAGGATGGCTAGGAATGTTATCAAGTTTAGTTTTCACTATCAACTTCTTTTAGGTTCAACTTTTCCGTTGTCCAGAAGGTGGTTTGGATAACACTAAAATCATTTGTTTCTTAGGCGGTAGATTGGCCAAATGAGAGACAGAAAGGTGGCTCTGAGCAAAAGCGAAATTAAAGTCAAAGCGACAAAGTGCATAATACTATCAGGCTTCAGAATGAGGATAGTTTCTGTGGCCAGTCCATACTCAACTAATAAATATCAGGTCTGTGGCTATTAATTCACTCTATTAACCTAAATTTTGCCTGGATTCCCTGATAGGCCTACTGAAGCACTCGACAACTTGCAAGCAGATATCTACCACAAATGACAACAATTCCAAGTTTGAGAGTAAAAAGTGCTCCTTCTATCCTTGGAACATAGACCGGAAAGGAGCATGTGATTGAAATTTCGAGCGAGCGAGCTAGGGGCGTGACAAAGAGGACTAGTCGGGATCACCAGGCTAAATAAAAAACATGTTTTCACTTCTTCGTCTTCTCCTTTGTGTTCATGACATAGTTAACGGCTTGAGGAGAAAAGGAGGAGTATAGTGGGGGTTTTATACTGCCCGCATACGTCTTAAAACTTGACTTGTAACCTACTTTACCCCTTTTTTTCCTCTTTCACTCGAACTAATTGGCTATTCACCCTCTCGAATATTCGCAGAGAATACTTGCTTCTCGCAGCTTTTGCATTACGACCTTCTTTTATTAGTATATAAACGGACCACGTCCACCCCGAATCCCAAACCAAACCTAAGCTCTTCAAGCTCCTCGAGCTCTCCCGTGCGTGCGGACAGTCCACATACGTCCCTCCTCAGACAACGAAAGTCAAAGAATCCTTTCTTGGTTTCTGCGATCAATGCGGGGTTAATCCTCCAGGCACAAGCATGCCGAGCTACCTTTTAATTTTACAGATGGAAACATAGTATACATGACAACAATTTCGATGTGACAGCAAACATGAATAATCCTTAAGCGACGTGCTAGATCGGACGAAGAACCAAGATGAAAGAAAGCTACCAGGATCAAAAACAGCTGGGACTGGCGGAAGTAATAGCATTAGTAACACCGACAAGCTTCCAACGTAAGCATCCACAGTCTATTGTAGAGGAATTATTCGTCTTATGAGATGAGGAGGCGAGAGAGGTGCGTTTTTTTACCTCGTCTCTGCTTTCCCAAGTCGAGTCATGCTCGCATTCAAGTCTCTCACTTAAGTCAGTTGTCAGCCGTCGCGCAAATAGCACTTTTCTGCGTGACCCCTCCTTGACGTCAAGGCCTCCTCTACTAGGGATCATAAAGGCAGCATCTCCAGCTTGAGAAACAACCAAGAAGTCGCAACTAGAAGAGGAGGTTATCTATAGACCTTGTATTGTCTCAGACCACGATATTCGCTGTCCCGCCATCCAACTTTGTCCCTTAATGCGCACTGAGGCTACCAAATACAGATTTGGTCAGACAATATTTTCTTGAGATTGTATGTGTAGAGATAATACAGTTGATAACGACTTCAAAGATAACAACGAGAACGTATGTTCCATCTGGCCCTCCAGAATGTGCGCGCTCAGAAAAGGGACAAAGGAACAGGTACGAGCACTAGTCGGGGTGAAATAGCGCTCGTGGACCTTTCTATCTCCTTGAGGCAGTATTGTCTGCATCCACCCACGTCGGGTTGCACCAATTCGTTATTGTGTTGGAGTTGAGTAGTTTGACGAGAAGAAGACGAGAGGGGCACGTTTTATAGCCCGGCTTATCCTCCGACTCAGCGCCAGTTCTACCTATGTGTTTCTGTCTCGTTCACTTGGTCAATTCACTTCTATTCTTATCTACTAATTTTGACTCCTCGAGTTTTCAAATTCTGGTCTGAACGCATCTTTGAGGGTATATAAGTAACATCCACAGCTTCAAACACAACCATACCCCAATCTCAAAGGATACCAAGTCACAAGCTTCTCTCGCCTTATCCCGTTTTTGTCGCAGACTATGGTATACTGAGCCTTGTTTACATGTTTACGCTTGCAATAGATGCGCAGCTAGAATGCCGGACATGGGCCTATCCTGGCAGTACAACTACAGAACTTGGAATTAGACACTCTGTAATTGACAACAGTCTAACAATTGACCACAAGAGACAGTTATATAGTTGGACTCAAGACTTGAGTTAAACAAAGAGCGTAATTATCACGTCTCCACACACCTCTTGACTCCCGCCATGAGCGTGGAAGTTGGTGCGGATGGTGTTTCATCTGAAGACACCGTGTTCGTAAGTGCCAGTCCATTCTTAAGGCCAGCGCGGTAGCCTTTGCTCATTGTTGAGAAGAAGGAGAGGAGAAGTGAGGGGTGTTTATACTCTCTTCCTCCCTACCACTGGTTGATTTATCGGTTGCTTGAACTTGAATTTAACCCCGACCCTTTAAAGCGTTTCCTTCGACTACCTTTTTCACCTCTGCTAGTTGAGTCGCGCTTCGCGTCGTCAAGATTTCCTTCTTTCAAAGGGTATATAATAAATAAGACACTACCCTCTCCAATAGCAACTCAATGATAAGAACACTATCAACGTCCTCCTCAGGCTGGAGGAGGAGGATAACCAATCCGTTGTCCGGGGTACTTGGGTACATCGAAAGGTATCAAACAACTTGAAGAAGAGCTTGCATTTAAGCCAGAGACCATTGGTCATACTACTATTGAAAAGTTCAGCTAAACAACTCCTGAGAAATGTTGCGGAGGATTGGATAGTAGTTCACAACAACTTCAAACCTTGACAGCAAAACCACACCGTCCGTCCCTTTGATCTATCCTCAAGGGCAACAAACTCAAACTACGAAATACGCATCGATATAGGCACATTATCAAGTGAAAGATCAAGCTTCGAACGGGGGACACGCGAACTTGGTCGAAGACTCTCCTTCTCCACATTCAGAACATATCCAGCTCATCAAGCTCCAGCTAACTTGATTGAAGAGAGAAAGAATGGGAGGGAGTGAGGTATTTACACCCTTCCCCTTTCCTCCTCATACTCTCTCGTCTCTGTGCCTCTTACTTCAACTTGAAGCTTGAAGTTTGGAGCTTGAGTTAGAAAGGGCATTCACTAGCTTAAACTCACTCGAGACAGCACTCGCACTTGACTTACTTCTCGCCTTAACCCTCCCTTCTCCCACCACCTCCTCAAGGGGTATATAAACACCTTCACTAACCCCTCTACCAACCTCACCGCCTTGAAGTTGATACACCAGCACATCCCTACTCCAGCGTGTTCTTTGGCGATGATGGCTGCGTATCCTATTAGGGAAGGAAGGCATTGTTTTCGCCGTACTGTGGGGAGTTGTGTTCGTTTGTCAGATGCGAATTTATTTATTTAGTTGTTGGCTGGATTTGGGGGAGGGATGGTGCGTGATTGACAGCGACTTAAAAGCCGATAGCGGTTTTGAAAATTCATAGCGAGGGTGTGTAACATTTGAAGTTCGGATGAAAGGGATTGGTAGGAGTGGCACTCGTCTTTTTTTGTCCATCCCTGCTTATATCAACCACTGTCAACAAACTCACCATTTCTCCCTCCCATATACTGCCTGCTTCAGACTGAGAATGCGATCTTATAACAACTTTGGCTCTGATCCTTGGGAGCCAGCCACAAAGGGTGGTACCAGTCAGTACGAAGCAGGACGGGGCGACGCTCACATGGGGAATGCAGCAGCGACGGCATGGTTTGTTGCCTGTGGTTAATGGAGGAAGAGGTGTTTATATACTCGAGAACTAATACCCTTCCCTTCATTTCAGGTGCCGCTCTCCAATTCCAACCCAGGAGTAGGTATTCACCGTCAAACCCTCGATTGTGAGTCTTGGTGAATGTGAAGGCTTCGAATTCGCGATTGTGCCTCACTCACTCGAGAGAGAAAGCGGGGCGAGGTATGATGAGAACGGACAATGCCGAGAGAAGGATACTTGATATGATATTGATATTTGAAAGAATAAAATGATCAAAGACCATTGGGATAAGGGAGAGTAATTTGACAACTAGCAAGTAGCAGGACATCTGAGAGACGAGGGTGGGTCTGAGAATGGGGGAGATCAGAAGCGGCCGAACATATATGTCCAGTATGAATATCAGACAACGCTTTGTGTCTGTAATTGACACAGGTAACGAGCTCACTTGAGCGAGAAATCGGGGGATGCTGATTTTGAAGCTAAGGTTGAAAAGAAATGTCAACGCGACTATGAAAAACCCATTGCACTGTCAACTAGCTACCAGTGTAACATACGTCCATGAATGCTTATCCAGCCATCCACAACCATGCTACACCTCCCATGCCATATAAGGTGCCGCCTTCCTTCCCGTCTTTCCAGCGAGCCAACGAAGTGGAACCCATAAATCATCATACAACCCAAAGCAATGTACCCATTTTCTTTCCTCCGAATGTCTCCCATGTCCCACAGCCGTCGGGACATCTAAAGTCATATGAAACAGCGAATGCACCCTCTTCCTGACCTTTCCATCCCTCCCATTCCCGAGAAAAGCAGTGCGAATAAGTCATCAGAACGTGTCAAAAGTAAGGTATACCAGGCAAATAATAAGCATGAAGGAGAAAATACTCTAATTGTCCGCCTTGGTCTTCTTCTTTCTTGGCTTCGGCGCGCTCTTGGGAGTTTCGACAGCATCCTCCTTCTCAATTGTGCTCACTGGCTCATCGGCACCTTTCTTGCTTGCCCTCTTTCGCTTCTTGTCTGGACTCTTTTCTTTCTCGACTGCTTTGGGAGGAACGATGCTTGAGGATGGAGGGACAATAGTCTCTGGAGCAACAGGAGTCTCTTTAGCACTGGCTCTACTCTTGCGAGTGGATTTGGCCTTGGGTGTCTTTGGTGGTGGTGTGGGCTCCTTCTCTGGCTCACCTTCCGCATCCTCATCATGTAGAGCCGCAGCAGAGGACTCGCCAACAAGCTGGGCATCGGCGGTGTTGTCGGTGCTGATGTTGTGCTCATCGGCATAGATGGCCGCTTGTTCGTCGCTCATGTCCTTTGCCAATTGGTTACCGGCCTTGTATGAGTGCATCTTCGCGTTGTAGAGGCGGAGGTTGTCCTTGTATGCGTTGGTCCAGAGCTGTGACTGTCAGCATATAGCTTCCAATTGAGACGCGAAACACCAACCTGCTTGTCCTCTTGAGCCATGGTGCCCCATCTTCTTGTTCCTTCGTTGCTGACAGCACCCTTTGCGACATCTGCTCCAAGGTCTGCGGCGATAATTGGGCGCGCTGTCTGCATGTAGAGGAAGAAAGGTGTGAGAGGACGCTTCGGTGCATTGGGGTCATGCTGTCTCTTCTTGCGCTCTTTCTTATCTGCAGGAACATCAGCGGCGGCGACGGATTTGGCAGGACTGGCAGCGCGATCCGCATCTGCAAGCTTGAAGAGTGGGTTTTCACCAAGCTTGGCTAAGGCAGTATCGACGTCGAGGCCAGCACCGTGCTCTCCGAGGACCGCGTTGGTATGCTTGATGTAGGCCGTCGAGAGGGTTTGGATAGCGTCTTGTAATGTCGCGAGTCCCGAGACAACCTTTGCCCACATTAGTGTCTGTTGATCCAAGTAGGATTCATCGAGGTCAAGGCGCGGCGGGGTCGTCATCGCCGGACGCGACGTAAACAATGGCGGCGCGTTCTTGCAGCGAAGTCAACTCCGAGCCTGCGACAAGAGATACGCTCGGGATAGGGTCGCGGCAGCTCAGGTATGCGGGACTGAATGTCCTTGAGCGTGTCGGACCATTGGTTGTTGAGATGTGAGGCGCGGAGGTGGGATGGCGGGACTTCTTCAACGACGAGAACGATGAAGATCCATATGCGCCGGGTGCTGGACGAGGAGGAATGGAGGAGATGGAGGACTCTTACCGAATCTCTGGTGCGCACGAAGCTGTCCACATCGATTGAAAGGGTTGCACCCTCCTTCTGCTTGTCATCGGCCTTCTTGGCGCGTGCCATGGTGATGATACTTTGCGGTGGTGATGTTAGGGTTGATGATTCGGGGCGCGTCGTCGCTGAAGAAGCCCAAAGATGAAGAAGTGTGAGGGATGTTGGGCGAAGGTGGCGGGCGAGCGAGGTTTTCAGTGTGTACGGGCACCTTAGCGAGCTTCTGAGCTGGGCGACCCGGCTAGCAGGGCAGCAGTACACCCACCGCCCATGACAATGTGAAGTTCGGTTTTGATTTTTGCGGTGCATGATGTACACATGTCATATGGACCCTGGACACAATTCATGGACCGTGGTGGTCGTGAGTGCAGTCGGTCGATCGTCCCCAGCGCGTTCTGTTCCGCATCACGACCGCCGTCATCAGGTGTTCCTGCGCCAGACGGGCTTGCTCCTTCAGTATGGGCAGCGAGGAAGCGCCGGAGCGAAGAAAACATCGGCGCCCGCCTCCCTGATTTTCCGGCGTGAGGACCCAGCAATTCAGGACCAGATGGGCGCGTATGGTTGGTAGAGCCTTCGCTGGACTCATCGTAACGTATCACCCCCGCCGTGAGCCTATGTGGCAGTGAACGGCAGTGATGATTCCCCCCGCCATCAATCAGTAAGTGCCTGAGTGCATCATCGTCTTTTGCCACAAGCATGAGGAAGAGACGAGCTGGTGAGCTGGTGAAGCTTCGAAGGGTACGTGAAATTCTTCTGTAACAGCCGTAAATACGGTTGTGTCTTTGCTCCTGCTGAGGTCTCGATAAAGCCTGTCAAGATCTCTGTCTCGGGAAGTTGAGGGTGTGCTGACGAGCGCCTCTGTACTGAGGGTGACCGAGTACGGAGGACGGGTGAGGTGAAATGGTGCCATTACAGCACAGCGGGCAGAAAACGTGATTATCACCACCAGACGAGCGGACAAGCTGCTGGAGAGCGTTGCAGTCGTGTTTAAGACACTGGACTGGACTGGACTGAACGTTGACCCCGCCTGTTCCCGGCCTTCCGCCAAAAGAGTTGGCGTCTAAATGCCGTGTCATCCCCTTCCCCCTCCCCTTCCCCCATCCCCCAGCAAGCCCGCCTCTTCCGTATCGGCTTCATCAACAGTGGTGGTAGTCTGAACCCAAGACGTTGCTGCGCGCACGACAGCATCAATCCTTCCCAAGGTAGGGAGGGACGAGCTCTGGAGGCTGCGACAGCTTGCAGAGCTCAAGGAAGCTTCAATACTCGGGCAGTGTAGGTCTGATATTGAGATTTTCTCCGATCGCTTCTATCGCCCCTCCTATCACTCCTGCTGATATTCTCCTTGTCGACGTGCTCAACCACTGACACCAGCTGGATCACTGTTCTTCCACACCTCTCCCTTTCTCTCGCATGCTCGTACAGTCGCACAGTTCTTTTTCTGTGGTTCATCGCCAACGCTGACTGGCCATCGTCGGCCTGCCAAGTCGCCTTTGAAACCCCGTGGCCGCTTGGCGTTCACACAAAAGTACCCCTCAGCTCATCTCTGGAGCTGCAAAGCTGTCCCTCCATCACAACAACAAAGTACGAACAACGCAACCACAATCATGCTGTCCTTCAGCACTTCAACGGCGGTGCTAACTCTAGCTATCCTCCTCCTTCTGGCACGTCCAGCTCACGCCTTTGGTGCGGGAAACATCGCCAGCATATCCAAGATCGAAGGACTGAACTGTACGCACCCCCACCACTAAAGCTGAATATCTACTGACAAGGCCGCAGGGCGCCATGGAGATATCGAGGATACCCTTCTTACTATCATGATGTCGCGGGCGGCAGGCGGAAAGAAATTCGACAAGATGAATGTAGCTCGCGTCTACTTTGGCAACTGGCTTCGAGACTACTGTGAGTGAACCGACTCTTGGCAGAAGGAAATCAGGATTCGCAAATGTACCAGACCTCAAGCTGACTCTGCTTCTGTACAGCCCAGGCAATCGATGTTGGTACTGTCAAATATGTATCCGCCGAAGCTATCCGCATCCTCCTCTGGGTCCTCGGTTTCATGACATTTGGATATGGCACAAAGGAATTCGAAGTCACCGCAGAGCGTCTTGGCTGTTACCGCCCCGAAGACCACATCGACAATCCCAAAGACTACGCCGATAATCTCGATGCTACGCAATATGATCCGAGACTTCGCGGACCGGTCAACGAACGCGTGGAGTTGGCGATTGATCCCAGAACTGGGCTGAAGAACTATATTGCAAACGAGCAAGCTGGTATCATGACCTCGGCCCTGCACGTCCGCAAGCTCTTTGGAAAGTGCATTCAACTTGGCAGATCATATGCTCACAGCAGAAACAAGGATGAGCTCTATGAATCTCTACGTCTCTTGGGAACTGGTCTTCATTGTCTGGAAGGTAAGCGAGCATTTCCTTTCCAAAAAATTTGAAGCTGATTGTATCAGATTACTCTGCTCACAGCAACTACACCGAACTTGCGCTCATTGAAATGGGCGAGCGTGATATATTCCCCCATGTTGGCCGCAACACAAGTATCCGTCTTCAAGGCGCTCAACATCCTGTCTATCCTATTGTTACCGGGACATTTGGTGGTGTTGACTTCCTTCACTCGGTCATGGGAGAGTTTGACGACAAGGCCACCCAAAGCGAAATCCAGGAACTCGAGGGCTCACTGCAAAACAACAATAGCGCCGATACTAGTATGCTCAAGCAACTCTTGAGCTCAATCCCTTCTGGTATCTTCAAAGGCAAAGACGAGGCTGGCAAGGCGGACGAACTTCAAGCCAATGCTACAGCAGCACAAATGAACCAGATGCGCGTCTCTCCCCGTCAACCTGAAGAGTTCACTCGACAAATGCAACAGACTGTCAAGGAGATCTACCCCATTATCCAATGGCACGACGAAATCATGCAATCGATCACTGAGACTATTGAGAAGATTCCAATCCTCCCAGACTTGATTGAGAACCTCGAAAACCAAGTCAACATCTTCGTCTTCTCACTTCTCGCCCCATTCGTGGTACCAATCATCGACCAGATCAAGACGGAGTTGAACGAAGGCTCATCCGAGATCATCCAAAGCAGCAAGGACAAGCAATTGATCGTTTTCAACGACCCCAATTCCTCCGACCCCACTCACTCCATGCTCTCTAAGGACCACTTCTCCAACGTTCTGAACGAACCAGCTGGCAAGATCGCCTCTCAAGTCCTGAAATGGGCTGTGCCACAACTCATGCTCGCAATTGACGATCAGAACGTCGACCCAGACCGCACCATCAACCGAATCATCAACGGTGTCTTCCATCACCCTGCTCAACGTCAAATGGGTGATGATGGAGCAGCTGAAGGTCGTCGTCTCATGTTCGGCGTTGTCGAGCAATGGTGGCGAGGAAAGTCACAATATGAGCAGGACAGTCTCAGACGACAGCTCAGCAGAGAAGGAGTCCAGAATGGCGAAAACCACAAGGAAGGTGTTCATGACACTGGTCATGGATGTGGCAAGCCTCTTGGCATGGCTAAGTCTGCTGGTGGCGCAGGCAACACTGCTGCTGGTGCATTGATGGGTGGTCTCTCATCTGCTCTCTCCGGAGGCTCTTCTTCCGGTGGTGGGTTTGGCGGCCAATCTGGCGGTTATGGAGGAGCCTCTAGCCCTGGCATCAGCAAGTTCGCCGAAGAAGCAGTCGGAGGCGGAGCTCTAGGTAGTATCGTCGGCGGTCTCGCAGGAGTTGTAGGGGGTGGTCTTCTCTCTGGCGCATTCGGTGGTCCCGAGAAGCCAGAAACCAAGACCTACGGCTCTCAAGGCTACACTCAAGGCGGCGGATACCAACAGAACTATACCGAAGTCGGCCACTCTGGAGACCAATACGCTCAAGCTCAGGTTTCTCAGACTCAGTACCCCGGTGGAGGCCGCCAGACTGATTACCAGCGTTACGAGCAATCAAATACTGGCGGTGGTGGCTATGGATTTGAAGAGCGTGTTCAGACTCAACCTATATACGGAGGTGGCTATGAACAAACTACTGAGCGAATCACCCAACGCCCAGGCTATGAGGCTGAGACCGAGACTTGGAGACAACACAAGAAGAGCGATGATGAAGATAGTGATGATTCCTACAAGAAGCGAGAGAAGAAGAAGCATCACAAGAAGCATCATTCTGGCTCCGGAGGCGAAGGCTATGGAGGTCGAGTTGAGGAATCTGAGGCTCGTAGAGAGGACTTTGGTGGGAGAGGAGGTGGATATGGAGGTGGTGGATATGGAGAGCGTGAGAGATTTGAGGAACGACGTGAAGAGCCACGACGTCAAGAGTACGGCCGCAGGGATGAGTACGGAGGACGAGGTGGCTTTGGAGGCGGATTCCAAGAGCGACCACCGCCACCGCGTGAGGAGTTTGGTGGAAGAGGCGGCTATGGAGGTGGTGGCTTCGAGGAGCGCGGTGAGCGTTTTGAAGAACCGCCCCGTCAAGAATATGGAGGTGGTCGAGGTGGATTTGGAGGAGGAGATGAGTATGGAGGTGGTAGAGGAGGCTTTGGTGGAGGATATCAAGAGCCGCCCAGACAGGAATATGGAGGAGGAAACGAGGCTGGTTGGGGCGAGAGAAGAGAGGAAGAGCAGCAAGAGGAGTACCGTGAGGAGAGACGTGAGGAGGAGTATGGCGAGAGACGTGAGGGCGGTGGCGGTTGGTTCTCTTGAGCGGGCAAAAGCGTGCTGCTTGCATGAGCGAGACATAAGTAAGGTGTAAATAGTGATATTGATGTTATGCTATTGAGATGAGTCTATAAAGATACCAAAAGCAATATGATGCATTGTGCTCGATGCCCCCTTTCCCTTCGCCTTGCTCTGTTCATGGAAACAGACATTCTCGTCGTCAAAATGTCTATCAACAGGAAAGTCATGAGGTTACCATTCATTTTTTATCTTCCCTTGAAATAGTAAGTACAAACATTTGTATTCCCAAAAATTTTCTAAAAATACTAATATTTTACCAGCTTTTACAATTTCTTCCGCCCCTTTCATCGAACCTTTCATCCTCACTATCAACAACTTCCCATAGAGTTGACAACGAACCAACTTTTGACAGCAAACACACGCCAACCTTCTATAACCCTTCTGCCTACCTGTCCAAAACAGAAATTCCCTCAAACACGGACCCAAGAAGAGCCATCAACCAACCCCCATAATAGCGAACAGCGTCCTGGACTTCGTGACCCAGCAATTCCCCTTGGCTGATGTTAGGCTCTTCGTTTCCATCATGCGCTAGTCCTAATGCCGTAATTTAGGCGACTTTTATATAGCTAAGAAAGGGGAGAGTGGCGGTTGAGGCGTGAGTCATAGGGTTAGTGAGTGAGTGAATTGGTAAATAAAAGGAAATTTTCTTTGAGAGGTAAAATTGCCTTATTTTCTCCATTCGTGTTACTTCTCTTTGTTCGAGCCACGGCTCAAAGTATCATGTGAGCAAAGTGATCAATCGGCCTCCTAGCTCAACTTTTCGAATTTTCAATCGTATAAACACTGCCTTTCTAAGCTGGAAAGTATAGCAGATGGGGGGCCATCAAGCCATAGATTGGTTTTTTGAAGTTCTGGGTGGAGTGAAGGACAGTATGCACTGGATCGTGAGAGAGCAAATTGCGCTCAAGTCTTATGTTGGCGTATGCTTCCGATTGGAATCTCTGCAGACTTGGGATTGATTTCTGGAGAGGTTTGCTATCGTTGTCAAGGTTCTTGCCCTCTTTCTATCCTTTCCTCTTTCATTCATTCTGATGCGAGTGACAGCAAACTAACTGTTGACAGCAAACTCATCCCGTCCATGGCGTCTAATAGATCCTTATCCTACTCCTAACTCGCACACACGTCAGCTGACGGCATCAGCTTCCTAATATGCGCTCTGGGACAGTTCCAAATAGTTACATCGTTGCTCGGCAAGGACCACAGTTCCTGTACTTCAAAATAGTCGACGTCGAAAC
The DNA here is from genome assembly GCA_014904845.1 of Acephala macrosclerotiorum. Classification (NCBI taxonomy): domain Eukaryota; kingdom Fungi; phylum Ascomycota; class Leotiomycetes; order Helotiales; family Mollisiaceae; genus Acephala; species Acephala macrosclerotiorum. The sequence continues at coordinate 128,258 of MU119240.1, forward strand.
GGTACTATCGTTTCCGCATCCCATAGCCGAGCGGTATTTATCGTCGGCGAGAGGGGAAAGGAGACGAAGAGTAAAACGAGGCTATCCTTTGTGAGTCAATAAGCAAGTGAAAGCCTTCCGACCGTTAGGATCGCGACTTCCCAAAGTCGCGAATGACTCACAGCGTTCCTATTCATGATAATCTCTGGTTTCTACCAGTATAAATAACGGTCTGATTATGGATAAGGAGGAACTCTTTCCCGTATGGAGAAGGAAACATATAGAGTCCAGGCCTACGTACGGATTAAGGGCTACGCTCAAAGGGGATATATTGAAATATACGAGGCGCTTATCTTACCGCTACTAAATGTGGACTGGGTTGTAATCGTCTTGGGGTGTTTATTATCATTCTTTTCAAGTTGTTGTCAATATGTGTATTGTTGTTTCATTTGTTATGCGGGGCTGAGTCCTACCCCTCTATCCCAGTAGTGTCTTTCACTCGTCCTACCAAAATCAAATAAAGCTGTGAACTGGCGACTTACCACGTCGTCTATGTGATTGTACAGACCACGTTTAGTCGTTGGAAAGTATCCCATTGTCTGAGTATAAGTTAGGACTTGCACCCAACAGGTCACTAGTCTAGTTGCAAGCAAACGCATTCTCGCCGACTTCTCACAGGTATAAAAATCATACTTTGTCTCGCACGGAACGATACAGTAGCTCGCAACTTTGTACGAGAAACACAGGCAGTCTTCAGGGAATTGGCCACAAAAGAAGGAATGGCCGCAGTTAAGTGCCTGCTCATAGTCCGAAGGAAACTTTCAGTGAGTGAGTGGGAGAGCTACTATTTGAATACTCACAGACGTTGGGCTCCGAGTAGCAGATTAGGCTGCCCTGAAAAGTGTTGCTGTCAAGCACGTTTCTCGTTGTCATCTCGAGTCTCGAGGTTGGCTGATATTTTTCGCTCCATCCCAGCTCGCTGAAGAACGAAGTAGGAAATTAATAACGCGCGATACATCTTGACAGCAATTGCGATTATGGAACCAAAATGAGTTGCAAAATTTCGTTAACGGGAAAAAATCGAGCAGACTTTGAATCTCATAGCAACCATGGGATCGCCATCTTGCCTAAAAAGACGTTCTCCATGCCGTCGGCAATAGATTCAAAGTCCTTTATAACCAGGTGCGTCTTGAGTTCCTTGAGCTTGCACTTTACTGGTCGTGCTTGCTAGAAGGAGAATCACATGTACCTCGCCCACTCTTTCCGTTCTCCCAAATCCGGCATCAAGAGTCGTGGATCATGGGAGATTTTTCAGAGGCTATTCAGACATTGTGCTAGGATTGGAGAAAGTTTTTGGACATTAAAGAGTGTAGTTGCTCCATGTAGATCTTCGAAGTTCTTCGACCCGAATCATGTTTGAAGCTTGGACGCGTTGGACTGGGCGTGAAGGAGAATTCAAGACAGCAAAAGTTCACTGCCTCCTATATATGGGCGGCAAGATGTTTGATCGAGGTCTACAGAGCTGAAGGTGGAGAAGTGAACGAGCCTGGATAGCGGGAGATTCACACCTTCAAAAAAGTCCCACTAGACCTGAATCTTCATTCACCGAGCCTTCCCATCCATTTTAGAGCTCCAGTGGTAGATAAACCATTCTCACATGTCTCTCAAATCTAGGGGACGAAGGAGAAGGATAAGGAGCTGTTGAGGGCGTGGGTAGGGAAGGGTGGGGGCGGGGGCGGGGTTATGAGAGCGGCTGATTGGTCTCTCCCTATTTTGCATTCAAGGGAGATCGGATGATGTATCCTCAGCTTCAAGGTTTCTCTTTTTGCCATGTTACTATCTCGCTAGGATTTGGTGTCAAGCGTTTTGTGGCTATCAACTTGTGGATTGTGTTACGAGGTGGAGGGGCTTTTCTCCCAATTCCACGTCAACCTTTATAAAAGCTGAGATCTTGATCTCTCGCGTCCTTGAAGTAAAGGCGAAACCGCCAAAATGAAGATTGACAGTAGTTGATATCACTTGACATTAAACACTCTTCAAGAAATAGACGAGGTGAAGTTAGTGGGAGAAAGCGGAATTTGCTGACTTTTTAGGCTCTGGGTCCAAGAAGTTACGATTTTGTGCAAAATTGAATCACTCGAAGTGAGCATGTTTGGATGCAAAGGGTCAATTGTAAGAATGGAAAGTAAGAAGTGCTTCTCATCGCCATCGCGAGAGCTGTAGATACCATTATGATTTAGCGAGTAGTGAGCTGAAGATATAGGGAGTAGACAGCCTAGAGGTGCCACAGACACAGGAATTTAGTGGCTGGATCGCCTAGTCCGCTTTGGGAGTAGCACCAAATCTAGCGCGAGGAGCTGGATGTCATTTGAGTCAAGCATTCCCTCAGGCAAGCAACATTTCTTGAAACTTTCAATCTCGTTCTCACGACTCCCAAGTCCTTTGTTCGGAAGATACGGAGTGCCTTGCCTCACGATGAGGCTTCTAGATGCCAGGACTCGGCAATTGCGAGAATTCATGGGTGATGAGAATGCACCGCGCTATGCAATCCTCTCACACACATGGGGAGAAGACGAGATCACATTCCAAGGCCTCAACCAACGTAATGCTAAGAGAAAGGCTGGATATACCAAGATTGAGTATTCTTGTGTCCAGGCTCTCAAAGATGGACTTGACTGGGTGTGGATTGATACGTAAGTTCTGAAAGATGTTATTGGTCTATTCGCTGAGACTACACAGTTGCTGCATAGACAAGTCAAGCAGCGCAGAGCTTTCTGAAGCTATCAACTCCATGTTTCGATGGTATCAAAAGGCTGTCATTTGCTATGTCTACTTGTCAGACTATTCCAGAGACAATATCCCTGCCGACGGCCCCGCAGAGGAATTCGGACAATGCCGCTGGTTTACCAGAGGATGGACCCTCCAAGAGCTTTTGGCGCCTAAAACTATCATCTTCTACTCCAAGACCTGGGTCAATCTGGGGACTAAACATGGCCTATGCAGTATGCTGTCAAACATTACTGGGATTGAGTCAGAAACCCTGAAGTCCGAACCATTGAATCGCGTTAGTATTGCAAGGAGAATGTCCTGGGCTGCCAAGAGAACAACGACCAGGACCGAAGATCTTGCATACTGTCTTCTCGGCATATTCGACGTCAATATGCCTTTGTTATATGGCGAAGGAGAGAAGGCTTTCTTCCGTTTGCAAGAGGAAATCATCAAATCATCTTCCGATCAATCAATATTTGCCTGGGGAGACTCGCCGATCATTACCATGGACTCGTACTTTGAAGAGGCTGACATGCCCCGACCTTATTCTGGTATAGCTCGAGACCCATTGCATGGGTTGTTGGCCGAGTCTCCTTTAGATTTTAAGAATAGCGGGATCGTCGATTCGCTCAACCAATGGGAACTCCAACGCCGTGGTTGGGAGCCCAAGCCAATAACTATTCACAACAGGATTGTTTATATTGATCTCCCAATTGTCAAAGTAACCATTAAGCTGGTAGGTTCTGAAAACCCAGAGGTCGAAGTTGCTTGTGCGGCCCTCGGTAAGTCTCTCTTTCTCGAAGCGAAGTTTCCTCTTCTTTGATTGTCGTCTCCGGAACTTTGAGATGCATGTCTATCCCATGCCAATGTCCCACCTTTGCTGGGATTTCTGCAAAGGTCTGAGAGATTTATACTGACTTCGAGATTTTGTGGAAATAGGGTGCCGCAGGCGTGATCGGTACGCTATTGACACTGCAAACTACATTGGCCTGCCACTCAAGGCTTTGAACAATGGAATGTTCGTTCGCAGTCAGGACAACAAGCTTATACTTATTCCGAAAGTGCCATATCTCAACGGAATTGCGGTAGTAAAACCTAAGGTACAACATCTCAGTCTTGCAATTTCTTCGAGGATACGACGGGATTTTGCCTTTCTAGAGCAATACTCAGCTCGCTACTTTTTACGTCCAGAGATACCCTCTCTAGGGTCTGGTTTGTATCTATCTCATGTTCACTGCAGTCCCTTGACAAATTACGACAAGCAAGGTGGAATGATTTGGAGCGATCAGAGTTTTGATTGCTTGGCGGCATGTCTGTATTTCAGATTCAACATAGGAGCACCCCCGTTCGCTGTGGTCATATCAGGTAGTTCACTGCGGCACACGAGCTTGGAATATTCGGGCACACTCGATATTATTTACGTTTATGCAAAAGTACTGCCAGAGGACTATGATTCGATTCAAGATTCAACGTCCAGCTTTTTCGATGACGTTCAAACGGACAACTCGGGATGGGACAGATTGTCAGAGCCAGACATCAGCTGCAGCCCAAAGGATCGCCGAAAGGCACCTGGGCGACAGATGAAGCTTCTCGTAAGCGACAAAATTGAAGTCGTTATTACTGCGCAGTGGTACGATTGGCAAGGCTGGTGGCATGAAGATTTGACTATTGAGGTACTTGAGACGGCCCCTACGCGAAGCTGCAAACCGGCAAACAAGATCTATGAACAGGAGAATTATCTCAAGCGGAGATCAGAAGGAAGTCAGGACGCTCAGAGAAAACGAAACAATCTCGGCTAGCAAGGTAGCAGAGAAGCAAACTCTCGGAACTTTGACGGATTGTTAATTGATCGAGACTTAACTACAACAAAGATTCAAGGCAGCGAATTCGCCGCTGTACGATGATTCGAAAGATGAAATGCTGATGTGAGTACGGAGATTTTAAAGCTTAGGAGACAATTGTCCTTACTGTACATTGAGAACGCAAAGCTGATGGCTTGAGCTCTCTAGTTGCCATACATTCCACCACCTCTATGCCATATCTAGGCGGCTTTTCGATACCTCCTCGACCTTCACGACTTTTAATGTTGAAATCATCTCCCGACTATATCATACAAACATCCTACCATCGCCTCCAACCCCTCACTTCCATTGAATCTACTCACACTGACCCTCACCCACAACTTCTTCTCAATCGCCGGGTTCGGGACCCTCATCCCCACAACACCTGGCACCCAATCCACCATCCTAAACCCACAACGCTCTACATACTTGCTCGCGCCGTTCACCAACTCAATTGGTCCCGCATGGGCTCTCTCCTCTGCACACCATTTTGGAGAACAAGACTTACGGCCATCATTGCTGGAGGTAGTGCATGTTTCCCCGCATTCATATTCCTCCCAGTGACAGGACGAAAGCCAACCGTGTATTGTCCCATAGAGGGTATTGTCGACGTTGGAGAACGGACGGTCGTACGCTGGGTAGTGGTTTATGCAGGGAAATGCGGAGGCGGTACTGCTGAGAGCCAGAATCGAGACTACGGCAACTGCAAGGAGGGGCTGCCTGCTCTGGCCATTGCCGCGGACCCCGCGTTGTCGAGCCCGTGGACGTGGGCATTCGAAGGAACACGTTGAGAAGAGGCCGAATGCCACGAGATAGGCGAGGATGGCGAAGACGGGAGTCAAGATGTACCAAAACTTAAGGTAGAACCGTTTCGAGGCCAGAGCTTCATCCTTGTAGATGTCTCCAAGAGTTGACAGACATGGTGCTGGGTAGCGGTCTTCCCAGTACCAAATCTTCGAGGCTTCGCAGATGGTTCCTGGGACCCCGAGGCTGGTCCTTTGACATGCATCGGCGATCACGTCCACGTAGAGGCAATCGGTACAGCCTTTATAGCAGAGATCATAGCTTTGATAAGCTTTATCTATCCAGTAGTAGTCGTCTTGCGAGACTTTGGCAGTAGAGACAAGGTGCTTGACGAAGAGTATCCATGCCACTGTGGCAAGGATACTAGGGACGAGGCTAAGGACAGCTGGCCAAGGCGACTCCGGCTTTGGCCGCCGAAAATCCGAGGTATGGTACATTTTTTGACCCTGGGAGGAATTCGGTGGAGATGGCAATCATATCCTGAAAGACCAACTTTCAAAATTTCGAGGTTGAGGTTGGCGCTGGCTTTTACTCGGTGAGGCTCACTGCAGTCGGGCGTCGTGCTGACGGCCAGGCTGGAGCTAAATCCATGTTTCAGACATGCCTGTTGGTGCCCGATTATAGGGCTAAAGACACGCCTCATTATGGAAAATACATCCCATTGGACAGGCAGCTTCGTTCCCATTCGTGAAGCCTCCCCAGAGCGAAGAATTGTTGACTAGAGAATCATGCACGTGACCGTTAGGAGACCCCGAATTCATGGCAGCGTCGATGTCAGTATTGCATAGCGATTTCAGACTGAGATGGAGTCGTCAAAATCTTCGGAGATATTGGGAATAAGTGAGCATACGACTCATGGAAGGTTATGGTGCGTCATTCTTAGGGGCTTTGGCGACTTTATCCTAGTATTGTTATCACGTGAACGCTTAGCTCTTCCATATTAGGGTTAGTGCACCGCTACGGTTTTATATATCCTGCGGCAGCGCTCTCTTAGAGAACTTCACTTAGACGAGCACAAGTACTTGCTTGGAGCACCCCTTTACAGACTACTTTCTCTATTGTTGACTGGTGAACCGTGAGGGCCTCCCAACTGCCACTGCACTCAATATCCAGGCCCTCCTCCGATTCCATATTATTATGCCGCTTACATGGCAGTTAACAACCTTCTCAAACAAAATGTTGATAGACAATGTAAGATGCGTGGGGGGTGAATGTTGAATATCGGCAAGGAGTAAAACTGAGAGTTGGTGTTGAGGATATCATCTCTCTCACACAACACATTCAAGAGAACTGCTCGTGATTGATATAGGCAAACAAGACCAGCGAGAGATGCTTGATGGCTTCGTGAACCGATTGCGGAAGTCACGTAGCATCCCGACATTTCAAGATTAAGAAATGATCGACCACAGCGATTTTCGAGATTTGCAAGATTCGGTACAAGAATTTCTGAGATCTTGAGGTCCAGATGCGAAGAAGAGAAGCCAAATCTTCTCGCCGAACCCAGATAGGAAGGTATATTCGGATATGCACGTGACAACGTCCTTTCTGTCTTGGGCCCCCTATTGTGGGTCGCTAAATACGAGGGAAATTTATATAAGGCGGCGTGAGTCACTCCGTACTCTCAAAATTTCACAACGAGTCTTATCAAGGCCTATAAGCAACCCAACTGTGCTTCAGAACCTCTTCAATTGATACCAGGTTTCCCCTCGATCATTCACAATGGCATCAACTTCCACCGAAGCACCAGCAATCGAGACCCACACCGCTTCAGAACCTCAGAAGACATCCCCGAAGTCTCAAGAAGAGTTGATCATCAGGAAAGCTCGACTCTGGGAAGGAGGAGAAATTGGTCGGATCGCAGCAGCGACCTACAGAGACACCCCACTATCCCAATTCGTCGCACCAAAGCGTTTCCAATACTGGAAAGACTGGGAACGAGGATTCATCCAGCGAGCTCAAAGGCGGTTGCTTGATCCTCGAAATTTGTCACTTGTGGTCTGTACCAAGAGTAATCCGGGCTTGGCTGTGGGGTATGCGCAGTTTGTTAGACTTGGGGACGACGAAGGTGCGAGAAAGCAGATTGAGAGTCACTCTCGATTGCAGAGGGTCGGGCTATGGTTTTTGCGTCTTGGATATGGGGCTTGGTGCTGGTTGACGAGTGCGTTGATCGGTGATCGATCTGAGGATAAGAAAGCGAATGCGCTGTTCGATGGTTGGACGACTGAGGAGGGGAAAATTCATTGGGACGCTTGGCCCGAGAGACAGAATAGGTGGCATGTTCAAAGCTGTGTCATCAGGGAAGAATTTCAAGGCAGGAAAGCAGGGAAGAGATTGATGGCTGAGGTAATTCAGAGGGCTGAAGCTGAGAATGTGGTGGTGGGCCTTGAAGCAAGTAAGGAGGGGGAGCCGATGTATCGGAGTGTTGGATTTGGGCTGTTGGCGAGGTTTACGGGAGGTGCTGAGTTTGAGGAGAGGGCTGGAGGGGTGATGATGTATGCACCAAAGGCAAGAAGGAGCGAGTTTGTCAATGTTGATTGAGGACGTGACACAAATTTGGCATTCACAAGGATTAGGGCCTGTAGGTGTTTGAAGGGAGTCGGGTATGCCAAAGTGCATTTCAAGAAAGCGAAATCGAATAATTCTTTTGTTGACGCTTGCGTAGTAAGAAAGTCCCTCTTGGCTAGGCTCGCTTTCTCGCCTTCACATGCCTTCGCAAAACCTTCCGAGCCTTCGGTCCTGAGCACATCGATCCGGTTGACGAAGCCGAAAGCCGAGCCCTAGAGTTCCAAGAATTCCACTCGCGAAAATGAAAAGCCTTGATATTTCAAGTACGCGAAGCGGTCCGATTGGAAAACTTTGATTTAGCATCAACCCAAGGACGAGGAACACTTCGGGTTGGGCTCGTAAGCTACCCGCATTAGTGACCCTCTATCCATGAGCTCATCCCGCACACTTTAACCTTATTCCATTCCTCATGCGAGCGCCCCCAAATCGAGTGAGCTCGGATTGAATCTGTCTTTCATCCTGTGATGGGGCGAAGTACGAAAGTAAGCACCGGATTCTCTGGATGTGGATACTGGTTCTGGATGTCGTGGACTTTCAATTGGATTTGGGCCCTCGGTTCTTCGATAAGCTGTATGTTCAAGTTAATTCTTATGTTGAACGCCATGAGATTGATGAAGAAGTACTTCTCGTGCGAAATCGATTTTCATTTGAGTCGGCGTTTCTGGGTCTGATGATTGTTCCAGAGAAGAAGCTTGAATAAATCATTGTTCATCTCAAAAGCTCGTTGTCGTCCGTAAAACTGCTACATCTACTGTATCAAGAACACCTTTGTTTCTCTCCAGATGCTCGGCCCAACGATCAGATTGAAATTATTGACTTTTGCTTCCCTAAATTGCCTTTGCAAAACAGACTTTGAGGCTCTGACCAAGGGGTATCGTTGCCGAGTTAATGGACCAGTGTTTCAGACTAAGCTTTCGGATTCGAAGCTTGGCATCCGGAATCGTACGCTGCCTAATAGCTCCTTGCGAAGGCTTGTTTCTTTCGCGGACCCATGCTCTGCTAACATTGAATTCTTTGAGTTCGCGGACCAAGAATAAACTTGAAGACCAACTCAAGTTTATTCACCTTGCTGACCGCTCAAGCTGCATTTGTAGACTCGAATCTTAGGCAACACCTCATTAAATGAGACAGTGCTGTGAAGAAGTCTGGGCTCTTTCGCCAAGAAGAAAATTAGGCTGACGCCCACGAAATAGTTATTTTCTAGTCTTGGCCTACGTGAAGACGTCCCAGCAATAGCTAATTTCATCGACGAAACTTTCGCGATCATATTCTGCTCGAATTTAGGCTCCATTACTGGACATCGCCGACTCTCGCGTTCTTGTACTGCCATCATCGGCATGAACTTTCAGTATTATTTTCATGTGCTAGATGCAAATCCCTCGGTAAGGGGGAGTCCAGAACAACGGAATTTGTCTATATAATGGACCTCATTCTCCTACAACCACTCCTTCTTTCCTCATCAGCTTCACCTTCGGACTCAACCAGAATAACTTGGCAACAGGCACATCGGTTCCGACCTTCAGCAATCACAATCGAACCTCAAGATGCCCGTCCAAAATATCCTCCTCTGCCTCGCAGTTGTGGGATCAACACCGCTCACCTTCGCTGCACCTTTAGTAGTAAGTCCCCAGCCGTCCACTACACACTCTCGCACAGCGACTAACATCCCTTCAGATTCCTAACAGAGAGATCGTCTCTCGAGATGCTCTCCCAGCAGTCCTTCCAATCGAAACTCACATCCTCAAAGAAGAACGTGATGTACAGACCAAGCGGCGAGACGATAAAGACAAGGGCGGCAATGGCTACGATGACGACGATAAGAACAAAGGTAATGGCGGAAAGTATGGTGGAGGATATGGTGGGAAAGGCGGGAAGCACTACAAGAGAGAAGGCAATTCCAAGGTTGCTGAGGACACCGCATCGCTTGTAGCTGAAAATGGCAGCTCAGTTGACACAAAGGAGAAGTGGCTGGGTGGAAAGGGTGGACATGGAGATCACGGGGATCACGGGGGCGAGGGTGCTGGGCGGGGCGTCTGGGGCTTACCAGGGAGTGGTGGCAAGCATTGGAGACGAGATGATGACAGCGATGAAGATGAACTGAAGGAAGCAGGTGCCAAATGGTATGGTGGGCATGGGGGTGGACATGGAGACAGTGCTCATGATGGCAAAGGAGGCAAGGAGGAAAGGGGGCCGCCATTACTAACACAGAACTTGCCTGAGGCGACATGGAGGGAAAAGGGGCGTTGGGGACACTGTGTGATGTTTGCTTTTGTTGATCATGAATTTGACGCTGCAGCTACACTGGCGTATTGGAAAGTGTCTGTCTTGTCCTGAAAACTACTACTGCATTGAAAGGATGTTGCCTGACATGGTTTATAGTTCGGGGAAATAATGTTTCATGTATTCGTCTGACTCCTTTCAGGATAGTCAGAGGTAGCTTCAGCACCATTGTACTTAAATTTGTAGAAGATTCAAGCCTTCAAATCAAGATGTTCTGAGAGCAGGCTGTCAAGCCGACCCCTTTATGCTACAAATTAACGCTCACTAGCGAGTAGTATTCAAGCTTAAGTAGCCCTTGTATTGTTGTACTCTCAAGACTATTGTATTTGAGGTCTTTTGCAAACAGTCTACCACTGACATTATTACAGCAATATTGTTGGTCCTGAGCTGCTCAGCTTCCGTCTGAGGATGATCGCAGAGCTTGACATCTCCTATGACAGACTCTGATGTTCGGAAATGCTGACATACCAAGGTACTACAAATTTGAGTACATTCATCAAGGCTCAAAAACGATAGCCAAACAGCCAAGGATATTCTGTGGCATGATCTCCTGAAACTTTCGTCAGAGTTTGCTGGATTTCAGCTTTAGTTTCCTTTCTATAGGCCCAGGATGTATAGGACAATTGTATGCTGTGTATCGCTTATCTAATCTGCATATCAAGGGGGAAAGGGGGCACGTCAAGAGCCCCCCCTTTCCTCCTCGCTAAACTCGGCGCAAGGTGGCACTAGCGTCTTTTTCCGATCTGGCCGGATCTGAGACAATTTAAATCCGGGCCTCCCTCCTCTCTTTCTTCAACATACTACTAAATTTTCACAGCGTTGGTAGTTGTTCCGCTCCCGATCTCCGATCCACGATCCACTGCAGCTCCTCTCGAATCACCAGCGCGTGATGGAACAACAAAATATCAATGTCTACAGCGTTACGCGCTCCACTTGCCGTCCGAGGAACTACTATCCTCAGGACTTTAACCCTCCCTCCAGAACCAGAGGGTCCCGGGGCCCGCCCAGCGATGTCCCAAATAGCGAGGACTCCGAGATGGCGCCCGGAGACCCAGCAAGAGACGCAGATTTAGCATCCGACAGTCACTCGTATGTAGTCCGAGATTCTTGAGAGTTGAGCAATTTCAAAGCTGACCAGTAATTTAGAAACGTTGCAAATGCTAGTACAGATGCCGGTGCAGAAATTGGTGTAGAGGATGTTCTTGATGTCCGCCCAGCAATCAAGACCTTTGACGCCAGCAGTGACACTTACCTCGGCGGACATTCTACTGGCAATGTAGTAGCTGCTTATTCAACCTCTCTCACTGAAGATGCTACTATCAACACCGCCTCTCATCACAAGCAACCTCGAAACGAGATCCTCTATCTTCAGAAGTTACTCGACGGAAACACTCGCATTGTTCGCACGCCCGGAGTACTTCCAATGGTCTGTTACGTTGATGCAAGCACCAATGTATCTCAGGATGAGAGCGTTGACGAAGGTCTGAAGGAACTTAAGGGCGCCATGTCAAAGCTCAAGATCAAAGGCAAGCTTCCTGCTTGATAAAGGAGATTGGTACGGCACTAACACAGTGAGCAGAGCCACCGATGTACCGCATTCGAAAGCCAGACAGCGATAACTTCTTCCAGGAGGGCTAATAAGGGCATTCTTCACACTTGTACTGTAAATATCAAAGTCCCAAGATCGTGAGGACATTCAAATAGCATTACACAGACGCGTTGAGTCCTCGGACAGGGGGTGGAGGAACAGGAAATGCAATAAGCAAGAAAAGCATGGGTTTTCAATTACAGACATTCTGTTTCGGAAAATAGAAGAAACGCATGAATTTCAATTATAGACATTGTGCTCTTTCAATATGTTGTGAAACTATTGGAGCGATGTTGTCGACGTTGAGATACCCTCACATTAGCGCAATTAACCCCTGTTCCTCCCCGCCACCGCTGTCGGCAGTGATTTCCTCGCTGCAGGTGTGGCTGCAATCAGCCGCAATGGCTGGATCGCGAGAGGTGCGCGACCGCCACTCAGCAGGAATAATTTTCTCTCTATGTATTTCTAAGCTTCAATTTCTACACACTAAGTGTTGCGTGAGTCGGAGCATGCACGAGGAACGAACGCTGCAACTCCTGAGACCCTAAGACAATAGCACTGGGATGTAAGGCTAGAAGAGAGGGATGTCCCTAGACGATGGCCGAGACTGGAGAGAAACCGCGACGACTGAGTGCCAACTCGAAGGCCAGCGATCAAAACGACCGACTCGAACCTCACCTGCTCCGTGCAGCACAAGACGATGATGTCGAGAAACTCCACCAGATCCTCGAGACTGCGAGAGCGAGGAAACAATTGGATGAGAGCTTTCTGCAGAAAGGCTTGATACGAAGCTCGGAGAGGGGCAAGCTTGCAGCTACACAATTTCTACTTGAGAATGGTGCAAACCCTGATGGAGCTGCTGGGAATAGGGCGCCACCGTTGCTGAAGGCTGTCGAGAGAAATAACATTGGCATCGTGCATTTGCTACTCAAACATGGCGCAAATCCAGAGACAGCAGACAAGAAGGGCAGGACTCTGCTGATGACAGCTGCATGGAAGAATCACTGGAATATCTTGGAGTTATTGATTAAGAGGGGCGCTAATATTAACGCAAAGGACGATCGAGGAAGAAACATTCTGCACAATCTTGGGGCCGACAAACAATGTAATTGGGGGGACTCGGTCGTAGAGCTTCTGTTAGCACACAATATCATAATTGATGGAGAGGATGGTCGGGACAATCTCGCTCGGGTACGTCTCTGTCTCTCAAAACATTATATACCTTTATGCTAACATTCTCGTGCAATAGACACCTTTGCACTGGGCCTGCGCGACGGGGAAGAAGGGTCTCGCAGAGATGCTACTCACACGACCGAGAGGCGCGCGAGCCAGCGTACATGCAGTAGAATTACGAGGAAAGACTCCGCTACATCTGGCCGCAGCACACGATCGGGAGGACATTGTTGAATTGTTGCTGAGGCATAATGCAGATGTGAGAGCGAAGAGCGACGGCTCATGGACTCCGCTTCACAATGCTTGCGAGCTCGGATTCGAAAAGATAGTCCGTATGCTACTTGATGCTGGCTCAGACCCCAATGCTAAACTGCTCAATGGTATGACAGCTCTTCATTATGCTGCCCAGAACGGCCATCTAGAGGTTGTGAAATGCCTTCTAGAATATCCGGGAATCAAAAGGACAGTGCGAGATGCTACTGGCATCACACCATTCCTGAAAGCAGCCCAGAATAAACACAAGGAGATTGTGAATCTGCTCGCTCCAGTCAATTTTCACTCCATATCAGAAGACGCGCTTGGAGCGTGCAATGGCTTTAACGCAACTATTGTTGATTTTGGCAATTTTCGGAACAGGAATCGTGTCAAGAAATATACCGTATTTGGTCAGCTCTACCAATCTCGTATCTGTTAAATGTAACTGACATGAAGTAGAATTGTTGTATGCTCACGACCCAGTCAACTCACGAAAACCAAAACTCACAGTCCTCCCAAACGATAAAGCTTCTGAGTTCAGATGGATTCACTTACCAGCGAATAATATGGCATGGATTGAAGTACTGCTTTGCAAGCTTTTCATCGAAGAAGGTGCCGGTGATGTGGAGGGCTTTAAAGCATTAGAGCGATCATTTAGTCATCAACATCGAGGACAACAAAGTCATTCCCATTTCATGCGTCCACTTTGCCAAAGCACGACAAGAACCCCACGTATTCCAAAGACTGTTGACGAATCTGGAGATAGCTCGACTGAACAAGGCCCTCCTCAAATTGTCATCACGAGCTCGAATACTGCTCCTAAAACACCGAATCGTAACCAATCACGCCAAGATAGCTATGACTGGTCCAAATCATCGCCTAACCATAGCGGCAAAGAGAATAAGGCCGAGAAGAGCGAAAGGCACAAGAAGGAGAAGGCATATGTCAAAGGCAATAAATCACCCAAAGGTAACGACACACCAAAATTCGAATCTTTACGAAGGTCCAATGGACCCGATAGCCCTCGACCAGGTTCAGCAGCGAAAAAGGAACCTTCTCAGCCATCTGGCAACGTGTTTACCTTCATGCCTTACCTTCATTTCGAGACGACCCGACGCCGGCAAGAGATGCAAAATGCTATCAGGCGAGCTGAGACCATGAGGTCGCCCCTATGTCGCCTTGGCAAAGCCGAAACATATGACGAGATGCTCATTCGAGCGCATCTCAACACTTCTACTGTCTCGCTACACGTTCGGCGAACTTTAGACCAGTCCTTCTATCACAATATTGATACATCAAACCGTGACCAAGATCAAGTTGTCTATCGATATCAACTCCGAGCGAATGGTAAGGAAGATTACGAAGTCGACCCAAAGATTGTCATGGTTGATCAACTTTGGATGTATGTCTTGGGCAAAGACCTCATAGTCACCGCGTTTCCACAGAGATGGCAGCAACCAAAGAACGATCCTCTTAACGTCCTTGATGGTATCATCGAGGATATCAACAGCAAAGCTCGTGAGCCAGTAAACTCCGTTTACGACCTAGCTATGGTCATCACGAATCGATGTACCGGTGTATTCGACAGGCATCACATGGGTGATGAGGACTATCAATTCCTTGATATGTTTGAGTCCAGCATTGGCAATGCAACAGATCGGGAAACAGTCCTCTTCAAAGAATTTGATGTTGCTTCCGCGCAAGCTTCACAATGGTTGCTTCAAAACCGCCGATGGCATCGGTCCTCCAAATTACTGCAACACAATTCCGGTGCAACAGATATAAACCGCGAGCAGGCTGAAGAAGAGTTCAATGCGCAGGAACTCACGGGTCGGCCTTTCTTCGTCGATAGACTTCTAGACATTGGCCAGGAGACGACTCTCCTAGCCGAAACCAAGGATATTCGCGACGAATTGAACATGATTGTCAAAGTCTTTGAAGATCAGGGACATGTGCTGAGAAGTCTACAGGAGGCCATCCTCGATATTTATCAAGATGAGCACAAGTCCCAGCAGTCTATCAAGAAAAGATTCAGAGATCGGCTAAAAACTATCGACATTCATATCAAGGACATCGAGCGTATGGATCGACAAGCAGAAAGAATCTACAAGTCAGTCACGGACATGCTCGATCTCAAGCAAAAACATGCAAATGTCTTCGAAGCTCGTTTTGCAAGAGATCAGGCTGAAGTTGGGGCACGGCAGTCCCAAACTATCATGGTGTTCACAATCGTGACTATCATTTTCCTCCCGTTGAGTTTCATCGCGTCCTTCTTCGCCATCAGTATCAGAGAATTTCCAAAAGGGGATCAAGGCACGAGTCTACCATTGGGATATGTCAGTAAATACCTATTCGGCATTGGCTTCGCTGTCAGTATCCCGCTCATTGTGGTTGCACTGAGATTGGACGACATTGTTGAAGCATGGAGGCAATTCAGAAAATGGAGAGCAATGAGCGCATTCAGAAAGCGGTTTGGCAGACAAGCCATTCCTGATGGAAGCAACCCATTAGGAGGTCTCGATGTCTTGAGGATTGAACAGACATTGAGTCTCGCGAAGAGTTTGGAGGCGGATTGGATAAGGGAGAGACTGAGTGTGAGCAGTCGGAGACCTGGTACAGCTCGCACCAGAGAGGAGAGGGAACGGGAACAAGAAAGAGAGAAGGCCACAGGATTTACGATGAGAGTCAGTCAAGATATTGAGAGGGGTGATGCGACAGCAGTTCGGCATTTTGGAAAAGCTTGATGTTTGACTTTTGGTATGTTATGGGAGATACACCCGTTCGCTCGCCGTTTGATTACGAGAATCACGGCAATATGACTTGTACCAAAAGCATATAAAACTAGTGGTTAGTAGTAAGATAAGTTGACATGAAGTGCATTTCTCAAAACCAGTCAAGTCCAAATTTAGGGCATTCATTCATACTCCAAACTCCACGGGTATCAAAACATAGCAGCTGGTCCGATTCGGCGAGTCACAGTATACCTCCATCACCGATAGATGATGTCTACATCTCCTTTGGGAAATTTTCTTAGCTGGTCCATGATCTTCGCATCCCCAATGTTCCTCTCGACACAGATCTGATCAAAACAATGACACCCATCCGCAAATCTTCCCATCCCCTCTCCTGTCCTCCATTCCCTCCATTCCCTTCTTTCTCCATTCGCCAAACCCGCCAGGCATTGCGCGCTCACCGCATACTTGTGCACTCTATAGATCAATCCTTTGATGATCCCGAACTGAATGAACCTCCTCACATCAATGTAATTCAGAACTGGGAACCCTTGATCGATATGCAGCTTCAGCCATTCCTTCACCGTCCTCGACGTACACAGCGAAGCAAACAACCGACAAAGAAAAAAGTTACTCAGCCTCGGGCCATTGATGTAGACATAATTCGCACACTCATCCTGCATCCCCTCCCTATCCTCCAAAAAATCATTCAAATCTGGCGTCGGCGCATAAATATTCCCAAACAGAAACAAATCCAACATAATCACACTATCATAATACAACAGATGTTGTAATGCGATCTTTGTGAGATTCAGATCAACGTCCGCTTGATGGGCGATGCGGCGAACGTCTTTGATGCCGTCGATTTGTGCGATTACTTTCTTCATGGTGAGGTCCCAGGTGTCGTCGATGATTTCGGAGAATTTGATCTTGGAGATGGGGACGTGCCATGATTTTACTGGGGGCGGGTGCGAGTGGATAGGGAAGAGCTTCATGTTGATTGTGTTTGCATCGTCTGGAATTCATCAACTTCATCGACTCGAGGTTAGTCACGTGTGGAGGAAAGCTTACCGACTGGAATCATGCACTCGTTGTAATTGTTGAGATCCTCTTTGATGATTTCGAGTAGAGCAGCGATAGAGCGACGATCGTTGGAGTTCGAGAAGTCTTCGAGGCTGAGGAATTGGTTCTGGATCTCCATCTCTGTGAACGTGCTTGCGAGGCGGCGGACTACGGCTTCGTAAGGGATCTTGTCATCGTCGGCGTTGATGACGATGCAGAAGTTGAACATGAATTCATTGCGTTCATATTTCTCGTCTTTGATGCAGACTGGATGGCCTAGAATCCGATACTTGAAATCTGGGTCACAGATCGTGACATAGCGGTTGCAGAAGGCTTGGCGGGGAATGATGTACTCGGAGAGGAGGTCGAAGTCGAAGAGCCGAGGCTTATCAACATCAGGTTCGGGGACAATGCAGCCTGGAGGGCTTTGATGGACGACCTTGGTGCCTAGAGGATCTCAGTTTATGCTTTGTGGTGGGACATTGAGGGGCCATGTTGGTACGGAGTCCTCAGGTCTCAGCGTTCAAGAGAGGAAATTGCAACACAAGGCATTGAGCGGTACTCTCTCGAGAATAGGAAAATTGCGGAAGCAGAGACTCACCTTGCTGGGGCAGGAAGCGCGCAAAGAATATGCCTTGAATCATGACGTTCTGGCAGCTTTGGATGTTGTGAGGGAGCGATTAAGTTGTGAATCGACGTCCTTACCCTACTCATCCGCACTGTTTCAACAGTAGAGCGAGCTTTAGAGATCTCCTGGGCTGTACTCGCTACCCCTATTTTGATGAAGGAGGGAACGAGGCCAATGCATTATGGCTGTTGATTCCGGGCATCGGAGATAAGGTAAAAACGGGCCGAATTTCCCCATGCTATACTCTGGTTGGCTAGCTACGCGAGCTAGAGAATTTGAATATCCCACGAAATAAACGACACTCCCTCTTGAACACTTGCAAAGACACTTTCTAGAATGAAGTCCAGTGTCTGATGCCCGGATTTGCTGTCATTTTTGGCACTATGAGCCCTTGAAAGTCCTAAGTGAGGCTAGGATAGCTCTGAGCTCCTCCTGGGCTCAAGTGGCGTTCTTCTGGACCACGTGACAAGAACCTCAAGGACTGCACTGGTGCTGTAAAGTGGACTTGAGGTCTAGAGATAGCCCATAGCACCTTTTTGAGAAGGTTTTGATCTCCAGAAAGTTAAAAAGCGAGGTCTTGAGCTAACACTCGCTTAGTTCTCTGAAGGAAGGGGGAGTGTCTGCAAGGATCGATGGAGATCCTTGCTTTCTCCTTTCAAGAACACGATACACTCAAACAGCAACACCTCTTCAAGACAGTCGCTCGAACTAGTCCTCGCTTAGCTCTCCTGCTCTGGGGAGGATCATCATAAAAAAGCACCATCCTCAAATCGATCTCCCCATCCCCAAAACCATATTCACTTACTGATTTTGAGACGAAACGAGGCCCAGACTATTACTCGCTGACTTCCATTGCACGAGGAAAGGCGTATATAAAAATCCTTATCCTCTCGTCGAAAGCTTCCTTCCGAAAGCCACACCACTCTTACCATCAAGACATCAATTCAATAGGAAGCGGGACTGGGGCTCGTCCTCGCTCGGCCTCTTGCTTGTGGGAGGAAGCATCTATAAAAGCCTCCACCCTCCCTCCGACTCTCCATCCAAAAATAAGACCACCACCACACTTGCTCTCGGGACTCCAAGCCCATAAGGACAGGAAGCGGAGCCGGTCCTCGCTTGCCTCATCCTTGAGTGAGGGAGGCACTTCTAAAAGCCTACACCATCTCCTCAACTCTCCATCCAAAAACACAACACAATTCTGCACAGATACCGAGACCCTTAAAGGAGCAGAGCATCATCAAAGCCTCCATCCTCTCCTCAACCGTCCGTCCAAGAACACGGCATAATCACACTCCGACGCCAAGACACTTGTGGACTCAGACTCTCTTCAGAGACTGGTTGGCAAATGTCAACTTCGCTGGGACTGAGCTTAGTTCACACTTAGCCTCTTGCTTCGAGGGAGAGCCTCCACGAAAATCCTCGCTTAATCTCCTGCTGAGGCAAGATCTTCCAGGTATAAAAGTTCCCACCTCTCCTCAACTCTCCATCCCAAAACACAACACAACCACACTCGGGTGCCAAGGCCACCAGACTTGAGGCTCTTGACAAAGAATCTTTGGTAGGTCTGCATCAACCTCATTAGACTAGCGCTAGTCCTCGCTTAAGCACCTGCTGAGGGGAGATCGTCCAGGTATAAAAGCCCTCACCCTCTCCTCAACTCTCCATCTCAAGACACAACACAGCCACTCTAGGCCTGAGGCTCTTGACAGAGACTCTTTGGTACGTCTACACTTGCTTCGCATTGTTTCTAACTTTCTGGAAAGACAAGTCTTTGACTACTCAACTAGTCTCATCAGACTCTCTTCTTCTTCCTTGCTCGAGGGCAACAACTTCAATTTTCGAAGTTGAGGTGAATTTTGGTCAGAGTGCATTCACTCTGGCCATTTGCTTCAATACCTCGATCTTTCTACAACGAAATAAGCTGAGCGAGAAGCGGGTATAAACTTCACCTTCTTGCCTCGACCATCCTCGATCCTTATAGCGACACCCCAAGGCTAAGCTTGAGGCTCAGGTAACCATCTCTATCATATCACCTCTTTCCTTCAAACTTGTTTCATAGTCCATAATATTCCCAAGATCCTGGCACATTCAATACCGTGTCCCGATACTGACATCCGCCCAGTAGCCGAAGGCATTCAATATGACTCTTCCGAACCTTCGAAGCAAGCCAACCTACAAAGATATTCTCAAGACTTTGCAGAGTTTGGAAATCAAACCAAGATCCTGGGATGCCAGCCCTGATGAGGATGTCATCGATACTCCACCCGTGGCCGAGAGTACTGTGCAAGCTTTCTTGCTTGGCCTGTTCAAAAGCGATTTCTGGTGGTTTGAGAGCACTGAAGATGAGCACCGCGGGGCTGTCACGGCCCAACAGCAGCGAGATGAGATCGTTGATCTAGCGTCACAACGATTTGCTGAGCGGTGCGGACGCTCAGCCAGGGGCGAAAGCACTCGCACATTCTGCCTCGACTTAGCTCCACACCAGGTCCTGGGGGAGACTTCGGAGACCCCAGGCCAACATGTCCCCCAGGTCCTGGAACATCCCAAGACTCATCTCGAGCTACATATTCGAGAGCCTCCCCTCACGGGTGACAACTTGGGCCTGAAGACCTGGGGCAGCGCTTGGACTAGTAAGTTTGGGCTCCTATCCATCTATGGCTCATGACAATCACCCTTCGTTCTTGGGACATTGAGATCATTGGCTGACACCTTCTAGTGGCGCAATTGCTCCCCGAACTTGGGTGTTATGAGCCGCTTCAAAAGTTGCTCGGAAATGACCCAGCTACCAAAGGACATCGTACTGAGCGACCTCCAATACAAGTATTGGAGCTAGGAGCCGGTACTGGCTTGGTGAGGTCAATGCCCTTCCTACGCACTATGCGCCATTTGCTGACTTGTGAATCCTTAGGTCGGTCTGGCAGCAGCAGCTGTCTGGGGAGTCAACCTTCTTCTGACTGACTTGCCAATGATTCATGATAATTTGCAGTACAACGTGAATGCGAACATGCCTGCTATCTCGCAGATGAGTAACGGCCATGCCTCCGTGGAGGTTCTGGACTGGAGTGATCGCGAGAGTTGGCCGTCCAGGCAATTCGAGGTACGCTCCTTTGCCCCTCGTTTCTGGATTTTGAATGTTTAGTACTTCGGGGACATTGTCCTGCTCTTTCCTGAATGCAAGAATGAGGTATACTAACCCGATTCCCTGCGTACAGATTGTCCTCGCCGTAGACCCTCTCTACGATGATGACCATCCTCAGCTGCTTGCAGACACCATCAAGCGTTGCTCTAAGCCGGGCCGTGATCACTTGGTGCTCACGGCAGTTCCTCTACGCGACCGCACTACCGAGATGCTATGCGAGACGCTCGATTTCCTGATGGAAAACAATGGCTTCGAGAAGAAGTACAATGGGGAGAATATATGCAGGGACGATTGGGTGCCTATCAATGCCAAGGAGGTGATGGTTAGGTGGGCTCTTTGGCTTGGTCCTGATGCAGATGCCGCTTGACGAGGCATCATTGGGTAAGTGACGTCGCTTAACATTCACCCCCTTTTCCACTTCCAAAATGACACACCCGCTCATCTTCATCACAGCAACACAATTATTCACCAACTAGGGCACGATGAAAAATCTTTTCTGCGCTAACCTCACGATCGTATTCTCGATTTCCCGCACACAAACCTCCAACTTCCATCAACACTACAACATCGCGCGCACTCACATACAAACTTCACACACGATACTCAAGCTTCGCAGCACTTCAGAGACACGTCTTTACAATCATCCACGAACCTGAGGGCGCTCAAATCCTCGTATCCTACGCACACCCGAACCTCGAAATTTCTCCTAAGTCATCGCACCTTCACATAGCATCTCGCACACACCTTTCAATCACCCAGAGCTCTCAATACTTTACAAATCGTCAATCCTCATCGAACGCAGCCGCCACCATGGTCGGCACCGCTAAGTGGACCATTGAGCAAATCGTTTTGACCTTCCAACTGCGTGCTAAGGACTGGGGGAAGCAGAAGATTGCCGAGGCAATCAACGAGAGATGGCCTCGCCGTGGAGCTTCAATGCCAGGCGTTAATTACGTCTTAAACACAAAGAAGAAGGAGTACGAGGAGTTTATGCTTAAGAACAAGAAGTAAGTCCCTGCCCTCGTGGATATCGAACAGTGCTAACCTGGCTTCTAGTGCCATCACAGGTCGCTCTCCTACCCCCTCAACAGCTAGAGCGTCCAATATCAAGTCACGTGCCCGCGCCGACGACGCACTCCAAGCCCTAGCTGTCACCCAGGTCATGGAATTCGAGCGGTACCTTCTCAGTCTCAGCACAATGTCCCAACCTAGCTCAATGACTCTCCCCAGCACCCCTCTCAGCACCCCTCTTGCTTCGATTTCGGCTCCGGCTGCTCTGCTCTCGGCCCCGGTCCCTATATTATCTCCGATCCCAGTCTCGGCTCCGGCTCGCGCTTTGGCCCCGGCCTCGCCTTCGGCTCCAGTCTCGGTCCCGGATCCGGCTCAAGATATGGTTCCGGCTGAGGATTTTCCGGTTGTGGAGGAGGTCCCGGCGGCTGAACCTACTTTTGATGAAAAGTATGGTGATACGCGTCCTTTTGAGAGAATGTATTCCAGCATGATCTGGGGAGAGGAGGATACTATTCCTTTGTTGAAATTCAATTAGATAGCATCAGAAATGGAGAACCTTTGCGGACTCACTATTTGAATCATATACCACGTGACCTTCTCATCTATTAAATTCCAATTCTATCATGTTTTACGAATGGTAAACCCCATTTTTGATTGCTGCAATGTCCCAGCTCCCCCAAGACATTCAAAATCTAACCTCCTAGCAAACTCGTCTACAGAGGGCTGAACAAATTTCACTTTGGGATCTGCCAATTTTCGATTTCTGAATGTCCTAGATTCTCTGGAACATTCCAAAAACCGTACATCATATAATGATTGTCAAAGTACGGTTTCAATAATCTTGATTTTTCCAAGACCTTTTCTCTTCAACTTGAGTCACGTGGCTGTCCGGAAAACTTGGCAATAATCAGGACCTTTGAGGTTGCTGATACGTGAATGTCTTGCCATCTCTGGAACATTCGAATCAGGGCTTTCATATAATGATTGTGGCAATCTAGTTTCAACAATCATGTGGGATATCTTGAAATTTGATGCGTTTCGCATATTTTTCCCTTGGTGGAAATTTGACTCTAGGATCAGCCAGTCTCCAAGTTCTGAATGTCGCGGGCTCTCTAGGACATTCCATAATCGCATCCCATGTACAAACTGTCAAAATTCATTAATATAATCGTGGACTGGTCCCTATACTTGGCTCTTTAAATATAATTACATCTTATCCCTGAAATTTGACTTGGTGATATTTTGAATTCTAGACATGTCTAAATCCTATTGGGTATTCCCTTTTGAAAGACCCAGGGCCTCTAGGGCAATTGAAACAGCTTGTCCATATTACAAGTGTTATATCTTAGTTTTAGTAATCCTGATATATTCCAACCCTTGTTCCTCGAGTTGAATTCACGTGATTCCCTGAGATAGACTTGGTGAAAAACAAGGACTTGCGTTTCTTGGATCCTTGAATGTCATAGCTTTCGTGAGACATCCAATAATTGTATCCCATATCCTGGTTACAGGATTCTAGTATTAATAATGATAGAATCTAGCGCGTAAAGTCTCCCGCTAACAACGACTTATGCAATCAGCAATGAATGAGCCAGGCTGAGACTCTAGCTTACCTATGTACGTCCGAACAGTAACATTTATTTACATTGGAAGTCATCCTTGAAAGTGTCAAGCGTGATGTAGCCTTGGCCCTGGGAACGTTCGCTCCTTGGCTGCCAATTCGACGAATACCTGTCGGTCTTGAGACCAGGTTGCGGAACATGTGATGTGTTCGAACGAGCCGTTGCGCATCTCCTCTTCTCTCTGTCCGGATCTTGAGCTTTGGCCACAACGAAATGGTATTCGACTGCGATAATGGTGCCTTTTGCGAATTTAGTAATCATACAGAAGGTCTGAAGGCCTTGAAAGCCAAATGGGTGGCGTCCATTGAGGATTTCTTACCTCTGAATCCTCTGTGGTTCGAGGTGGTACGAGGGTACACGAGCAGACAATTGTCTGTCCCTGGAGACAAGCTTCCTGTGCTCTCTGGAGTAGCAAACGTTTTCCAACAACGTTCTGGTCTTGTTTACTAGGCAAGTCATTGGGATGACATCGAACTCATGCTCGGTTTGACATGGAGAAACAGGAATTCACATCAGTGTCAACCTTCGGTATCGAAATACCGTGCGCCTCCGTGGTCTTGGGCCTGTGTGGACGGCGATGTCAATGATGGAGATCTATCTGCTTACGGTGATCTGAGAGAAGGAAATATTCCGATCGAGCAATCCCCGCGCAGGAGAGAGACGTGATGTGCTGGTATATGGGGAAGCTGCAAAACAAAAAAAGCTCATGCAATGATGATTCGCGGGGAGAAAGTGAATCGAATATATCAAAGGATAGGTTGGTGCACACTATATGAAGATATATACAACTCGAGCCACGAAACTTCAGGCTTTCTGAGTGGGTACGAAATTTTCATGAGAGGATTTGCAATAGTTTGAAGCTGTTGACAGATGACAAGACTGAAAAAGCAACAGCGATGGTACAGTGCGAGGAGTGAGAGAATAACCTATGGACTCTGAGTATTTGAAGTCAATGCCCTAGAAGAGCGTTGATGGTGTCTGATTCAGTCTCAGGGCATACATCAACGCCTGTGATATTTCGGCTAATGCTGTGAGAGCGAGGGCAACTATCAGGTACTAGGAACAATCATGTGAATCGATAGTGTAATTAGAGTCAAACTAGACTGAAGCGCTATTATCTTCGTCATGCCAATCTGCGCTCCTCAACATTTGTATTGGTTTTGATTCTTTGATGGGTGCTGTAGTGACCGTGGTCGTGCTGGTGCTGTATCATAACTGGGGGCTTTCTATCTCTGAAACGGAGGTAAGGAGCGTCGCAAGGAGACAAGAAATCGGAGTTGATATGTCCAAGGAAATGATGGAGAGTTGAGATTTTGAATCATCAATCTAAAGTTCGGCCTTGAAGCCACTTTAGTTCGCCAAATCCAACTGCTCCAGGTCGATGCTACCATCGCGGCTCTTCTTTGGAATGTTGGGATAGACCGACGCAGTCTTGGTGATGAGCCAGCATGATGCGTACATATTGACACTATTCGTATTAGTTCCGTAGCATTATGAAAACAGGAAAAGTTACTCACCGATCAATACAAGCACCATTCTCCCTCGATCCAACCCTCTTTGCCGTAAAGCCTAGAGACTCGAACTTCGAAATATACCAAGGAGTCAAAGCCGCCGATCGCAACATAACCCTCCCATTCATCTTCAACGCCCGATTTAGCTTCGAGATCTGCTTCCCAGCTTCCTCAGACCCAGGGTCAAACCAATCCATACTATCCATCACAACCGCAACCGTCAACGTGCCAGGAGCTAAACGAGTAACAACCTCGTTGATCTCATCGGTATGGATTCTCAGCCCGTCGAAGGCATTGCCGCGAGAGAGTTTTTGGTGAGATTTTGGCTTCAGGTAATCGGGGTGGCAGCGCTCGGAGTATTTGCCTTGCATGCAGACGAGGTAGTATGGGTTGTCTTCTCCGATCAAAGAGGTTTCGATGACGGGGTCGAGAGTTTGGACCATGTATTCCCAAACAGCAGCGCCACGAGAGGAGTCCAGTTCCTTTCCAGAGTGCTCTTGAGGGAATGGGCTAGAGTGAGTAACGGCGGCCACATGATCGGCTTCCAGCATGGCCAGCTGGTTATGTGGAACGCCGAGGGCAGCCCAGAGGAACTTCTCGGAAGAGACGACGCAGTAGGAGAATAGGCGAGACATGATGATGGGACGGATTTGCTTGACCCAGATTTCGCGCTGCTCGTTGAGGGTCTTGGCTGCGAGGAGAGCCTTGACCTGGCCGCTGAATCCGAGAGTTGTAGCTAGGAGACGGATGACACGAATCGCATGCCGGGATCCTCCGGTTTCGTACAAGCCTTTGGAGCGCTTGGACATGAAGGTGGAAGTGTTGTTGAGCCAGTATTGGAATGCGCGAGACGACATGTGAGGCGAGAGGCGAGTGATCAACAAGTGTCTGAAATTGGGGTGCTTGCCTTCTCCGAAGATCTTCCAGACATCAGAATATGGAAGAGAGGAGAATGCAGCAACCTTCAATTCCAAGAGATGGTTCTGGCTTGGGTTAAGATCCACAGCATGAATGCGTGCGGGAGATTCCAGAGCGTAAGACAGAATGTTGTCACCTGCGGAAGTGATAGCCAGAACGACATCGTCAGAGGTGAGTTTGAGCAGGCGCTGGTCGACACGTGTGTCCTCCCAGGTGAAAGCGTATATGTACTCATTCTTGAACTGTGTGTGCTTCTTCAACTGGTCATCATAGTAGATTCTCCAGTGATGGTTTTGGTAGAAGAACGAGGGCAGAGGCAGGTTCGCTGAAAGGTTGATGATCGCAGCGTCGAAGGCCTTGGAACGAAGCTCTGGAGGGGTGGACTTGTCAACATTGCGAGCGAGCTCTTTTTGGTGATTGACTGGAGACAAGTATGGTGATTCAGTAGCAGCTGCGTCGAGACGGTGAACGATCTCGTGAGGATAATTTGGCGTGTTCTCAGCAGACTCGGGCTTCTTCTGACAACCAACCCAAATATAGTATGGAATAGATCCGAGAAGATAGTTGCGCGAATCAGTGCTTAGAACTGTTCCAAATCGATACTCGAGGTAGTCCCGACGACCAGCCTCGAGACCAACTCGGTCCACGTCAAACCAAGCTCGCCAGAAAAGGCGTCCGAACCAGTTTACATGACGGTTGATGGCTCCGCCGGTGTAGTTTCTGAAGCTTAAATCAACGGCGGATTGAACGTAAAAGTCGACAGCACCAATGATGCCGCCGGGTGCAAGCAGAGAAGTCAATGAATCAATGACAGAGTAAAAATCGGGCTCCGAACAATTAGCCAACATTTACGAAACTCGAGACCGTACTCACAATCATGGACAAGCTGTAAGATAAAGTGATGAGGTCCGCACCACCAGCACTTGGACCATCGTCCGAGAAATAACTTGACATTGGTGACCGGGCGAACCCAAGTGCCTTTTCGGCTGAAGGACCACCTTCATGGTCTTCAAGACGAAAAGTTCTTGCGTCCTGGCACACCACCTTGACATTCTTCCATCCCAAACGTGTAAACCGTTTCCGAGCTACTTCGCAGAGGGAAGGGGAGAAATCGACGAGGTAAACGCTAGAGAAGAATTCTTCCACGTCGACGAATTCGGACATCGCTTCGATGTTCCAGCCAGTGCCGCCTCCGATCTGTGAGACATGTATCAGCCTCACCGCTCAAGAAATCATCTTCACATGTCAAGACTCACATCGACCCAGATACGCTTGGTATCATGCGTACGCCCTTTGGCAGCCTTCTGCACCATCTGAGCAGCGACTAATCCAAGCATGTCTTCACGACCACGCAACAGACTCTTTCTGGTAGCATCGTAGACTCCCGCCTGTGCCTTGTAGAAGCTCTCGAGAGCATCTTGTTGACCATTGCCGCTGTCACCGGTGTGCGGCTTCAAGAACGAGGCGTAAAAAAATCGCAGAAATGAGGCGAACGCGCTTGGATTTTCGTCATCTTCCTTCTTCGAGGAATGTAAAGTTGCGGCAAAAATTATGCCAATGAGGACAACTAATGTTGCTCCTGCTAAAAATATTTGGGTGTGGGGATCCTTTGGGAGGATGGTGCTAGGGCCAAGAAGAGCCATGGTACTCTCTCATTGCTGGTTGAATGAGTAATTGAAGCTTAAGTAGTTGATACTCGAAAGGCAATTGAGGACCGATGATGAGAGAGAAAAGAAGAGAAAGGGAAAGGGGAGAGACATAGGGATAATATTGGGAGTGCGGCCTAGCTTCTTCGTTTCTTGTGCGTCTCTGCATCATCTGCATCGGCAACTCTCGCGCATCATGAACCCCTCGTGGAGCCCCTCCATAGCTCGACGTGTCTCATCGTAAGGCCAGTCCAGCCTGCCTTGCGTCTCTGACCTATCAGGCTGGCACATGCGTGCAGTGGATTGGAAGCCAAATAAGGGGACCAGCAGGGGATGTTCGCTTTAGTATGGCTCTCCTTGCGCTAATCGCGACGTATGCACATTTAGAATTTGATGGACCGGCTGAAGCTCTCCAGCGTCCCAGTACGGCGTGGAATGAGCATCACAGGCCAATCTGCGAAGGTGCAGACTGCAGCAGAGCCAGACTGACCGCTTAAGGGTAGGAGAGGTTCAGAGAGCAGCAGCAGCAGCAGCAGCAGCAGCAATTGCCAGCGAGTCGTGCGTGCTGTTCGCATGCTTGCTGCTGTTCTTCAACCAGCCTCGCCGAAGGTCGGCTGCACCAGATTTATCCGTCGAGACAGATCAACTGACGCAAGAGCTGTAGATTGACGCGGCTGATTGGGCGTCACGTCTTGACAATTGGCATGTGGGCATCGGATTGGAGTGTTGGAGAGTTTGGCACAAGGAAGATCAGACAGAAAAGTGAGAGATAGTGAAGTTAGTGGGGTCGTTGGTTAGAAAACCAATCAACATACGGGGGCCGATGCACATGGGGTACACTATTGGAGTTCGAATTGATGACAGAGTTGCTTGGCCTGTGGAGATTTGAATGCAGTTAGAGATGCATTGGAGTTTATTCAGCCCTTCCTAAGCGTGCCACTCTCATTGGATGTCGAGCACTTCATCTCGAGAACTTCGAGCGGTGAGGACATTCTGCTCACGTGCTTCGGCTTACTCTTTCTGGACTTGCCAGAGAAGGAAGAGGCAGCAGCATGTGCGATATGCGGGAGTGATGTGGAAAATATCTAGGCTCAGAAATCGAATGATATGCGGATAATGCAGGAGCTTTATATACTCTTGCTTTAGAGTCACGTGCTATGGAATCTGGTAAAGTTGGTTTTTTCACAAGAGAACAGGGGTATTGTCGAAGGGCCGACTTACCGGAGAGAGTTCGCGCCAGTAGACGGGTAGCGAATGCAAGTGCTGCATAAACGGTATTGTCCGATATTGAGTCTGGATTCTGGCCTGATAAGTATGATATGAAGACCTAACTTCAAAATCGAGAAGCCTCCTGTATGAACAGTCCTCATCTCGGACATTCTCGGAACCTCTTGCTGGAGAGCTGATGACAGCGTCAAAAGTCGATCTTTCGGGTGCCTGAGCTCTTCGTTGCCTTCATGGCAGCACAACACCATACGGACCCTCCAACCCAGCCAACCTCCAGAACCCCCCATCAGGACCCCAACCCATCCTAATCTCCTCCCCATTCTCGCTTCCAAGATCCGCCATGATATCGTCAATAACCTCCCAAGCCTTATATCTCCTCTCCCCCTCATCTGCCGTTGCACTTTTCAGCTCATCCTCCTTCCTAGTCCTCAAATCAAACCCCTCGCCTCCACTAATAATCATGATCTTCTCTTCCTCGATGTCATATTCCGCCCAAGGCTTCTGACCAACGGCAAACATCAACCACTTCTTCCCATACTCCTCACTAATGTCCTTCAACCTCTGATTCGGATACCTCTCTTTCAGAGTCCCGAATAAATACAATAGTTCTATGAAATGATGTCCAGGGATTTGATACATATTCGAACCCGGAAAAGGATTCCTAATCGTCTGGTGGTAACGGTATAATTTTTTGTTTGATTTCGCAAGGTTGTGAGAGAGGGAATGTGTAAGGTGGGAAAACATCATGTCGCCTGTTAGGAGTAGGAGTTGATTCCAGAAGGTGTTCGGGTGAGTTGAAGGGGAGATTTGGTATGCATCCAACAAGTTTTCCGCATTGACATTTCCGAGAGCGGAATTGGTAGAAGAGATGAAGGATTGGAGATTTACGCGCTTTAGGGAGTCGGCGAATAACCATCCCTATTTCCCACATTAATCTCATCTCAAGGATGGGGAAGGAGAGAATATGAAATACCTCAAAAAACGAATCCCCAATAACAACCTCATCAACCCACTCACACCCGGCCACCAAGCTCCCTTCCGTCCAAACATTCGGAAACCCTCTTTGAAAGAGACCAGGATCTTTCCAACATCTAAAAATCGGCACCCCAACCCCTCCGATCCCTTCAACCAATTTCTCCCACTTGACACTTCTCAACTTCCCCAACCTATCCTTATCATTCTCGTCTATCCCACAGTATTTTAGTAAAGCAAGGTACTCAGCTTCCTTCTACTTGAACTCCACAGGTGGAGCGGTAGATGGTGTGCCAGACATGAGGATTGCGCGTCCGAATAATGGGAGGGAAGAACACATGTGTAATGCTATTGAGGCGGAACCTACGCTTTCGCCGAAAGCTGTGATTTGGGAGAGGGAGGTGGTGCCGCCGAATCCGGGGATGAATTTATGGATCCAGAGGAAGGCGTTGCGTTGGTCGTGGATGCCGAAGTTCATTGGTGGTTGGTTCTGAGGTGCATTAGAACGAGGATAGGAGGGGGAAGTGAAGGGAATTGACTGACAAGAGAAGCTGCTTCGTCGAGGAGGTCGTGGCATGCGAGGAAACCGACCAATTCAGGCGGTAGCTGCCGACATGAGATCTTGAGCTAAATGTCATAGACATAGCGGCATCTAGGAGAAGGAGGGAATGCATATGGGAATGACTTACTGGATGCTGACGATGATTACAGGATGTCCCTTCTTGATAGACATCTCTACTAGCCTCCGAGTATCTATCTAGAAATCAGCCGCCTACTCAACCTTCAAGGTTCTGGCTAGAGAACTCACCATGCAATGCACTAACATGACTACTCCCAACCGTAAACCCACCACCATGCACATAAACCATAACCGGCAGTCCTCCCCCTTTCCCCTCTCCCTCCCCATCTCTTTTCCCCTTCCCAAGCACCTCAGTCGGCACACTAATCGTCAACGCCAAACACCCCTCCTCATTGTAAACCCTCTCCTCCTCTTCCTCCAACGGACCCCCGCTAGCTTCAATCTGGTCAGTTTGTGGTGGACAGGGACATGTTGTTCCATATCTAGTGAAGTCTCGGGAGTGGGAAGAGGGGATGGAGGTTAGGGGGATAGATTGTCGGAAACGGGCAGGGATGGTGGCGTAGGGGATGGAGCGGAAGTGTGTTACGTTGGGGGTGGAGGGGGAGAGGAGGCCGGTTAGAGGGCCGAGGAGGGGATGTGTGAATGTTTGTGTTTGGGTTGAGGAAGCCATGTAATTGGACTTAAGGAAGAATGGGGCGAAGAAAGTAGAGGTAAGTGTTCAGGTGCAGGAAAAGACAAGAATATCAATGATGCTGAAGGAATCACCACTTGTGTGATCTTTCAATGATTTGTGAACATGGGGATTGTACAATTGCTGCTTATCAGGCGGTCTCATACTTGCACTTGCTCTTTCAAGATCCCGATTAGTAATTTGATAGCCAATGGCGGGGTGGGTTTGGAGCCCCGCACCAACAACAGGGATAAACGGTCCGTTTTGAGAGAGCAAATTTGTGAGTTTCGACTACCAGGAACAAGATACTGGATACCTCATACATATCTCGACCCCGATGGTTTCTAGATATCTACAGCCGACTCTCCACGACGATGAAGTTGTTTTGTGCGCCAGACTCCAAACAAGTGCCTCCTTCAGATACACGACTCGACTCTACTCGTCATCTTCCTCGTCTTCGAACCCGGCCTCGGAATCATCGTCGACGTCTTCCATCTCCTCATCACTGACGTCCGCTTCCTTCTCCTTCTCTCGATCCTGTTTTCTCTTTCTCTCTTCTTCTCTCCTGCCTTGTTCCAATAACTTAGCCTTCTCTTCTCTCTGCTTTCTCTGTCCGACGACAAATGCACCCAGAGGTGTCTTCTCCCATTCGAATCCTTTCAGAAATCCATCGACGCCAGCTCTGTTATTTGGCGCAAAGTCGACCTTGGCCCTTCGTTCCTCAATCCATTTGCTGTTCGCCTCCAGCTTCTGAACTAGTAAGAACAAGGCTGAATTGATCTTGTTGTTCTTGTTGCCTGAAGTCTTGTTGTTGGCATCCTTCAGCCATCGCTTCAGCATGACAATGACAGGTAGAGCCAATTCTGGGAAGGCGATACTGATTGACCAGAGGACAAAAAACTCTGACAACAATTCTGCCACTTGCTCGCCGACACCATCTTGGTAGACTCGTGTCCGTAGATATGACTTCTGGGCTTTATAGTTCGAAGCAAAATCGAGGCTCTTCAATGTGCTGGGTTTCGGTGGTTTCTTCATCTCAGCCGAGTTCAGGACCTCCAATAATGCTGCTGCCAAGGGTATGTATGTGCCAGTGGCTCGAGAGAGGCGGAGGAGGGACCGCATCATGTGGAATCGGAGAGGGAAATAAGTCGAGGTAGGGATGAGGCGCATGGCGCCTAGAGTAACTTGCACTAATGGGTAGATGAGAGGTCGTAATTCTGACTCTTTGCCGCTCTCTGCTTCCCTAATTGGATTACAATGCTCCGACAACACGCAAGACCAGAAGTCCAAAGAGTGTACATATTGCCAATTGTAAATTGTCTTGTACGACTCCTTTTGGTTGTTGGTGATGCTGCTTCGAAGATGAATAGCAAGTTGGCGGATGAACGTAAATCCAGTGGTGTAGCCGACGCCTTGATCAATCCCCCAAAGCTCGGCCGCAGAGTTCTTCATCAAGTTGATACCTTGAATAGTATGTATCGTCGTGCTTCGGCTGCCTTTTACCAATCCTTGATAGACAGTCTTTAACACTGCCTCTCGAAGTCCCGGATCTCCTATGACTGCTAAACGTCGGACGACGAGAAATGCTGTTATGCGGGTCGCCTCGGTACTCGAAGGATCTGCCCAAATGTCTACCACGGTTTTGACAAGAGTTTTCAAAATCTTCTTGAACGAGAGCAGATACGGAAGTAATGGGGTGAGAGAGGACAGAGTGATTTTGAGGGTCGGTGCATCAGAAAGAGATGTGAGAAGATGGAGGACAGCGGTCGAATGCGATTTGAGGAGGGCAGAAAGAGTCTTGAACTTCTTCGAGTCGGTGGATACTCGAACCTTCCCAGAAGCTGACTCCTTCACAGGTAAATGATGGTTCAGGACCTCTGGAACATGCTTCAGTGTCGTGAGAAGTAAGTCGTGGTAGACTTCCGGATTCGAAATCGAATACTTGTAGTCCTTCCCTTCATCCTCATTGATATGCGCAGCTGCTCTGAACGCAAGAACAACTTGTCGCATAGCCCGCAGGGATTGCTGTTCCGTCATAGCCTTTGTCCATTTCGAGACCATAGACTTTGTGACCTCAGATGCATCGTCCTCTTCTTCTTCTAAAGCTTCTTCTTCCTCGACTTGAGATTTCTTGGCCTTCTTTTGCTTCTTCTTGGGCTGTTCCTCGGTATCACTTCCACTTAATCCGTCAACCTCCGCCAAATCTGCATCTTCGTCAAAATCGAGAGCTTCCGGGTCGTTCTCTTTCAAGTATTTGTAGAATTCGGGATCCTTTTCTGCCAGTGCATCCATAGCTCCTTTGGTCATGCCAATGTCGTCTTCGGCATCGCCATCTTCCTCACTGTCGCTTAGGACTGGCGCTTCTTCAAAGGAAGCTTCCGACGAGTCGTCCTCAACCTCCTCTTCTGGTTCTGATCTCTTCCTCTTTCCCAGTTTCTCGGGCACGCCTTTCTTCGACTTCTTCACAAACTCCTCTGGGATCTCAAATCCGCCTTGGAAAAAGTCGTCCACATTCATCTTTCCAAATACATCTTCCTTCGCAGAGCTCCTGGCCTTTAGATCTGCCTCCCCATCTTTTCCGCCCATGAACTCTGCATCTTTCGCATTTCGTGCCTGTCGCTTGGCCTTGACCTGCTGTCGCTGCTTGATCTTCGCGCCTGCTTTCCTCTTCTCAAGCGTATCCTTTAAATGGTTCTTCTCGAACTTGCGAGTCGCCTTCTTCGAATTCTTCGCCATTGTAATTGTCTCGAGGCGGTGACCGCAACTATGGTTTCGAGGTTTATCGCATCAAAAAGTTCGATTATCAGAACTTTTTAGGTGGGTCTGCTTGAGCTAGGCCCTCATTCGGCATGCGGTGAAGCTAACGCGGCAGTATTTCAACCCCACCAAAGTCTAGGCAATCAACGAACTTCTAATATTCGACTCAAATCCAGACAATGTATCAACCTCGACAGGCGTATGCGCCTACTCCTCATAGCTATGTCCCAAGTACTATCTCGGCAACGATCAATCTTGATGAAGTACTTTTTCTCATCCTGGGAGTTGGAACAAAGCTAACGAAATAAGGAAGTCAAGCTTGCGGAGACCAGAGTGGAGCGAGATCTCCAAGACTCACTCGCAGAAGTCTTCAGCATCATAATCACTCTAGACGAACTCGAGAAAGCCTACCTCAAAGATGCCATCTCCGAAGCAGATTATACCGAGATATGCGGGAGGTTGTTAAACCAGTACAAAGCTATCCTGACAGATGATGGTGTTTCTCGAGCATTTGTTGATCTTGATACCTTCAAGACCGAATGGGATGTACGTATCGTCTTGTTGGATGAATTTTCAAGTCTGACTCGAGTAGATGGAAGTTCCTCGGGCAACGGAACGGATACGAATAGGTCTTCCCAGCACAGTCACCGCACCGTCTATCAATGCACCAGCAAACAATAACGGAGGCTCCAACGGAACCTTGATTCTAGAGGCTACGCAAGACTTCATCACATTCCTAGATGCCCTTAAGCTTGGGCTACTTGCAAAGGACCAACTACATCCACTTCTTTCGGATGTGATCCAAAGCGTCAACAAGGTTACAGATAGAGATTTCGACGGCAGAGGGAAGATCGTGCAGTGGTTGATTGCTCTAAATCAGATGAAGGCTACAGAGGAAGTCAGTGAAGATCAAGCAAGAGAGCTGGAGTTGGACATGAATGCAGCGTATCAAGGATTCAAGGCAACACTGAAGTAGGGTCTTTTCTAAAGGTATTACTATCATTCGGGAATTTATGCATAGCGTTGGAGTTGCGGACTTGGAAGCTTTTGTTTTGAGCCTAGTATATGCTAGTGGCAGAGCATACCTTAGCTCGAGCCTAAACCAAGAATGTCCAGAAACTTGGATATACGAACTCGTCCTCAAAGATCCTCCTCACTTGCTCGAGTACGAACTTTTCCACTTTGCCAACATTTTTAAGGACCTGCTTGCCATTTTCCCTCTGCCCTATCTCACTCTCGACCTTGATCTCGTGTAGAAGCCCACCCATCTTCATGCCAGAATGATGTTCTGCTTCGTCTTCGGCTCCAATAGCTGCATATGCGTCTTCTGGTGAGAGGAAACAGAAATGTGCCCTTTTCCTGATATATGCCAAGACTGCAACTCCATCAAAGGACAAACCCGTGATGTTCAGCTTAACAGGTATGCCCACAAAGCTTGGCATGGGATAGTCGAGTAGGATCTCAGCTGTGAGGGAAAGCTTGACATCTCCGGCATAGCGCACTCGGAAGACGGTTTGGAGGTCTTCGACTCGAGATTCTCGGAATCGTCGAGGCGGTGATGTGGGCTCTTCCTCAATGGGTGGCTCAACGAATCCCTCACTGGTCTGAGGTCTCGTTGTCGAATTTGATGTTGCTAATGTAGAGACACTGGCTTTCTCTCGTAGGGCCCTCGCGGCAGCATCAGCTGTGGGTGGAGGAGATAGAGAGCTTCCGCTCGGGGTGTGGCGATGACCCGGCCTGTTCGAGGAGGGAAGATTAGTGTAATCCGGCCAACCGTTGGGGTAATGTGCACCGGCGACGGCTGCTAAAGGTGTTTGTGTACCGGAAAGTCCTGTTGCTAACTGGGAATGAAAGTAATGAAGGTTTGATGTCCCACCCGGTATCCCCGGGGTGCTTACGCCTAGAAATGGACTCCCGACATCACCTGGGAACTGCATTGATCTCATACCGGGCATCCTTGTATCAATATATGCAGGAGGATACGTGCTTTGTGACGAACTATTCGTTCTCTCGACCCGATCGAGCCTTCTCCTTTCTCGTAAAGTCTCGTGGTCCGTGTTCTTTTTCCAATCTTCGTCAGGCTCTTCTTCTTCTCCGTCCTCTCCATAATCATCCTCGGTCTCTTCGTAGAAGTCTGGTAGAGGATCACATATATCCTTGATCTCGATTTCCGGAGCTATAGACCCAAATGCAAATTCGTGTACCTTGACGCTCTTGATGAAACGTGGCAGCGGCACGGTCTGGAATTTGTCATGAACAAAGTCTCGAATCCTCTCAGCCAACGCAGTCCCATCAGGCCCCGTCGTAAGAACTTCCCAATTGAGGTCGACAGACATCTGGAGCTAGGTGAATTTCATGGGAAGACTTGTGAAAACGGGAAATGTCGGTATGGTGAGGAGGCTTCGTTGAGAGGGCAGCATTTCACTCCTTGACAGACTTCGTTGAGAAGATACTGACGTAGGAGGACGATAAACACGGTCTCAACGATATTTCTGTCGAATGACGGACATATGTGGATAAATTTCATAGAGTGTCTTGGGATACGTGATCACAGCGGGCCGTCGTTGTCGTCGAGCTTTTGTTCGCTAAAAGCAGCAGCCATCATATTAAAGCAGCATGATTTTTGGCAATGTCGTCCTCTATTTTCCTCGCAAGCCCAACAACTAGGACCTGTTCTCAACTCCATCAAATACCGTTGCAAGGGAAAGAAATCATCTCGTATCTCGTATCTCGCAACTCTCAAATCGAGACTTCCATGTTTGGTTCTCTCTTCGAAATATTTCATTGGTTAACTTTCAGTAGTACCTGCCGATTGCTCCGGACATTGTCATTGCCTCCTCATTTGCGACTGGACGAGAGCTCGGATATTCAGTTAGAGGATCAGTTACCTCAACCATACATCTAGGCGCTTTTACGCCTTTGCCGTTGTGGTGCAAGGGGTATTCTGCAGCCACACGCCGGTTGGTGTCACGGTGCGCGACTTGCTCTTCAAAAGCATCGAGTAATCGACGTATTATTGCCGCCTGATTGCCGCCTGAAGGTAGAAACGCTTCGGTTCCTACCCGCTGCAGGTTTGACAGCGCATGTTATATTCACTTGGATTTGGAAGATGGACGACCTGAAATGGAAGCCTATACGAGGCATTGCATCTACTACAGAGAGCGATCTAGGCTCACTCCTCATTCTACGACGATTTCCGAGGCCAACTTCGATCATCCACCCCCCCGAACAGAGGTTGCGCGTAAGAACCTCACCCGTCTTGCTTTGGGCCCCGCAGAGTCACCTCCATTTGCCACTATCTTCGATGCCCGCAAGAAACCCAACATTTAGTGGCTGTCTGACTCAGGACTCGAAGATTTATGTTCTTTTCCAACACTTAGTGGCTTCTCTTCGAAAATCATCAACCCACCACATGTGATGGAGTTTGGGCTCGGTCTCTAGGCATCTTCATGATGTCCCTTGTCGACAATCTGCAAAGGTCGTCGAAATGGGAATCATTCCCTTTCACGCCCAACAATCATGGCATCACCTCAATAATCACATGATTGTAGCTTGCTGCATGCAACTGCAGCAAGGGTAATTCCCTGAGAATTGACCGCAACGCCTCGTTCTGGTAAATGGACTTCCATTCTTAAAGTGGCTGCATTCGCAGTTCCAACACGCCAACACGACGTTGGTCACGGCGGTCGCCCAGAAGGTTACCATGTATTAGCCGTACCACGGCTGGCCCTTCTGCGGCGAGAGCGGGCCTGCCCGTCAGCCCGTCCGATGCTGCAGATTCGCGGCGTTCGATGATTACGAACTATTGGGCTCGACCCCACAGTCATCTGCAAGATCCATCCTGGCAGCTTCTCTCGGACGACCCTCCAGAAAATAGTGTTGATCTTGGCCTGGGTGTGAGGGTGTGTGAAGGCCCTTCTCTAGCAATTGTCGTTGGTGTCTAATCTTGTAAGCTTGGCCTTGAGCAGGAAAAACGGTGTCGGCATATGGTGCACAATTCTGGGCTGCGCAGTTTTGAGCGTCACAGGAACGCACTAGCCGCAAGTTGTTGTTGATCTCGCTGATATTCTGACTGAACGGGAGAGGAATTTACGCCTTTCAGGCCCTGCCATTACAACGACTTCCTCCACTCCAAGATTCCAACCCAAGAACTTCAATGAGATGCTCATTTCCGCAATCAACCCTGGTAGCTCTTGCAACAACAATAACCCAACCTGCGCAGATCCTCTCAACTTTTCCCCATAGCCTTAAACTCCGGCGAACGCTCAAAGTCCAGATACAATCGAGCATGCATGATATGCTAATGTACTGTCAGATGAGGCCATACGTCTGATTATAAGACATGGACTTTAGGAATAACGCT
The DNA here is from genome assembly GCA_014904845.1 of Acephala macrosclerotiorum. Taxonomy (NCBI): domain Eukaryota; kingdom Fungi; phylum Ascomycota; class Leotiomycetes; order Helotiales; family Mollisiaceae; genus Acephala; species Acephala macrosclerotiorum. The sequence goes on from MU119240.1 coordinate 166,350, forward strand.
GAGCTTAATCCTCAGTCAATACGTCTTCCAAAAATTGGAAGTTACCTCGACTTACAAGACTAACGTTGGCAATCTGGGCAGTCCCAGTCTTGTCGACTAGCACTTTCGCGCGGAGCTCCACGTGGGCATGGAAGAGAGGGGTCGGATTGGGCTCTCTTTGAGGAGCATTCCACAAAATTGGTCGTTCGATGACCACATTTGTAGTAGACTATGTACCAAGTGCACATCTTGATGGCTAGTTGAATCTCGACGGGCTGTTGAGCAACAAGAATCCAAGATTCCTTGAGTTTTCAGACGTGAAATTCAGTCGACCTATATTAGAGACTCAGTCAACACTATCCAGAATAGTTTAATACTAAGATATAAATTCCGCCAGCCAGAGCTTGAGATGAAGGCATGTAGCTTACGGAATGCGGCCCTCAATGATCAAGAAGAAGCTATGCTTTCAAATTCGAATCACCACTGGCGGGTTTGAGAAGTCAAAATTGATGGAGGCAAAGCACAACGCTGCGATCTGGTGGACGTCTTGGTGATCGATATTTGGGCTTTCAAAAAGTCATCAGCGTCGGCAAGGTGCTTTATAGTCCGTCACACCATTCCGAGTAGTTAGATTGGATGTTGTTGTTTGCCATCCCCATGGGATGTAGCAACACGGGCGACACTTGTGAGGAGCAAATCCTGCCGACCTCTGTTATGTGTGTTGTTGGTCGTTTGCTCCCGTACGAAAGTTCGAAAGTGGATGTGATAGTAGAAGTTGGACTTTTGAGCTGCAGAGAAATATCAGACAAGGCTGTCCCAGAAACTAACACGCCTCCATCTTAGGCAGGCTCATGAGCACAAAATGGAAGGTCTGACAGGGAAGATCCTCAATAATGCCGACAAGGTTTGCAGCGTCATTGCGAAAGCTCACATGGGCGCGACTGGTATGAGATTGGTGCTTCAGAGGGAGGTGCCAGAGAGGAGGAACAATGATCCACAAGTGGTGGGGAGCCTGTCGTTGGGCCTTCGACGGGGTCCAGGGGGGCCTACGGCGCCGGGATCAAAGCCTAGAGAGATCCTACCCCCAGCTCCAACTAGGGGCAAGCGCACGCCGTGGCGATAGGGCCCTACTGTTGCGTGTAAGATAGACTGCACCAAATTGTCGCTTCGCCAAGTCGACATTAGGCAAATGCAAGGAGATCACAGCCAGTGCGCGACGGCTTCCCATGAATGGCGACATTCCGATTCGAGGTCGCGGCTCACAGCATGCCCTACAGCTCCGTCGGCTAGGGCGCCATGTGCCAGAGAGACCTGCGCCTTGATCTCAGCATATATTATCAGAAATGTGCCACGCTGCCCGCGCGCCCGCCCGCCAGCTATACCAGGTGTTCGTGCTGTCTTCGAGAAGCTGGGCTGAAGATTGCGGTGCGGCCTCCAGCTGCGGCGAGGCACCGGCAGACGTTGCAGTTACGATTTGTGTTAGCCGTGAGGCGCTGCAGCGCATGCCGTGCCAACGGCAGCTTCTCCTGACGACGCCCCCAACTCTTCGTCCGTCCAACCAGCTCCCCCTTCTCGCCAACGTCGACTGCCGTAATTAGCGAGAAGACCAACCATCAGCCGCGACGGCTCTCGGAGGTCGTGCAACTCGAGTATTCGGCATACGTAGCCGGCCGAGGAGCTGCGTGATCTCGGGAAAAGCCCCGCCATTGGCCCATTTCAGACGTTGCATGCACTCTTGCGGCGACTCTTGTGTTGTCTCGACGAGTTACCGCTAGTTGTTTTCAGTCAGAACCCGCGCCTTATCTACGGGCCTTGAATCTCCACACGCGATGAGAAGCTTTTCCCTTGCCCAGGCGGTCCAACATCCTCCAGCGCGGCTTGGACGGTGCACCAAAACGGTCTTGCCATTCTTCCTCCCGCATGAACCATTCATCCATCTGTGGGACAATGATGCACGGATCTACAGAGGCCGCTTCTTCGACTGCATCTCATGTTCGCCTTACCAGAGGCAAAGGTTCTACAATTACAGAATGGAGCTGGAGAGCCACTCGCAAGAATTGCGATGCGAATGAACGAAGGACGAAGTCACCTTAAAACCAGCAGATATTGACCCACTCTCCCGCCGCTCTCCCACTTTTGCACTTATGGCAATCCCTTCCTCCATGTGGTAGAGTTCAAGGGTCTGCGACGGCCGCGAGCCTTGGATCATGGATGTCCATGGTTCGAACAGAAAGTCGAGTAATCTAATTAATTTGCTGAAGGAAGCACAAGACCTGAATCTGCAGGGCCCCGATGTCATGTTCTTTTGGCAACGGCTATGTGCAAACTTGTCAGCTGCATGATCTGAGATTCGATATTTCCACTTTCTCCAGGGCAGAGTACAGAGTGTGACTGCATTTTATACCAATCGAGCCATCCAGTATTAGCTACATCCGCGGCCACATCTCAAACGGCCCATGAACCCGTCAATCAGCAATCGCTATCGATAAGGAAAATGTGATGGGGAAATCCTTTCTACCACAGGTGCCAAGATCGTCTAGCGAATTGTAACGGTACAATAACCGCCATCGAAACAGGGGCGGCAGAATTTTCACTCGTGCCCTGGTCGGGAATTTTTGTCACGACGCGTTAAACTCGAGCTGGTCCTTGAGTTCGGAAGGTCATTTTAACTAACTTGACAGATGGCCAGAAATCGAAGCAGGCCACGAAGAAATGTGACAGACCGCATACAGATGTGGGGTTTCTCTATCTCAAACGACGTATCCTGGCCAATGGCCCTAGATTGCACCTCATATTGATCCGGACTCCGAACATATCGATATCATGTTTTGAGCAGCGTCCTCATCCAACGGTCCAACGTCACCCATGGCCCAGACCCCAGACAATAGTACTGCATGAACGGCTTCGAACCTTAAAGATAGTCCAATGCACGGATCTCAACGGTCAGATCACCAAAGGAGAGGTTCCTGATCGTCCAAGAACGACGTGCATAGCCGTATAGTACATTTTGAAGGAAGATATATCAACTCCCTGCATTTGTGCCTCACCCGTGCGGCCTGTGAGCGACTTAACAAAACCGGCTCATCAGGTCATCGGACCGAAATTTCATGCAGGAGCAGAGCAATCCCGTGCATGAAGGCGTTGTTATATAGGTACTAGAGGTATTAAAAGGTGTATTTCTCCGAAATCCAACAGACGGAGGTCGAAGATCTGTGGCCCTCGAAGCCATCGGGAAAGGAGCCTGGGTTGGTGAACGGTCACGTGAGATACCCACTGTCCACGACCACGAGGAGGAGTCCGTTAATGGCTCCCTGAAACCCTCTTCGGAGCTGATTCCGAACCTTATCTTCGACGAATCGACGATGGAAACTCCTGGGAGACGATCAAGCTGTCGATGAAGCTGCCTTGATGCCTGTCAAAACAGGTCTATTAACTTGCTCAAAGTGCGTTTCTGGTCGGTCTCAGACATACGGATTCTGTGACCTTTCCCAACCTCACACCAACTTCCAACTCATCACGGCTCACCAGCTTACGCAACCTGGTCAGAAAAGGGGTCTCTCACATTTCTATACAGAAAACCGATATTTACCGAACCCCCTTTTACCTCGGTATCGAGAAGCGACCGAGAACTCCTCAACTGGCGAGCGAAGTCCAACACATCTCGGAAATTTGAGGCTTCACTTCTCCTCATTTACCCCGGATTTTCTTTGTCGGCAAGGGCCGCACCAGCGTCAACTGTCACAGGCCAAAGCCAGGAGAAACAACGTTAGTGGCATTATTGGTGGACTGATCAAGAGCGAACGGAAAGTAATATCGGACGAAACCGACGATGAATCCACGGCTGGTTTCGCCTTCCTCCGCATGATGCGATTTTTTCAGCTGGAGAAAATAGAAAATAGTCAGACAAACAGCTGATGAGGTTCGCAACAGGATCGAGAGGGCGGCTCATTTCTTTGCGTTGTTCACATTCCACGCCGGCTAGAGATGGCCACTCTCGGGTCTGTGCCTGCCCCTCCAGCCCCTCGCCAAATGCTCAAACGAGGGGCCAGATTGGTGTGGGAGGCAACCCCAGGTGCTTCCGGCTTCTTTTCTTGAATTGTGGAGAAGCCGCCAATTGCGAGGCTCGATGCGCGATGGTACGGGCTCGAGGGGTGGTCGTCGAGCACTGTCATTATCGTGGTGTATAAACTTCCATTGCCCCATTGGGAAATAGCTTCATCGTCGTCATAGTTGTTGTTTCTAGTCTCTTAAATATCTCCTTCTTTCTCGTTCTTTCTTGTTTGCTTCGCCGCGATTTTGGATTTTCAATCAGTGCCAGTTTTCATTACGCTTACGAATCTTTTCCTTTTCTGCGATCAGCCGACCAATCCGTCTGCCCCGTGCAGCAAAGCTCTGCATTACTCGCCCGCCCGCCCACCAACCCTCTATCGACGCCGAAGTTCCCCCCACGGCTAGCTGAGTTTTTGCGGAACACCATTGCAGGAATTCCAAGATAAAAAGGACCTTCCAATTGAAATTTTTTTCATCCTCCAACATCAACTTTTCATCACCCGAGCTTCCATCCTACAAACCTCTCCTGCGACCTGATCTTTTGTCTGGCCCACCTACCAAGGCCTCTCCATCTGCAAACAGCCAAAGTCTCTGCAGTCAGCAGATCTTTCTCCCACTTACGCGTTTGCAACACTCTCCACTCTATATCAAACAAAGGAACTCCAACAATGGCCGCTCCAACCTCCAACGTCGAAATCATCGCTATTGCCTTGAACGGCAGCGAGAACCTCGTCCCCGCCGCAGAAGAGCGTTCTCAGGTCGCCGTCCACCGATTCCTGTCTCTGGCCCCAACTACCTCTGCTTCCTACCCATCTACTCCCAAGTCACCAACTCTCAAGGCCGCACCTGTTCAAAAGCCTATTGTCGCAGCTCCTGCTGACGCAGCCGCTGAGCTCGCCACTCCGGCTCTTCCGACTGGTGTCGATGCTGAGCACAAGACGCGACGAAGCTCCAGCTTGAGCAGCAACGGGAGTTTGATGGCCAAGCGACGCTTCTTGAAGTTGGGACCTGTTCACTTCGGCGAGGGCGATGGGGACTGGAGCGAGGAGGTCGTTGTTTAGGTCACATCAAGGATTCGGTCATTGCATTATCAGAGCGAGGTGTTTTTAAGGAGCTGGGAAGGGAATGGATTCTAGTCTACGAAAATCGAGAAAAATATCAGGGCGTTGGATGTTTGTGAAAGAACGGATTGTTGGCGTTGTAACGACTTACGATCTCCTTGTGGATGGATCGAGTTCGAGGGCATGTTTGGAAAGAGAATAGACCAGTCAAATTGCAAAAGGCGATCACGACAGTATACATTATTTCATCAATCTTGCATTAGTTTTGCCATTTCATGAATACATGACTTCATTCTCTCCAAGCATCGTCATCCCTATCAAATTGACGTGATCGTCCTCAAGGCTGTAAAAACAAAACATCACTGTTCTCCAGCCGCTCTCCCCTGAGACAATCAGCTGTGCCGCGCAGCGAGTCACCATCATTCCCATCTGAAACGTCTTAAGACATTACATTCCTGCCCTTCCTGCCCCTCATCTCGCATACACTTCCCCAATCCGCCACCACCCCTCCTCAACGGCATCACCATTCAAAATCGAGCTCTGAATCAGACAATCACACTATCACATGCACGTACCGGCACCGTGCAACGAGAGTCAGCATACCATCTGCTGTTGTGTCCAAGCCCTGTTGGCTTTGGATAGCCTTGGTTGCGTCCAAGGTCATATTTTGAGCGGATATCTCGGTGCACCCCACCATAAGCCCTGACTGTACGGCACGAGATTTTTCAACCCTGACTTACCTGACCTACTCAGATATTTCCCACTTGCTATTCGGTCAACAACCTCCAAGCCGAACGGGTTTTCTGCATACGGTTCTTGGGTACAGAGTTTGTTGTTTTTTTTTTCGGGAAGTTTTTGTTGAGGTGCTGGTTCGAGACATGAAGTGACGTACGCGCACCAATCATCTCACCGCCATTGATCTTCATCCAGGTACATTTCTTCCCGTTCGACCATGGATTCCCATCACATGATTCCGCGTCTGCCGCAGTGGCGAGTCAAGTCTCCAAGCTTTCGCTGGCTGCACTGAGACGGAGATGCACCCCACTCTCCTCCCGCCTATCAACTCCAGATCTGGGAATCTTTCTCGAGGGCGACCTGCCTATTGGTTGTTTCGCATGCGGAGAGATGGATTTTTGTCCATTTATCTTTAAGATTGTGTGTTATCCATCCACCAGCATCTGTCCATCCAGCCGCGGTTGCAGTAGTTTGCGCCTAGACGAGGAATGCCGAGTGGTAGTGGCTTGGAATTATTGCTTGTTTTCTTGACGTGAGAATGACGATTTGCTGAAAGTGCAGATGCATATTTTCATCTTGCATACGCGTTGAAAATTGGAGCGGGAGGCGTATTTCGTGCTGTTTCTGTAGAAACCTTCGTTGTGGTGAGTCGTTGTCGGTTTTTAAGCCACGTGCCAGACTTGATACTTTGAGAGGGGAGAAGGACTGGAGCTAAGCCGAACATTGCATGCTTTCATGTAGATATATAGATATATAGATAAGATAGTGGGGGATGTGGGATCCAAGAAATAGCATAATACATCAATTATCGGTCGTCAAATGTCGTCTCTCATCCCTCATCCCTCGTCCATATCCCTACTCCGCTAAGGTTTTGAAAAGAAAATTGCTCGGATTGGAAGCTCTCTGACTGGCAGCGCGGTTTCGTCCCCCGTTGCCATCCCTCAGCTTTGAAGACTCTATCAAGTATCCGCAGTTTGCTGATTTTCTCCTCTGAAAGACGATGCGGAGTCATGTCGTGCTCATTCAGTGGAAAACCAAGCACGAGACGATAGCAGTATCCGTCTAGGCCCCATTATTATTAGTAGGAGTCTCGCCCAATAAGTAATTAGCTCAAGAGCGCAATCAGTATCTCGCACGATGTTTCCGAACGTTCATAGGGGAAGACTTACTTGCGAACGAGCCAGCCGCCCAACCAATGTAGCCAAGATATACTAGAATAATGTCAGTGTGCGACAACATCGGGCTCTCATCGAATTTACCATTAGAGTTGGCGTTTAAGAATGACACAGCTGAACAAAGATATGTCAAGCAAGAAGGATCACTCGAGCCTCCAGTCTCAGACAGAATAGCTTGTCGTTCATTGCACATTGCATCTCAGCCACTGAGCCAAAGGTGCAAAAGCTGTAGATATCTGATTTCCCACGCAAACGGTATTGCCACCGCTTCCATCCCAATTAAGATACTTGTATATGTCGAAGATCAAGTTCATGGTTGAGCCATCTGGATTGATCACACCTGCCAATGCGGGGCCTGAGCCGTCACTAACGAATAGAGCTGCGCTGGTCCAATAATTTCCTGGGAAGAGGATCATTTGCGAAGTCGCTCCTACGTTGCGCGTCCGCCGTCAACATCAATCGAGAAACATGGGGAATCGGGGACTTACAATGGCAGTGACAGCAGCTTGAACGGTCGCAGCCCAGGTGTTGATGTTTGCAACTGCAGGACGATCAGAATTATTCACGTAAATATTGGGAAACGAGACTCGCTGTCGTGGGGTTCGTTCATGATACCGAAAACGACCTTGCATTGGAGGCATATTTTGTAGCAATATTCGCCCATAAGGTGGCGAATATGGAGTTAACAGGACCTCCTTGGCCAATAATTGCTCCATCTGCGATCTGCTGTTTGAATGTCTTAACTCGACGTGGGTATTACTTACTAAACCTTGCATAGTTGTGAATATCAATCAAGCAGTAAGCTCCTGTAACAAGACAGGCTTGCACGAGCCTACCACAGCCGTCAGCAATCAAGCATGTAATACGTGTAGATGAACGTACTTGTCATAGTGCCGAAGTTCGTCGGATCCAGCGCTCCGGTTGCAGTCCCACTATTAATTATATATTGCCACCCATGGGTAACCTAAAAACTGCAAAATTCTCCGATGCAAAGTGGGCCATTTGCCCAGCTCCGTCGGGATAGCCTCTGATCACGTTAGAGCAGGAACTTATTTGAAGAACTATGTGTTATGTAGCAAGCGGAAGGATACTCACACTCCAATTGGACAATAGGCTCCCGATGGCGATTGGGTTCCCTGCACATCTATTAGGCCCTCGAAACGACTAAATTTCTTGTCCCACGTACGTCTGTACCAGTTCCAAAATCACATCTAACAATGTCTGCATATCTGTCAAAGCCCGTGGCATGCTTGTACCTCGAGGGTTCTCACTTATGCCTGCAAGCTTAACCTTCCCAGCACATGAAGTAACGCCGCAGTTTTGAGGTGTCGGGGAACAGGATCCCGCTACCCTAGTCTTGGTGGAAGTGACGAGAGTTGTCGTAGGCTTCCTGTGCCGAAGCACTTGCGGACGTGCTTGTAGACGTGGCGAGTGTAGTCGAGCTGCTGGTTAATAGTGGGACTTGAGACGAGGTTGAAGATTTGGATAAGCTAGTCGTCGAGGTAGAGACGTGAGTTGATGATGTTGCTGATTTCTCTGAGCTGTTTGTATTTTTCGTTCAAGCGCTGGATATCTTACTGCTTGTCGTGCTTGTAGAGCTTGTTACAACTTTCGACATTGATGTCATGACCGTGGATTTCCCTGAACCAGTCGTCCGATCTGCGTAGCTAAGACTTTGTCTGGGAAGTAACAATCGAGACAATATACCGGAACGGGAAAGCCACCCCACGATGTAAGGAATGCTGTTGGCCATCAGGGTAAACACTACTTGCTCTTCCTGTGCAACGACATCATTGACCTCCAACATCTTCCACTTTGACGGTTAATGACAATTTCTGGAATTGTCGTCTCCCCTTGATCCTTCATCCTTCCTGGGCACAACGGCTGAAATGAAACATAAGCGCATAAAAACTTCACCATCTGAATTACTTTTGGAGTGGACGGCGATGACCAAGTGGTGTTAGATCCACTGATCGCGGTGACATGTGTCGATGACTGTCCAGTCCTAGAACACTGGAGGAAGCAGTGCCTCTTTTCGGAACGAACTCCATATTTCTCGCGATTTGTCGACTCCCTGTCGAGCAGAAGCGCATCCGGTTTGTAACAGGTCGCAAAAAGGACCATCGGAGCAGTTAGCTGACACGGTGTCTAAAAGATATCGAAGGAATCCTGCGACAATCGATAAGGACAGCTCGTCCTATTCACGATGTGTCACCGTGGCTGTAAGAAGCTTATGTCGACGATGTCTGATCATCAGAGGAACACCGAGATCTCTCCACTCGTAAATAAATATAGAGATGAATTCTGGGCATAGATATTTTTTGGCCCGTTGATGTATGTTGGGTGAGGTTTGAATACCGTTCACGATCGAGCAAAGCTACCTGAACGCTTGGTATCCTCGACAGTCACGTTTTTCGAAACCACGTCGCTCTCGAGACTACCCACCATTGAACATTGTCCCAACTTACAAAAGCACTCTAAAGTATCAAGATCTTTTCCCTGCAAACCGAGTTCTCGGCATTCTTTGCTTCAGTATCACGTGGTCTCGAAATGACAACATCGAATTAGCGGGGTTCACGAATCCCCTAAATCGCGAACAAAGCCATGTAAGCATCAATCACACGATGCACTGTATGAAGTCGTACGAGGTCTAGTATCCTCTCTCCTTGATGTCTAGATACCATTTCTAGCTGTTAAACCATCCTCTCTCCTCCGAACATTCACATATTCACAATGTCCTTCGATCACATCCCCATTCTCGACCTTTCCGAGGCCAGAGATCCTACTACCAAGCCCAAATTCTTAGAGCAACTACTCCATGCTCTACTAGAAGTTGGCTTCCTCTATCTCAAGAATGTAGGAATACCAGAAGAGCTCACACAAAAGGTCATTAAAGAAGGAGTAGCATTCTTCGACTTACCAACTGAAGAGAAGTACTTTACCCCACCCTCAATGTCCTAACCTCTGCTAACACTCCTTCGCAGACTGAGGATAGAAATGAAGAACGCCCCCTCCTTCCTTGGCTACTCACAACTCGATGCCGAAATAACAGCCCACACAATCGACCACCGCGAACAAATTGACCTCTCGTCCACCCACCCAGTCCCGAGACCAGACGAGCCCCTTTACCGAAACCTCCTCGCTCCAAACCAATGGCCCTCCCCCAAACTCATGCCAGACTTTCAACCCGTCTACAGCGAGTACATATCCCGCATGGGCGAAATATCTATATTTTTTACAAGTTTAATCGCGGAATCAATCGGTCTCTCCTCCACCTCCTTCAACAAATACTTCTCAGCCGACCAACAACACAAACTCAAAATCGTAAAATACCCCGATCTGGCAGAATTAGGATTATGGAAAGAAGGAGAACCAATACCAGAAGGACAAGGCGTAGGACCACATAAAGATTCTATGTTATCTAGTTACTTGCTGCAGGTTACAAAACATAGAGGATTGCAGGTTCAGAATATGAAAGGGGAGTGGATTGACTGTCCGCCGATAGATGGGACATTGGTTGTTGCTATTGGACAGGGAATGGAGGCTTTGACGCAGGGTGTTTGTATGAGCACTACTCATCGAGTACTAAGTCCTGCTCCGGGGACTGGGGCGAGGTTCTCGGTGCCGTTCTTTCAGGGAGTTAGTCTAGACGCGGAGTTTGATGAGTTGAATGATCTTGATGGTGGAGGAGGGGTTGGTAGGGTCCCGGAGAAGATAAAGGAGATGAGGAGGAAAGTTGTGGAGAGAAATGGTGGAAGGTTGGATGATGTGGAGTTTACGTTCAAAGGTGGATTTGGAGCTAAGACTTTGGGTGAGGCGACGCTGAAGAATAGGGTTAAGAGCCACCCAGATGTTGGAGAGAGGTGGTATCCAGATATTCTTGCTGCGATCAGAGCACAGCAAGCCAAAGAGCGGGAGGAGGCCGGGAAGATCAAAGCCGCGGCTGTTCCCGAGAATGGTGCACCAGTCAGTGGTGCGCAAGCCGTGGAGGCTCACTAGATGGTATTTGCTGGTATCGGGCTTCGGCCATAGTTTTCGGTTGCTGGGACATGCTGGGACATTCGAAGCCATTGCACGCCTGGGAGCAACTTCAATACCTTTTCTTAAGCGAAGTAGCTCAAGATGCTGTATTAATCCTTGGAAGTCCGTTCCACTCATAGCACACACCTTCCTCAAATTGTCGAATAGAAGCAGGATATTTCGGGTCGCGATTGTTGCATAGGGCAGAATATCATAGACACATTATGCATAGCCTTCTGTCTCTGTCTGTCTATGCCATCCCAATGCGCCTTTCGCTGCAAAATACAATGTACCATCGCTCATTCCCTCGTATCGTCATAACTCCTCAGCTCAACGATATCAAAAGCGCACACCGCCACCCAGTCACAAAAGCCGACAGCATCTCCATCTCGCGTTGGGTATCTATTTCTTGGGTTGCTCCTTGAAGCCGGGGAAGCAGTCCTCGAGAGTCTTGCTGTGCTTATTCGTGGCGTGTTCGGTGAGACTGTGGTACACAAATGTCAGCGCATTATAAATAGAAGAGAGTGAGTATACTCTGCGGGAAGAGGAGAGTGGTGCGAATGTTTGGAAAGGCGGAACATACGCAGGCGCACGAGTAGTCTTCAGGAAAGTCGACTTGCAGACTTGACACTGGATATCCATAGCCTTCTCGTTGACCTTAAGTTGCGACTTTGCGACCTTAACATCTTTGTCCTTGCGATCACGCTTGGAGGCTGCCTTCGCACCCTGAAGAAAAATATTCAGCACAAATCTGGAGGGGCTGAAGTGGGGTGAGGATGGGTGCGTACGTTTCCCATTTTGATAGATGTGGTGGATGTTTGACGGGGAGTGGTCTTGATCTATGGTTACTGGTGCGGATTTGAGAAGTGGCAGATTCTGGTCGAAGTGTTCGAAGTGTTGCAGAACTTTGCGAAAGTTGCGGTATTTGTAAAGAAAATAATACTCAGCCTCATCGGCGTCTGCTTCGCCGGGGCGTCACGCTAAAGGACCCCTGTAGCCTTATTTTTGGCACTGTTGATATCACGCGAAGTCAACCAGCCTCGCCTTGAAGAATTCATCACAAATTCGATCCTATCATCTCTCATCGAAATTCAGCCTGAAAGTCCTACATGCTTCGATCTTTATTCGGAAAGAAAGAAGACCGTGAGAATTCTATCACAATGGCTTCTGAGATCTCCGCAGCCGACTTCAAGGACGCGTTGAATAGGTACAATGATGTTATCGCAGGTTTGAGCAAGACGCGTGAGTATTTCTCTATAATTCAACTAAACATGAGTGTTTTTATGCGACCAAGATATTGACGCGTCATTTAGGAAAGCAAGGAGATGTAAGCCTCGAGGAGCTCGACAAATTCAGGTATCAATATGCGCCTATGAACTTCAGCAAGAATACCGGCCGAAATCTTGAACTCGCTGATCTAGAGAAGCTCGCCGAGTGGAAGGTGTAAGTCATATTTCAGTTCCAGCTCTATACCATGATGTTGCGACTTTTGGCGCATCCCATCACCAGCTCCAAGTTTGAAAAGCAAACAAAACTTCAAAGCCTTATCTTGATCGGCATACTAACATGCCAACAGCCGTCATGGTACATTCCGTCCTGGCCTCACCAAGAAAATCGGCTCCAACAGCAACGAAGAAATCGCCGCCGCCCTCAAAGACGCCTTCGATCACTACGCCTCCAATAAGGATGACATCCACGGCACCGTCGAGAAGCTCCGCGCTCTTAAAGGTGTCGGTCCAGCAACAGCCTCCCTCCTCCTTGCCATTCACGATCCCCTCAATGTCGTCTTCTTCAGCGACGAACTCCACCGATGGCTCGTTAGCGACGGAGAAAAGAAAACCCTTCGATACACCACCAAAGAGTTCGAGGAACTATTCTCCGCAGCTACGACCTTCATGGCACGCATCAACTGCACCCCAATCGAGCTAGAGAAGGTAGCTTTCACACTCATCCAAGAGAGCGAGCCAGTCAAGGAGAAGAATCCATATGTTCCTACCGGAAACCCACGAGGTCGCGTTCCGTTGACAGCAGAGGAGAAGGAGGCAAGAAAGTACGTTCCTACTGGCAAGCCGCGAGGTCGTCCAGCTACAGGTGTTAAGAAGACTCCCAGCGGAAAGCCAAGAGGTCGACCAGCTGCCGATCCTGCGAAGAAGGCTGCCAAAGCTGCTACACCCAAGAAGGCAAAGGCAGAGAAGCCAGCTCCAGCTGAAGGTGCAAAGAAGCGTGGCCGTCCAACCAAGAGCGAATCTCCTGCCCAAGATGCACCTGCAGCTCCTCCAAAGGCTCGTGGCAGACCTAAGAAATCTGAGACGGTTGCTGAAGAAGTCGCAACGACCCCAGCTTCGAACAAGAGAAAGAGCATGGCTACACCATCTACCACTGCTAGTAGTCGAAGCACTAAGAGAGCTAAGGCTTAGACTTGGCTGCCCCTCTTTTCTACTTGCCATCATGAAAATATCTGGGGTTGGGGGTTTGCACAAGGATTTTCTCTTTGTTATGCAGGTTTACAGTGGGGTGCTATGGGTAAATGATATCATGGCAGCGAGCAGTACGTTGGCGAGCGCTTCTTAATGAGAGCAAAAGAATATGAACAAATGGACATAATTCGCGAAGCCCCAAACTCAGTGATACAATCAAGTTTTGGTCGAGGTAGTGCCTCCAATTAGCAGCCTGAGGGATAATTTTTGTTTGTTGCCTCGAGGCCAACAGATTGAAAGTCTCTTGATCCAAAGGTCTCGTCAATTGGTCAAAGACCGTGTCAATTTTCAGACTCTTACGAAATATTTCCCTTCTAGCTATCGGGCAAATGAGGGAGATTCCGGATTGCAGGTTGTTTCGTCGTCATTGTATTCCAGATTCTCTGTACTGGGGGAGCACTTTTGTCAACCAGCTTGCTCTTTACTTTAGCTAATTCAACATTATCGAACTCATGTCCGCCTGGTTATCAAAGCTGGTGTTTCTTTGCCTTAACTTTTTCTCGATCACTTGAGCATGATTGGTGCATGATGCTCGCACTCGGTAAAGTTGCTCCCGCCAAAGCTTCCCCTTTCCCCATAATTGGGGTCCTCCATGATGGGGCCGACGGCTAAAAGCTCAACCCAAGATCTGCACTCGCCATTTGGCGGAGAGCATTCTCAACAAGGCAAGTCCGCCTTTCACTCGCAACATGAAGCTACCTATATATGGTCTTACCTTTTCAGTATGTTTGAATACTTCTTATCTGTCCTTCACGATACCAAGATGCTTTCATCTCGCCTTCGTACCTGTGTCTCCTCAATTGTACCCCGTATCGCCCACCAGCGTCGAACTCTCGCTGCGGCGGCGACAGCAACAACTCGGGCACCCCGCGCCGAAGGAGACATCTCGTCCGTTTTTGCCTCTTTGTCTGGCGCTCCAGCACAACCTCTCCCAGAACGCTTCGCTGACATCAAGACCACCCTTATTCGTGGTCGAGAATCAGAGATCGAGGCATCATGGCGAAGACTACTCTCTACGCTCCGATCCGAAATAGACCAAATTGCTACCCACGGCTCCTCAATCATCCCCGAAATTGAGTTTTCTGAGATCAACAACTTCTCAAGAGTTCAACCGTTCTCTCGGTCCCTCAAAAAGCGCGGGGCAGCGGTCATTCGTAGTGTAGTCCCTGAATCCGAAGCTCTGTCTTGGAAACAGGAAATTCGAGACTACATCGGAGCGAATCCACAGACGAAAGCTTTTCCCCAGGATAACCCCGCTGTCTACGAACTTTACTGGAGTCCGGGACAGGCCAAAGCCCGCGCACATCCAAATGTTCTTGAGACGCAGAAATTCTTGATGTCGTTCTGGCATGTGGACTCAGATCCCAGAGCCGTGATATCCACGAGCCACCCGATCGCTTATGGGGATCGGTTGAGGATTCGTATGCCAGGCGATGCGGGTTTCGCTCTGGGTCCGCACATCGATGGTGGTTCCGCCGAGCGTTGGGAACCGAATGGGTATGGTTGCGGACATGTCTATGATTCGGTCTTCGAGGGAAGATGGGAGGACTTTGATTCTTGGGATGCAAGTGGAAGAATTCACGCTGAGAGTGATCTATACAACGGCGCTGGCGCTTGCAGCATGTTTCGAATGTTTCAGGGATGGTTAAGTATGTCCAATACTGGAGCTGGAGAAGGGACATTGCTGGTTAATCCATTGTTCAATCTGGCCACGGCTTATTATCTCCTTCGACCATTCTTCTCGCCGAGGATGAGCGATGTTGGCAAGAGTGGCTATTTGGATACCGAGAACTGGGTATTGGATCCTGTGCAGAGTACTGTCTTGCAGGGAGCGACTTTGGGGTGCACGCAGGAGCTGACGGCGTCACTACATCCACATCTTGAATTGGAGAAGAGTATGGTGAGTGTGCCAGAGGTGAAGCCGGGGGATTATGTAGCATGGCATTGTGATACGGTGCACGCCGTTGACAGGGTTCATGGCGGCAAAGGAGACTCGAGTGTGCTGTATATTCCGGTCTGTCCCTTGACAGAGGCTAATGCGAAGTATCTTGGCGTACAGAGGGACGCGTTCGAGAGTGGTACGCCCGGGCCAGACTTCCCTGGAGGTACCGGCGAGAGTCAGCATGTCGGTCGAATGAAGAAGGGTGATATCGAGAAGGCAGGAGGAGTGGAGGGTTTGAGAGCCATGGGACTGGGAAGTTGGGAAGCGACAATGGAGAGGGAAAAAGACTGTGTCAGAGTTGCGAACGATATCCTAGGTTAAAAATGACTGAAGGGCATGGAACTTGAAGATCTACGGACTTGCTTTTGAGCTCGAACTGATCTCCTCGTACCCTTACTGGCAGGGTGTGACCCCCCGAATGCTGTGGAGACTGTAGCAAGCAGACAGAGGTAAGAGATGCATCGACAAGCTCGAGCTGTAGCATTTGCATTATGGCGTTATTATTTTCGCTCTTATCTTCATTTCAGCATTAGCATTATGTCTTTTATTGTAGCAGAATGCACACTTACTTTGCGTCCTCTGTGAAGGCAGCAGATCGAGTCGTAATGACAGGCCGTGTTGAAAGCCACTTCGAGAAGTTTCGGATCGCCATCATGTCGGCATTTCCTTTGTCGATTCGTAATCATTCTTGCAGCAATCCTACATACCCTTCTGCTCTAAAGGCAGCAGGCAAGCTGCCGGGCCGCAGTGACGGATAAAAGACGCGTCGCAGCGTCGATGTACTTCAAGTCGGAGCAGAGGGTCATACTTTCTTCTCTTCGCGTTCTCGGTCTCTGTGCCAATATCAGAATCAGCTTTCTATTACCTGGCAGGATCAACACTGACCTTGTATTCTCTGTGGAGACAAGACGCTGGGCTGCGACACGTCGATATCTTTGGATTGAGGTGTCTTCACTCGTGTTGTCCTTCCTTCGTCCTCATGTCAGCGATCCCCCACGCACCTAAATTGGCAGAGATTCGATGATCTCGCATCTTTCAATGTCCGACCATGACACGTTCTTCTCTAATATCAGGTCAGCATCCTGCACGGAGACTCCTGCTAGGGCTGGAACTCACCTGTTCACTGCTATTCCGGAGCTTTGAGATGCGTCTCAATTGTCGAACATTGCAATTGCCAGTTGTAATAGAACACACCACAACCCATCCTCACACAAAGATAGTGAGTACGCAGATCATGTTGTATCAAACCCTCCGTATTGTATTCAGACAGAGCTTACCCGCCCAGTTGAACCGCCAGTACTTTGGACAATAGAGGCACTCGAGGGATTGGACCTGCAGGCCTGCTTTCGCAGCTATCGGAACGTTTCGTGGGTAGGAATTATGCATTGACTGGGGTTCGAGGTGAATCGGGTGAAGAGTAGGCTGTGGGTGTGTGAGTGTGTTAAGGAAGGAAGAAGAAAGAGAGGAAAGGAAATAGAAAAGGGTTTAAATAGGAAACTAAGGTGATGGGAGTTTTTGAAAGGCGCGCTGATGGTTAGGAAGGTGCGGTGCTTGGGAGGCAGGAAGGCGTGTCGTTGTGGGAAGCACGGTGTGGCGAGGAAGGAGCGGGGAGGCAGTTTGGCTACTGGACAGGATCTACTGTTGTAAAATGACCACTTTAAAGCACGCTGTAAAAACTTACATTTAGAGTTTAATGGAATTGGCATCCGCCATTGAATCTAATATTCAAAGACTGCCGGATGGTTTTTACAAGATGAACCTTGGACGGCTGTCACGTGCGCCTTACAAGCGATTTCGCTTGCCCTGCAGGGACATTCGCAGTTAAAAAACATCGTGACGTGAATTGATATTTTGACGATGTACATATCGACCGAACAACCAGTACTTGAAATCGAAATTGGCGCTAACTACTCTTTAATACGACTCAAACAGGCCCTGTTCAATTCAGATTGCTCCACACTGCTCGATCCCATCAGGTTAAGGATCAGATCTGCCTCTCCTAGCAGACTCCTCAGCACGTGTCTAACGCCGGCCTCACCTTCCAGAGCCACCCCATACACATACGGACGTCCAATAAAGACCATCTTTGCGCCCAACACGAGTGCTTTTAAAATGTCTGTCCCATTTCGCAACCCACTATCGTACAAGACATCGGTCTTATCCCGGACCACATCAACCGAGTGCAGCAACACCCTCAAGGACTTCAGGCTATCCCACCCATGCGGAAATCCAGAAGTGGACGGATTCGACCAGGTCGTTGCTACCAAGGCCAAATCGTCCTCGACCTCTTTTCCGATTAGTCCTCGAAATTTTTTCCGAAAACTAGATCGATGAACCATATCTCAATCCCGATTCGATCTGCTCGGATGAGAGGCAAGTACCCATTGTCTATATCACACGGCCTCCAACCCAGGATACTGTATATGTGTCCACGTTCACAACCAGAAAACCACACCCAGGCTTGTGTGCCCTCCGGAGCAATGAGATAGTGGTTTCATTGTGTTTTTTCGCGGGCCAATATAATTGGAATCACCTTATTCCATCTCCACCCGCTGCTGCAACATCCTCGAGGGTCGACGCACTTGCAGAGCTGAATATATACGGAACGCCTTCCTTCATAGCAGCTCTGACGGAAGCTACCTCCCCACCCGGTTGCACAATCCGTTAGACTCCAACAGGAGCAAGCGCGATGGGGGAAGGAAATTTCTTCCCAAAGACTTTGGCACTCAAGTCCAGGAATTTCTGTTGAGCCGTCAAGCGCTTTGGCAGGAAGGCCCATTTCGAAATGCCGCCAGGTTGTTTTCGGAGGTCGAACCAGTGCCTGTATTTCCAACGACGTAGCTATGAGCGTTTTCGGACATTGCCTTGCTAGCAAGCCCTTCCCACTTTGTTGTGTCGATGGTGACAGGAGGACGCTCATAGTTGAGACCTTTATGGAGAACTTCGGATTGATAACGAAGAGGATCTAAATTAAAATTGGCCATGATTGAGGAACAACAGGCAGGAAATCGTTCTGAGTGGACGGATAGCGAGATTCAGCTGTGTGATGGCTCGATATGCAAGAGTTTGTTCCATCGTTCCAAACATGTCTCTGCCCATATATATACCTTAAGCAAGCCTTCTGGCCCGGTTTTTGCATCATATCGTGTCCATTGTGGCGGTTGTTGTCGGTATGGCCAGGAGCGGTCATTTCCACCACTCTTCTAGGTTGGTTTTCTGATTGCCTTGCTGACAAGGAGTCAAGACTGTGCAATGCCGACCTCCGGTTAGGATTAGAGACCGCATGAGTTTACCAAATCAATAGCGAGGATATATAAATTTACGCTGAGGCCAAGCGATGATAGCATTGAAGCAGTTAGGGACATCAACTCCGACCCCCCCACTTATTCAGTGGGATAGCTCCAACCTTGTCGTGGATATTCAGCAAGTTTGCTATCCTTCACGGGCTGAAAGGCCCACGCACTGCGGCAATCCAAAGCACAATAGAGAGATCTTCAAATTCATTCCTCTGACTTGCTTGCAAGTGCATCTTCATCTGAGACCGCTCCTGGAAGTAACAGCCCCTCACGTCATGGCTTGTAAGGAGCATTCCGCGAGCTCAAGCTTAGTATCGACCCTTCTGAGTCCTTGAGCTAGGAGTTCATGGCCCTATCAATGTTCTTCAATATGGTATTGTGCAGGGTAGATCCAGCGAGAAGAGGTAAACCGGGAGAAGCCGCCAGACGGTAAGCTTCCTGAGGTATCCCCTTCATTCTGTTATTTTATGGATGTTCAAGACCTGAGAATCTCCAGAGGCAAAAACAAAATCCCCAGCAGCTTGTGTGCAACTAATCAAGATGTCAGCAACCTTTTCTTTAGTCGAGTATCTCTATCAGCGCCTTCACCAGCTGGGCATTGAGATTGTATATGGAGTCCCGGGTCTCCCTTGATTACCTTGAGCCAGCAGGCCTGAAATTGGCCAGAGACGCGAATAAGCTCAATGCTGGTAAGTAGAATAATGACCAATACCTTGCCAAATTGCCAACTGGCTTACTAACATTCAGGCTATGCCGCCGATGGTTACGCAAGAGTGGAAGGCTTCAGTGCCCTCATGACCAATTATGTGTCGGAGAACTCTCTGCAGTCAATGCCATAGCAAGATCATACGCAAAAATGGTCCCTGTTATCCACATTGCTGGTGTACCTTCTACGACCTCCGTAAATGCAAGGTTGCTTCTACACCACATACTCGGCAACGGGGACTTCAACGTATTCTCTACCATTTACAAGGGAATCATGGTTGCACAAGCCAATCTCAATGATGCAAAGACAGCTCCGCGGCTTACCGATTCGACGCTGCGGGAATGCCGGATTCAAAAGCGGCCTGTATATCTCGAGTTACCTACGAATATGGTCTCCGTCACTGTCGATGCTGAAGCGCTGGAGAAGTCCCTCGACCTCTCACCACCACGCAACAACCTCGAGAAAGAGGCTACTAGAGTCAATACAATTCTCGAACAACTATATACCGCAAGGCTGCCTACGCTACCAATTGACAGACATTGCAGACACTTATTCAAAGATCCAACATACCAATATTCATTACACCCATAGATAAAAATGCCCACAACGAGAAGCTACCAAAGTTCGGTAGTCTCTATGCAGGGGAAGCGTAGACCGAGTCTGCGCGTACATTTGTGGAAAGCTACGATTTCGTCCTTTACCTTGGGCCCGTCAAATCAGACTTCAACACCACCGGCTTCACCTGCAAGCTCTCAACTTCCGACACAATCGAGATGCATGTCACTTTCACCAATATCAGGTACGCTCGCAACAACGTCTTCATCCAAGGCACCCTCGAGCGTCTCGTTTCAACAATAAACTGGAGTCCGATTCAAAAACACCTCCATCCCCCACCCCGCCTCTACCGTAACACAAGACTACCTCTGGCCCACTCTCTCGTCCTTCCTCCGTCCTCACGACACAACACCCACCGAAACCGGAACCCCCTACACCGGAACATGATCCACCCGTCTCCCCTCCCACGTTACCCTCACACCTCAAACCCTCTGGGGCTCAAACGGATACACCCTTCCTGCCACGCAAGGTGCCGCGACCGCCGCTCGTGAACTTCACATCAACTACAAAAGCCTCGAAGTCTAGAGAGTAATTCTATTCGAAGGAGATGGAAGCATAGAACTCACAGCTCAAGCAATCGGAGCAATAATTAAGCTGAAGTTAGATATAGTGATTTTTCTGATTAATGATGATGGAGATTCGACTGAGAGGTCGGTGCATGAGATGGATGCGGGGTATAATGATGTGCAGAGATGGAGGTATGCTGATATTCCGAGAGCTATGGGGGGAGGGGAGGTGGAGGTCGGATGTTTTGTTATAAAGGAGAGGGGAGCTGGGGGTGTTATAAAGTAGGGAGGATTTTAAACGGCCGAGGGCTATGAAGGTGAGCAGCGATTCCAGAATGTTGGACGAGGAAGATGCTAATTCAAATGTAGTTTATTGAGTTGCGCATGCTGAAGAAAGATGCACCTACTTCTTTGAAAATGGTCTACGCTGCAGCTGCGAGAACAAACACAGCATGATGATGTTGCGCGGCTAGACGAGGGAGAGGGGACAATCAACAATGTAGTGATAATTCATCGATAGAATTGACATGACACTTATCCATATAGCAGACATGGAAGCAACTCAAGCAGTGACCAGGGTCGTGGGTATGAAGTTTCATTATCCGTACTTTTCCTGCCTTTCAAAACTCATCCCGCTGAAATGCCAATCAAACGCTATGCAATACAAGCCGGACCAAATCATGATACACTCTGAGGCAGCGGCTTACTGGAGAATAGTCCTGCAACTTGGTAGAACATCTCCTCCATAGGCGGCAATGCAAACGAAGGCCCGATATCAAAGATCTCAGCCAACTGCTGGTGTGTGACCACCGGAGCCTCATTTTCGTCCTCGTCATCGCTACCTTGTGTAGCTGACGGTGTTGGCGGCGCATAACCCTCTACGTCCTCAGCCTCGCCGACCTCCTCCACGTCCTCAACAAGACGCAGCAAATGCCCAGTAGCTTCTTCAGGCATAGTATCGAGCTGTAGGGCAGATGTTGATTGTGCCAAGGTAGTGACGGCTTGAGTTCCCTTCTTAAGCACAGTGTGGATTTGAGCCGCTGCGTCGAGAACAAGGAAACCTTCTGAGCCAGCAGTTGGAAGAACAGCAGTAATCAAGGTGACAAAACTCTTGATGATCCGTGGTTCCCTGCTGTCTTGGTGGAAGACTACAAGTTCAGAGACTGCTTGTCGTAATGATTGCTCCTTCTGATTGGGCTCGTCTCCTCGAACTCTTGGTAGGGCAACGGCAAAAGTCTGACTTTTCGGGTCGACGGCTAGAATCATCATCTCGCGCTTTTGGTTGGTAGAAAGCGAATGTAGAGCATCGCTAATCTTAACGTTCATGCGTATCTCTTCTGCAACCACATCATAGACGGACAGCTTGTCGGCTAGAATGATAAGGTCTTGTCCTAGGAACTCCATGCCAAATATGCCATCCTTGAAAATGCCGGCTTGAGACAGTCTGACGGTCCCAGAATCCGGATCTACCAAATGAAGAAGGCATTGGTCGCTTCCAAAAGCAGCCGCGAGAATGGACCCATCTTCCGAAAACGCAGCGCAACCGGTGGTTGGAAGCTTAGTGTCACTTTCCAAGCTAGGCTTCTCTAATGTTATGCTGTGTTCGCAGGTCCAGTTCCGAAGGGGAATGTTGTCCTTGCCGCGTACAAGAACACCATCTCGCTTTCGTGTCTTTGGTATCCAGGTTCGCACCACATTGTCCTGACCGATAGTCGAGAAGCGTAGAGCGCTTGGATCTACAGCAAGATCCAGAATTCTACCTGCTTGGCTCGAGGCTTTGGAGATAAGGTGTGGATTATCAACTCTGGACACGAGCTCCCAAGACTTGCCCTGGCTATCCAACTGCCAAAATTTGAGATGAATTTCGAGCCTATGTTGTTGTTCATGCAGGAGATCGTTTTGCTGATGCTTCAGGAACTCAAGGTCTCGACTTGGTGGGGTCCACTCATCCACAGTTGCTAACCATTGTCCATCGTGGGACACCTTCATATGAGTGACTCTCGGCTCCGACAGCCGATGGGCGTTCGGCCCAACATTGATGTTGGTAATATTGGTCCTTGTCAAGGCTTGTCGAGATATGCTGTGACCGGAGGCGAGGTCGAGTGTCTGTAGAAATGGATTGCTCAGTACCGGAGGGTTTTTGGCTCTGATATCCTGAGTCGGACCAACGGCAAGGAGAAGTCGAGAAGGATTAGCGGAGCTGAGAGCCGCTGGCGTCCTCTGGAACAAAGGTTCGCCCCAAGCTTCGTCCTCGACTCGGAGAACGTTTGACTCGACGCTATCATCGGGCTCGATAACACAGGTTTGGATTCCAGAAATGTTCATTGTTGGCTCAAGCTCGGCTGTAGATAGAATCATGGCTGAGTTATCTGCAAGCTGGATTCCATAAGATGTTCCCGTGGGTGAAACGACAACATTTTGAATCGTTGCAGACATGTGAGGGAGGAATTGATGCTTTCCAGTATCGAGTTGCCAAAGCACAAGAACTGTCTCTGAGCCACCAGAGATAACATAATTGCCTAGCATTTCGTTAGCTGTGCTGCATTGATTTGTGACAAGAGTAACTTACCATCTAGAGACCACTTCACGGTATGCACCGCTTGTCTGTGCCAGTGCAATTTCCGTGGCGTAATACTGATGCCCGAAGGAAGTGATCCGTCTTGTGACTGAATGAAAAGCTTTGCCATCAAGTCATTGTGTAGAAAGATAACACCTCTAACGTCGCCGACCACAAGGTCAACGATAGGCGTCTTCTTTAGAGTACTCGACTTCTTAAGCCCCTCCAATTCTGTCCCTGTCCGATTGGATACCCTCATATCAAGAGATTTGATGGCATCAATGGACTCGAAAATTCGAAACTCGTATCTCATCTTGTCGATGCTATCGTAGTCTGTAGATTTCAGACGACCGAGCAAGATCTTATTCCCGGATACTGCGACAATAATAGAACCTTCCTGCGCTGTCTGCAAGTATTCTATCCGGTAGGGAGATGTATATATTGTCCTCGTGCTTGGCTGCGTGGGCGGTAAGGGAAGCTCGTTTGCGGTGACGCGAAAGCCTCCAGATTTGCGAACTTCTGTGGTGAAAACAACATCTCGCCGACGGCCAGCAGATTCCATAGAAGCTACTGTCATAAAGTTGCACCCTGTAGACGAAGTAACCCAATGTTGATCTGCGCCTGCTCCTGAGGTCCAATTGACGCTGAAGGCAATGCCATTAGAACAGGCGACCCACAAGAGGTCGGAGTTCGTGGAAGAGAGGCTGTAGGCGACAATGCGGGCGCTACTTTCCAGGTTGACTTTTATTGATCGGGTAAGGAGAGAATTCGAGGTCGAGTAGACGAGAATGGTGCTGCGATTCGCGACAATAAAATGTCTGTAATTTTGTTAGTGAGGTTCCAAAGTCCATAATATAGCAGCATACTTCTCGTCGGTTGTGAATACAGGATCAGCATTGATCATCCTGCCGCCAATTGGACTTGAAATCTTCCATGCCTCTCGATCTGGTTTCGAGGTCCAGGATTTGGCTTTTCTCTCTTTCTTCTCTTTCTTCTTTTTCTTCGCAGGATTTTCGGTCTGATTTTGTCCCTTCACGGTCACACTCTTCTGCGAGCGGTCTCCAACATATTCCTCATAATCGATAGCTTCTGCCTCAGGAGAAGCGAGTTGGCTATTTGAGCGCGTGTGGTTTCCTTCACCGTTCGTAGTTTGGGGGGGTCTGAATGCATCCCAGCCAGACGAAGATTGAAAAAGGTTGCCCGATTGCTTTTCCGCAGATTTTGCACGCTTTGGCGTATCCAACACCTCCACTAGGGCTCTCTTGCGCTTCAATGCGGAAGCCATTGTATTGTCAGAGTCCATGTGTTGTTGGAGTTAGTGGTGGTGAAGCTGCTATCGTTATCGCCAGCAGAAAAATATCCCAGGCAAATTATTTTGCAGTTAGGGTTCACCGCCTTAAAAAAGCGGCAGAAAATCTTGAAAAAGGTTTGGCGGAAGGAAAGTTCACGCATCTTCAAGACGCGACTTCAACCAACTTCCCTCCTTGAAGCGCATCCTTTGGACCGTCTTTGAAGAACCGCCAAGATGATTATTCCAGGTAAATAATCTATTCTTTGTGTTGCCCTTTTAGTTTTGCTGTGTCTCGGCTCCTGACCAAGAGCGTCTTGCGCCTTCTCCTAGTACTTCTCCCTGAAATCATGGCACTAATGCATTACAGTTCGCTGTTTCTCTTGCGGGAAAGTTGTTGGAGATCTTTGGGAAAGATACTTGAAGCTCATTGATGCACAAGTACCAGATGGGTATGTCAATCCTGGGTCCAATAGTATCTGCCAGACAGCTGCGGATCTACCAAGACTGCGCAACGCAGACTCGCGGAAACCCTCTGCTCCTCTGCCACGTCTCCCCATTCCTTGGCTAACATGTAGAAAGCGATGCGATGGATCAACTCGGATGCAAGAGATACTGCTGCCGCAGAATGATCATGACCCACGTCGACCTCATCGAGAAGCTCCTCAAGTACGTCCCATTCCTACACACGACCCTGTCACGCCTTTCCAGGCTCTGCGACTACTCCTCCATCACCATACCTTCCATTCTGGCTTCTAACAAGGCATACAGGTACAACCCCGCAGAACGAGACGCAAAAAAGGCGGCTTTGAACTAGAAAGTCTAAAAGAATACGACTATGGTATAGGCGCAATGCTAGCGGTCGTTGTAGCGGTTGCATGAACGGCGTTCTTGGGGCGGAGTTGGAGGCATAGAGGATTTTGATCCTACACAAAATTACGAATTCACAATACAGATGGTTTTCTCACGAGCTCGAGAGGATTTTGTTGGTGCCACGGGTCATAGTGGCGTTGAAGCTGGAACGATCAATTTAGTGACCAAGTGGTGGCTATTTGCCCAAAGGGGAAGGGACATCATGGCCATTCGAGTGTTGGTACACGAGGTCATATTTAAGTTTTGGCACATTTCGCCTCTTAAGCCACCAACAATTACGCCGCAATTGTTGGTGGCTTCTTGGATGCTGTGTTTCTTTAATGCTGGGGATCCTTTTTTTCTATATCTGATGGGAGGATTTGCAGAAATCCCTGAAAAATCATACTGGAAGTCCAGCATTCTGAAGGGTCTTCTTTGTTCCGTGCTAGGACTATGCCAAGTCAGTTCGCATGCCGTCATGCATTATCACTTGACAAGGTTAAGGATCTATTGAAGACGGCACAGCTAAGTGCTCTATAGATGCTAGCACACTTGTGTGGCTGCTTATGAACTGTAGGAAGCGAGGGTAGTAGGAAAGGGGCACATGATGGGGACGCAGTCTTTGGCAGATGCCGAAGCGAGGTGGTTTGTTCTCAGTCGAGGAGTTCTTTTTGGTGAAATTATAGGTCTCCATGTCATAGAATAATTCTAGGGTATCGAAGTAATCTAGGAATGTATGAAATCACTTTATTCCTACAACTTGTTCCCCTTAGCTTCTCGTTTGATTGCGTTCAGATCACAAGCTGGGAGCTTTGAAAGTCAAACCTCTTCGATGGAGGCTGCAAGACGGGCGACATCAGAAAGCTCAGCCCGGTAACATCACCGCAACTTCAGAGCCTTCTGTGAAGCACAAGCATGTTCAGAATGGCATGGCATTATTAGTCTTGGTTACTTTTCTGCCTCCCCAAGCACAATGACTCGAGCTAATGCCACCCACGCCGTCGGAACCGTTTACGCCCAAGCAAATCGGGAAGGTTTCCACAAACTGGACAAGGGAGGCACTCAGACTGCAACACGACCAAGCCTCTGGGGCCGCATGGTGGTAGACCTGGTAATAAACGCGTTGCTCGCTTGAAGCACTTTGGCTCTAGAATATCAGACGACGACTTCTGCCAATTCCTCCTTTCCAATTAACCGCGCCGCAACAGCCGATGCATGCATACGCGCCATCCTGCTGCAAATCTATCCCAGAGCTAGTGATTTCTCCGATTCTGTGCCATTGAGATGCATTTACAACGCATAAATCGTGGGCACGAGACGAATTTCCAACCTCCACCGAGATAACTTCGCCCGGGGACATGAGGCTAACTCATCTGGAAACGTTAGTTGCAGAGAAACGTCAACAAACCAACATTATTCTCGAAATTATTGTGTTACTGCTAGGTTTCGATAGGGCTGTATGAAATCACGGCGCCTATGCAAGCGCATGGTGCTTCTGTAGGGCTCGATACGGCGCAGATGCCCCGATTGGAACGAGACACCCTATCAGCTATGGAGCATCAAGATTCAAGAGGCTCTTATTCTTTCCAGATCGATTGCTTCCAGTACTCGACCAGCAAACAAGAAAACATGCTGACCACTCGGCTTCGGATTCGCGTCAAGCAATGCATCCAATTGTTTCCTATTCCTCGTAAGTGTACGAATAAGACGGGATATGCCCATCCCAAAAAGTCTTGGGGGCGATTCCTTGAACGTGATATTGTCTCACCGTCTCGTTCTCAAGACTGCCACTAACAAAAAGCATCGTGGCATGCTGACCGCAGGTGAAAGCGAAGCGACCCCTGTGTTGGTCTAGGCATGAATGTTGGAGATCTTGTCCTACTCGGAGAGGAGGTCGATCAGGAAGTGGCCTTCATACCCACCTCCATGCCGCCGGTAAAATCGGGTCGGCTAGTTCTTAAAATGTATCACTATCATCTGGATTGTGTAAGCCGGCTCGTTACCAGCGACGGAGAATCAGCGGACAATCCCGCCTTTACTCCACAACCGCTGGAAAGTCTGTGATGGTCCTGTTCATTGGTTGGACGAGCTGCTTTCCCTGGGGGGATGGACTGGTGGGAATAGAGAAGTCACATTTATCCTTGACCCCGTGCGCCCGTTGGGCGAGGGGGTTCCCAGCAGCCGGTGAGTGAGTGATGGAGTTGATAGTAGAGCGGACGGTTCAAGGGCGAGGTGTCTCGGCTCCTTGAGAAACAAAGTTGCTAAGCGCCCATGCCCTGCACAACTCATGCAGCCTTCGATTAGGACAGGCATCTGCAGCTGTGATTCGCCGACCGTTTCATCGCTCTGCAAGCAAGTCGCAACTGCCTTCTCTAGCTCTATGCCACATTGAGGGTTGCGTGCAGGAGCAAGCTTGCTATTCGAGCTTCCATCGCTCACATCGCTCACCTCGTCAACAAAGTGCGAGACACGCCTGCCAGTTCACGAGCACCACCACTGACCACCAGGTCTCTTCTAAGGCCAGTACATCACGGCCGCAGGGAATCCCCCTCTAAGCGAACCACCAGAACGTTGATTCTGTCTGATGGAACGTGCCTCTGAGGCACAGACCTCTGCTACTGGACACACCTCCACGCTCCACCACAAACATCTCCCGAATCACTGACTACAACTCTCTTGCACTGCGTCTAAAGTATGCACCTCTTTCCACGTACCTGCGGTACCTCTGCTTCTATCGATTGTACGTCGTCGTAGGAGTGGCCTCTTTGCCGAACAAGACCGACGACGATTGCGAACCTGGCCCTTGGCCCTCCATTGCAGATAGCTGCTGCTCCTCCTCCGTCAGGCCAAGCTTAGCTAGAGAGCTCCTTAGCTCCCCAGCTGCAATCTGCGAGAGTTCCACTCAGCCTAGACCCGCACACACCAACGTTCTGGAGACCCTGTCTGCTTAGCTGGAAGCGCGCTGCTGCTGTCCCTCATAACCAGCCTCACGGCCCTTCCTAAGAGGCCATCCAGACGAGCCTTGCTCCAACAATGGCACTGAAGAGTCCCCTGCTCTCTTCGCCTGGAAGCCTTATGTCTCCGTTTTCGCCATATACAGATTTCTCTTTATCACCAAACTCTCCAGCTCAACATTCCCCACGATTTCAATCAATGTACGAGCAACATACTCTTGGATATGTTCAGGATGCTAACAAAGTGCTGTAGGTCGACGCGCAGCTCCTCCGAGTCCTCGCGGCTCCGTCCGAATAACTCAATTGACGATGGCAGACTCTCTCCCAACGGTCTGCAGATGATAAGTCCAAGTGATATGGTGGGACCTTCACCAGTGACCTCGAATGGCACAGAGACAACCGAAATAGACGACGAGGTCGCAGATGAAGTGCAAGAAGATCATCATACACCACCAGGAGGGGCAAAATCGGTAGATTCGCAGGCCACAGTATGTGCGACCTTCCGAATAAGGTTGCATGCGGCTGACATGGGCCATAGTTGAAGAGACTCACAACCAATGTCCCAGACTATTTTAGATCCTCTCTTGAGGACGAATCTATCTCTGTCATACATGCACCGGAAGGCTACGGGAATTTTGTAAGCTTTTTCAAAAGTTAGGCAGGGTCAGAGCTGAACTATAACAGGCATCCAAGGAGGATATTCAGCCCGTGCGATTAGCCGACAGATCAACGCCGACGCCCTATCAGCAGGGTGAAGTCGCCCAAACAATCCGGGTAGACTTGGAGGTACCAAAAGATAAGGTAGTGTCAGACGATTAAGTTCTTTGATCATGACTGATTGACATTAGACTTCGCAGCTAAGTCCAGTATCGCCTCCGCCAATATCAACAGATGTCACTCCGGTCAAATATGGATTGGAAAATGCTACCCCACGAGCTCAAACTCGACAAGAGGTTGAAGCTCTAGCCAGCGATTATGGATCCATTCGTTCAAGTAGTGCCAACAGTCTTGAAGGTGCGCCATTTGGCTTCAGAACCAATTCGGCCCAGTCACAATACTCATGGTTTGCAGGAATTCCTGAAGATCAGCGTGAAGAGGATGAGTTCGATGCCCGGACGGTCCACAATTCGGAGCAGGAGGTTCTTGCCTTGAAGACCGCTCTACATGAGTGTTGGACGTTGTGCAATACCCTTGCAAGTCTCAGCTCTATCCACCGGGAAAGGATTTTCAGTTATTCCGGGACTGGCGATGCACAAGAGAAAGCTTGGAAGTGCTGCTGGAGGCTTTGTCAGAAGCTTTACGATAGCCGAGATGAGGACTATGATTTTCAGGTCCGGCCTACCCTTGATCTATGCCGGGATTTCTGCCAATCTCTGTTTGATGTTCGCCAACGAAAAGACGAAATTGCGGACTCGGTCTTGAGGGTTAGCTTCGAATTGAACAACCATCTCTACAATACCCACGATAGGAACCTCCCGGAAGCTTTCCGTGAACGGACACTGGATTTCTATATTACTCTCTGTCATCGACTCATGAAGCAACGAAATGAACTGGCCGAAGAAACGGATGCTCTCCTTCGAGCATGCTGGGGACTGGCTGAAATGCTTTTTAGTCTTAGACAAAATAAAAGAGAGGGCAAAGCAGCTGACGAGGAACTACTGGGATCTGCAGTTCAAGCTTGTTGGGAGCTTTGTGATTTGTTTCGGGAAGGGTGGACCCAGGTTCGACCAGAAAGAGGCACACCACGGCCATCCCAAACGACATTCACACAAATATCAGATCAGATGAGCAGGTCATCTCAGTCTCATACAGCAAAAAGCAGCCTACCCAGCCTGCCTGAAAATCCGGAACACCCCGAGCATGCGCGTACACGGTACAATCCTGAAACGCCGACTACCGAATTCGAGGACACGCCTATTTCCCCGGAAGAAAACTCGCCTAATATTCCCAACATTCTTGTCCTTGGTACCGAAGGCACTCGTTCTACCAACCCTCGATGGTCGAGTACAACCTCGACATTATCTTCGTATTCACAGGGAAGCCAGAAATCTACCAGCACAGTCACTACCGCTACCAGTCCCGAAGATGTTAATCTTACGCGATTGAAAATTCTCATTCTCAAAGCCGCTATGAATGTGGGTTTCTCACGCTCAACACCAACAACCACCACTCCCAACAAGACCGAGCCCCCAGCTCTACAAAAATTCGTAAAGAACCTTCAGACAGGATCCTTTGGCTCTTTGCCGGCACATGCCACTTTATTAGCTGCGTACAAAGAGCTCGTACTCAGTGATCCGACGTTTCGCAGCGCAAATGCCCTCCCAAGCATCGGCAAGAAAGCCAGCGCTGTCGAAGTGGCCAGGAGTGTTAGCTGGATGATGAAAAGTGGACAATACACATTCTTGAAAGACCTGTTCAAACTGGTCTTCAGCTTTCCATTGGACGAAGCGGATACCAGGAAAAGCACCAGCATTGTTGTCTAGTTGGATGATCCGTGTGGAATGGCGGATAGATACCCATACATTCTCGAAGCAATTCTGTTGGATACACAGTTCCACACAAGGCCGCCTCACGTGAAGGAGGCCCAAGTAGAGTCGAGGGAGGCAACACATTGAGGAGGAGGAAGAAATCTGGAGAAGGGATGCACTGCAAGGCGTTCCTAGGATTGATGTATTGGGTGCATACATTCGTTTAGCAGGTTTAGTGGATTTTGGAAATTATCATAGATACCCCCTAGGAAGTTTGGCAGCCGGCGTTCAGACATGGCGCTGACATCGGTTCTCTTTCATTTACATGCCATCAATGCAATATTTACCCTCCGCGTCTTTCTTTGATGTCAATTATTCTTTGAGTGTCCATGACCTTGCTAAGTTTGCGCTAGTCTTAACATGGCTGGAAGTTGCTGCGACGTCGTCGCAGTCACTCCTTGGGAGCCGTGTACTTCTTGCCATATCATTAGACAACTTCTGAACCTAGTGGTAATCTTATCATGTTTTTTGAGCGTATCTGATTTTGTTCCCAGACATTCTGTCTAGTGTCTCAACCTTTTCAGTCAATGGCAAGGCCCTCAACTGTGTTTATAACTTCTTCTCTTACTCAGAAGCTCTACATCGTTGCAGGCATTGGTAGTATCCCCTCAAACGGACTAGACGCCGCTGCCTTCGGATAATAGCGTCTTCTTACTCTGAATCGGTCGTCATCTACCCTCCGGATTTTCTATACCTTCATAGCCGAAGGAAAACATTCTCGCATGATCAAAACCACAACACAAACAAGTTGACAGTTTCAATCTTTGATCTCGACGCGTCTCCATAATCGCGCGATTCTCAACGTTTCTTTGAAACGAGCGAGACAGATATTGTATTCCTGCGAAAGTCGGAAGTTGGTTTTGCGCAAGGATTGAGGTTGACGCGGATCCCCTTTACGAACGAAAGAGGGAGCGAGCGAATTTCACGCGCAACGACCTCCATCCAATTCGGGCCAGTACCAGACAAAGACACCTACCTACCCTACCGACCCTACATAAAAGCAGAGGAGGGGAAAGAAGGCAAGATGTGTATCCTCCTTCAATACATCTACCACGACTGCGGCTGTCTCGCAAAGACGGGCACCTATCACTGCAGAGACGCGAGGATCGCGGACAGGGAATGGAGCGCCGATTGTCCGAGATATAAGAAGACGGAGCAGGTTTTGAGGATTGGGGAGTTGACTTGTAATATTCATGTTGGTACGTAAAAACCTAGCCCTTCCTCCTTCCTTTCAGAATATTTTGCGCTCCGAACAGTCTTTCAGGAGAGTTTGGAGTTTATGTTCTTCTTTTGGATGTTCTGATGGTTTCGTAATCTGATTTAGAAGCTAATGGTTGCGTTGCAGGTTTAGTTCTGAGAGAGGGGACACCAGAACCGGAGTTTGCTGGACTCGAGAGTGGTGAGAGTGGAGGAAGTACGGAGTTGGGTGAGGGTGAGAATGGGTTTGATTTGAAGAAATTGAAGGAGAAGTTGAAGGCTATTAAGGAGAAGCGGGAGGCGAGGAGGGAGGCTGAGAGGGTTAAGGCTGAACAATTAAGAGCTAAGATTTGTGAGGGTGTTGAAGAAGGAAAAGGTAAGGAAGTCGAGTTGAAGGACGACGAAAATATCAAGACTACCGAGGGTGGTCCGGAGGACGCCTTCGCTAGCTCCAGCTCCAGCAGCGATGGCAGCGACAGCGACGAGATGGGCTACGAAGGCGACACCGAAGACCCAGTCAAGAAACCAATCCCCGTTGCCAAAGGAACCCCAAGTCCAGCTGCTCTTGCCGGAAGCTTGAGTCCCCGCGCTTTCGCAGCAAGTCTCGGCCCACGACCAGCGTCCAACCCATTATCCTTGGGCTTGAGACGTATCACCGGAATCGAGGGTCTCAAGGAAGTTGGTTCACCTACCAAGAAGGCTTCACTACCTCCTCCACTAGCACCGCCACCACCACCGAAAGACGATACGAGTACGTGACTAGATGGTCCGAGGTTCTCGGGGAGGGTTGGAGCGATGGTGATGAGGTTTGAGAGGGAGCTTGGTGCAGGAAATCGGAGAGTTCCGTGATTGGCAGAGAGTGTGTCTTGAATTGGATGTGTGACGTCTAGATATTGTACAAATATGGTGGGAAAAAATTTCAGGATGACGTTTCTTTTGCTTTCATTTGCTGATGCGGGTAGCCATCTGTGCGACTGCCCTTGCATGGTGATTCAGCCTCGGGGTGGAAGAGCGCTTGTGGGAGATAGTGATTGGTGGTTGTTGTTGCGCAGGAAAGAGGCTGAATACCGAGGGTGCGGGGGCTTGCAGTATCTGAAACTTGAAACATGGCTGAGAATAAATGTCTCAAGCCACAAGCAAGTTCTCGGGTCGAGTTGCACTGTGTCTGTGACTCTGTCGGCTGTGGCTGATGAGCTTTGACTGGCCCTCCGATCAGAATAATCAATTCTCATTCCTCAATGATTTTCTTCCTGCTAGTGACTGTGCAAGGCGATCTTGATTCACGAAACGACTTCAAACATTCAAAAGAGGGAATTCCCTGATCATGATAGGAATTGTTCTCAAAGATTTGGCACAATACGGCGAGCCGACCAGTCTTCAATCGTGCCTTGAAATTTCCAAATCAAAACAGTATTACCAACTTGAATTAAGCTTGTGTTACGAGCTACTCCATACATGGAAGAAATGTGGGCATATCATCACTCACTACAAGATGCCATGTTACCTTGAATTTACCTTCAATCTACGCTGTGAATTACTCGACTTCGAGAAACAGCAAGAGCTTGGGTATTGCCTTCGGTGTCTCAAGAAATTTTGCGAACTGTTGAAGATTAGCCTTGTCATGCTTGGTGATGGTGGTAACTAGCTAGAACTGCAGGGAATGAGCGATATTTTGAACATTTTCATGGTGGGAAAATTAGCGACGGTGATCTATGTTAGAGGGACACCGTCAATAACATGCAATTGTACTTAGACATGTCAACAGTACTTGGATCAATACGTAACCTCGAAGACTCGAACACTGAAAGACGATTTCAAGACAGAGGCCATAATCAAGACGAGATTACAGGCCCCATATATTTGATATGTTATGTGAAGAGCCTTAATCATAAACTACCAATGGAGACTGTGCAAGGCAAATTTAGCCAGCTACAGGCACAGAGGTGTATCTTCTCTGAGCTTTGATATTGCAAGTTTGAGATTTCGAGTCAAGTATGACATGACGGCAAGACATCATAAGGGCGAGGACCAGGCCTGCGTTCCAAGCAACCTTGACACAAGTAGAACGTGCCTCGGAGGCTCGATAGCAATCAAGTAGCAGTCAATTACCAGGATTGTGAATATTTCAAGGTGACTCGGACATTGAACTAATGCCTACTTAGACCGTGATGCCACAGAGACTTTCAGAACAACTAGTTCCATGCTTCAGGACGAAATCTAATATTTTCAAGCATCGCAAACCCCATCAAGACAGACAGTCACCTTACCTCTAAAGATACTGCATTCGGCGTGTGTGCGCGACTTCGGAGTACATACAAAAGCTGCGGCTGTGAACGCGACTCATGGTGGCGGGCGTGCGATGACATGTTCCTCGGACCTGATTGTCTGATTGGTTTCTTCGAGATGAGGTAAGATTACCAGATACCTGGCACGTGTACTACACATCTGCAAGAATACCTTGAGATGGGAGGTGACGATTATGAAGACGAGTGTGGAGACGAAGATTACGAGGTTTCTAGCAGCGAATAGTCAACAACTGCAGCATAACTCTACATTTTGAAGGAGACAGAAGCAGATAACAGCATGGTGAGCCGGGCGACGAGAGCTTGGCAGTCTAAGGCGAAAGAAGGACCGATGGTTACGCGGACGAAAAACTCTTTATCGGAGACAGCTTCAACGTATTGGAAACGTGCTTGGTGGCTCCCTCTCCTGCAGCTTCGGCGTCGGCGTCGTCATCGTGGTGCTCTCGTAGTGGCTGCTCGTCGACAAGTACGCAGACTTCAACAGCTGGTACGGCTTCAAGGATGACTATGATAGAATTGAGGAAGGTTTGCCTACGAGACGTGTGAAGGTAAGTATCCTGCAACAGAGAGTTCTTTGAATGTACCATGGCCTTCGGAACATTCGAATTGCCAGATCTTGACAACTCGATGGGCGAGGAATGGAACGGGAGGGAATAATGAGTTGAAGGGGGAATGGGGAGTTTATATACTTATCTCGCTTGACGAGGTTGGCTCGACATTGTAGGTGAAGCCTTTGCAAAGACTGAAAGGAAAGACCGGCTGTTAGACTCGCATTGTACCTGTCAAGATCGATAGCTTCACGTCTCACTTTCAATAGTTCGTCCTAGAATATCTATCTCAGAACATTCGTAGTTGAAAAATTGCACTTTGTTGCACCAATGTCCTTCCTAGCTATGCTCAAGCATCCACGCATTAATAGAACATTGCTAAGGTGCAACAATAGGGCCACTTTTACCACCTGGGAAGTGCCACCGAAAAAGCTACAAAATAAGTTTGGTATCGTTCTCTAACTCGCGAACGCCTGACGCCAGCAAAAGCAAACCATAATCACAAAACCCAAAACCGCCACGCTCATCTCCTAGTTGCACGGGTCGGTCCTAGTTGAGAGGAGCAATGTCCTCTCAATCAGAATCTTCCGTGAGATCGATGGTGAATTTTTTCCACGACTTCATCTTCTTGGAGTTAGAAGGTCCCTCACCTACATCTCGCTCTCTCTTGATGGTTCGCTGGGGAATGCTCGAGGAACTTCTGTCACGATTCTAAACGAATTAGCCAAATTCGCATTTTCAAGCATTTCTCGCTTACCATGTCTTTCAAGAGCCTGGCCAATTGTCTCTTCTGAGCGGGGTCAAGATTGTTGAGGTCCATGGGCGGGGTCGAACCTGAAACACTTTCGGGGTCCGGCGAAGGGGTGCGCTCAATTATTAACAGGCTTTTCAGAGCGTCTAAAAGGGAATCAGTAGATGTCCCTGGGGCAATGGAACATTGTAGCTTACCTCTGGATCTGTACTTGAATTTGAATATGGCGATTGGATAGTCATCACCATCAAGATTCTCAGTCGTCCAATAGCTCTTTTCAACAAGCTGGCTCGCGGGGCCAAACCTTGGAGACCTGTCAGTATTCGAAACCAGGACTGACATCGAAGCAGCAGCTCACTTTACACTGTGGCTCTTAGCCTCGCCCTTCAAGGCTTTCTCGTGCACCTTTGCCCCAAGCGATGTAGCGACGTCCTCTGCAAGCGCGTTCGACTTGAGCTCTATTGGTTGAGCGGCACGATAGACTTTCACCTGTATCTCTCCAACCTTTCCAACCACTTCTGAGTCCTTCTTCACGTCCTTTAATTTCGAATCGTCCGTTGCTAGGCGAAGATTAGTATAGCTAGAGAAAGATTTGGTAGAGAAAATACTTGTATCTATTGGAGAGAACTTGAATTTCTTTAAGAACTGCTGTTTATCGTTGCCTGGCGCAGCGACGTAGACACCATCTACTTTCCGGACAATTGGGGTGACAATTCGATTACCATGTAGAGAAGTGGCGTAATTGGCCTTTATGAGTACCGGCGCAGTTGCCAACTTTCCATCGACATTAATTGGCGTTGCGATACTTGGACAATCGAAGGAAAAGGATGAGTCCATCTTCACGTTGATGCTGAACTCTTTGTCTGATAATGCCTCAACATATTTGGAGACAGTCCTCGCTACTTGATATTCTCCAATTGCTCCAGGCTTTCCAAGTGTAAGCTCTTCGTCATCGTCGTATTCTTCGAGAGGCATGCCATCCACACAGAATGTAACTTCGAGTCCGGGTACCTTATCTAGGATTGCCATGTTGACTAGACGTTCCAGGTAGGGCTTTCGTGACCAGATTATTCGATAGAATGAGAGTGCTTCTGCGCGATGCCAAATTAGTCGGATAATTCCGAACAGATGAAAAGAGGGAGTAGAATAGGAATGGAGGCCGACGATGACAGGGTGGTATGTTTCAACAGTTCGAGCAGCGCGACTTACCTCTCCGTGATGAGTAGCAGAAGCGCGCAGGATGATCGTTTCCTACGGTTCGCTTCGAATTGGGAGATCCGAGACAACGGAAATGAGTGGGTCTTTGTTGTACTTTGGATTAAGGAATCAAGGATGGTTGGCGATGTTCAATGTTGACGCGACCAGCGGGAGCGTTAGCACGTGCGCTGTGATTAAACTTCAATTCAGCTCGTTCAGGGAAGTCGGTTCTAAATTTAGCGACTAGAACCCCAAACTCTCCTTGTTTTACTTCAGATCATACACCGAAGTCTTGCTTCGAGATCTTGAGCCACGATCAGACAATATCCCCCGAGGCAAGATGATCTGAAAATCGCTTTCGGTCGCTCAAGTTGCTCTATTTTATTAAAGACAAATCAAATCACAAAAACAATTACACATTCAATTGACGGCATCTATTTCATAATAAAAAGAGACGATAACATTCAATTAATCAAGAAATTCGATTCCTTCTAATTAAGACGAATAAATCTATAATTTTAGACATTTAAGAAAACGCAGAGCAAATCAAATAAGCAAGCGAGATTGTTTTTCGTTTATTCCTCCCTAGAGTCCTTGCTTTAAGAGAAAGCCATTGGGCGACAATCTCCAAATGTCAAAGGCCGAGGTGCATGAAAAAGCTTTGAAGGGGGAGGCCAAGAGCCACACTACTTCGTGAGACCTTAATGTCCCATCGAGGGGAAAGAACTGACTTGCGTAGCGTTAGTGGTGCTACTGAGCCCCTTAAGAAAGAGTATGATGCTCTTGAGCCTCTCGATGGACGAGAAAATCCCAAAGCTACTTTCAAATTCAAGTGCCAGTCTCAACGTATGTCCTATCTCAAGTTCTCTTGTTCGTTCGAACAATTATCTAAAACTGCTTTACAGATGCCTTGAAGAGCCTTCTCATCTTGCCGAGAACCCCGTCCCCAGAACCTAAGCTGGCCTCGAGTGCTGCGACCCCATCCACTGCTACTCGCTTGCCAGTCACTGATCCCAATGGCCCACAGACTGTAAGGATATCCCTCGAGGGGAGATTGAAGAGAGACTGAGTAGCAGCCAACGGCACCAAAACATTTATTGACCTCACAGATGAAGCTCCGATCAAGAGCGACTGTCGCTGAGCCAATTATTCGACCGTTTCTAGTCCTCGTACTGCATCGACCATCAAGCGTGAGGTTCTTCAATCGAGTCTGGCTCATCAAAGAAGCAGAGAACTAAATGATAGACTTTAGTAAAGTGACTTAGGCATCTAGCTAGGAAATATTATGCACAGGGAGGAAAAGGTCATTCCTGGGAAACTTTCATGGCGTTTATTACTTTCCAGAAATATCAGTATAGGTAAATAATGGCGTCTGAGAGTTCTATATAGAACCTAAGACACCGGCATCCACGGCTCTCGTGTATCTTTGCCCATAGACAGCTAGAGAATTAGAAATGCAGAAAATTGATTTAGTACCCGAAAGTTCTTCCTATTCGAGTATTCAAGGCCGTAACCCAGCTGTTGAAGCCCAAAACTATCGGATTAATGTTGATCTTGTCTTCGCGAGAAGGAGCAAATCAAAAAACATCTTGTCCAGGCCATTTGCATGTCCGGATTAAAGGGCAATTGTCAGACCTTCGAGGCTCCGAGCTACATGGACTAAGAATAGTTGATTCATAAAACAAGTTAAGCATAGTCAAATATCCTGGAATGATCGCAAGTCCTTCTCCGCCTTGAGAAGCTAGGCGAGACGAGTTGAGGGGGGACTAGCAAGAGCATTTGATACCCGCTACGTTTATCAGCGAGAACTATCTCTGGTTGAAGTGATTTGAAACACCTCATTCGCTTCGAATTTCTTGCTAACTACACACCGCAAAGCGCCGGATCGAGTCCCTCTTGGGAGATCATACACCATTTGGACTTCCTCAAGGGAAAGCATCGCATCGTCACGCGGACGTACTCGCGGAGCAAGTCTTCCTTCCTCATATTCCTGAATGTATGAGTTAGCGCCTGATTTGATCAACCACGACTCGTAAGGAAGGTACCACAAGATTCAACGTCACCTATAACGAAATTGCCATCACTCTCATCTTCGATACTTGGTCCACAAACGCAAACTATTACACCATTAGTGGATTTAACTTTCAACAATATTTCTTCCAAAACTTGAGTTCTACTCCATTATCCCAAA
The DNA here is from genome assembly GCA_014904845.1 of Acephala macrosclerotiorum. Lineage (NCBI taxonomy): Eukaryota > Fungi > Ascomycota > Leotiomycetes > Helotiales > Mollisiaceae > Acephala > Acephala macrosclerotiorum. The sequence continues at coordinate 205,278 of MU119240.1, forward strand.
TCTCAAGCTGACCCCGGGTCTTTCGTCCCCTCAAACACTTGACTTGATATCTCTTTCACACACAAACACTGCTCTCAATATTCGTCTCCCCTACAACATGGTGACTGACAAGCCTCAAGCTTACTCTTCTCAAATTCAACTTCAACAAACCTTTCTTTCCTCTTAACTTTACCCAAGCATTCCACTTCATCCCAATATTCAACCCCAGCATTCTTTACATACAACATCAGCATTGATACCTATCGAACATACTTTTCTCACACTCAACTTCAACCCACTTCCCTTCATCTTCATTTACCTTCGAACGATCTACTCTCCACCCAAAATCAGTTCGCGACTGAAACCACAAGTTGATAACTGGGCCTTTTCTCGTCAAGTATTCAACTTCGAACGGACCACACTTCAACAACACAATGGCAATCCTCGATCTCGTCCCTGGCGTATCCGCCGAAATCCTTGTCAATGGCATCCCAGCTACTGAACACCCCGACACAGACGAGATCCAAGTCGATCACGAAGATGCAGGCGTCGCCGAATACCAATCCAAGCGCACCGTCTCCACCTACGTCGAGTCTGTCGCTAATGCACCCTTCGCCATCAAGTTTACCGTCAACAAGGTATACCAAAAAGAAATGATTCGACGCAACTTCGCTAAGATTGGTTTCTACGTCACTATCGATGGCAACTCCCTCGATCCAGAGTTCTGCCCTAGACCGTGGTTCAATTGGAAAGATAACAAGGATAAGAAAGAATGGGTGATGGAGTTGGACGGTATCAAGGCGCAAGCTGGAACAAGAGGAAAAGTTACCCAAAGGGGATTTAGGTTTGCGAAGATTGAGACCAGTGAGAAGCCCTTTTCTTAGCACTCGAAACATTCACGATTTTTATGAAGGAGGAGAGACTGATAAATGAACAGCCGGCGACTCAGCAGAATCCAAGAAGGTCAAGCGCTTGCACCAACGACTTCTGAAGGTCGGCTTGATCGAAATTAAGGTCTTTCGCGAGACGGCGGGAAAGAAGGGTGCTAAGCTCGATGCTGACTTGGCTGCATTCATGAAAGATGACGAGAGAAAGAATGTTCCGGAGAAGGCAATTAAAGGCGAGGCAAAGAGTGACTGCACTGCGTAAGTTTCTCTGCCAACCCATTGGAGAGAGAGAGAGAATAGACAAGCGGAGGCTGATGCAAGACTCTAGTTTGGGAGAAGCAAAGAAGGTGAAAAAGGGCGATACCTTCCGGGAGACCAAGAAGAAGGATGGCGAAGATTACCCTCTCATCATCTTCCGCTTCATGTACCGCAGCAGAGGTATGTTTACCCCAAGCCTTGTAGGCACTTATAACGGCTAACATCATCACAGAAGCACTCCGCCAACTCCACATCATCGAAAGAACCCCAACTCCCTCACCCCCTCCCTCTCGCTCACCATCCCCCGATCCAGACCACATCCCCGACGCCGAAGGTATCACACCCGCTCAACGCCGCCTAAACGAAGAACTTGAGAAGGCTAAAGCCGAGCTAGAAGCTAAGTTCGCAAAGCAGCGAGCTGAGATGGAGGAAGCTGCCAAGGCTGACACGAAGAGAAAGTTGTCAGAAGATGCGATGAAGATCAAGAAGGAGCAAGCTGAAGAAACTAGAGAGTTGCGTAGGGCAGAGGCGGCGGAGAAGAGACGTAAGGGGATTGATGAGCAGCCTCTTATGGTTGATTTGGTGAGTGATGATGAGGACGATGGAGGCCATAGAGAGCAGTCCTTGATCATGAATTGAGGGAGCGAAAGATACGCGGAATAGGGATATGGATTTGGGAGTACCAGATGCGATATAGTTCTGATTTGATGCAATTCTCGTGGGCATGGAGATGGAGTTGCGAATGATTTCATTAGGCAGCCACTCTAGCTCTTATTCGGCTGCCGATTATGGAGAATGGCGTTCAGCATGGGATATAACATTTGGGAAATTAATTGAGGGAACGGAACGGAAAGCAGAGTAGAACATGAATCTCATCTCATCAGTCACTTGGCTCTTGCTTGGTAGGAACGGAGACCTGAGTAGGGATAGTGACTGAAATAGGAAAAGAGATTATGACAGAATAAAATATCAGAATGGGAATGGACATCAGAATGATGACATCGCATTTCGTAATATACCTACAACCAACAATATCGCAGACGCTTAGAAGACTGTTTTCCTTCCTGCACCATCCCCCTCCCGTATACTCCGCAAAATGCATATAGCTATCATGCATTCGTAATCCTTCCGTCCCCAGCCTCCCGTTTACCACCTCTATCTAACCCTCACCCTAATATAATATCTCTGGCATCCGTAATTGACTAGTAGACGCCTCGAATAATTTACCGATCCTTCTTAGGCGTAGCATCAGATGCCGTAAACTTATCACCCAAGTTATTGTATTCGCGGCTCAGTCCCTCCGACTGCTTCTTCAAAGTCTCAATGTCCCTATCCTTCTCCGCCAGCTGCTTCTTGAGCTTACCGATCTCGCCAGCATCTCCAGCATTAGCCAACTTCTCACTCTGCTTTCCACCAGTCTTTGGGTCCCCCTCGTATGCTTTGACCTTCTCTTCGAGACGGAGAACGTCGAGGATCATGGTGTAGGTTCGGTTGAGGATTAGGGAGAGGAAGAGGGTGAAGCCGCAGAGATACATGTTGCGCTGGGAGTAGAACTTGCGGGCTTGGACTTCCATGCGTTCGTGGCCGAGAACTGCTGCGCTGGGGGGGCTATTAGTGTGCTTCAGTAGAAGGAGGATGGGAAGAATTACCCTTGTTGTTTGTTGGACTCGGCGAGCTCGAGTTGGACTCTGTAGACGCGGTTTACGCTGTCGATGAAGAGGATTAGGATGAAGATGAATGTGATCTTCATTCCATACTGTAATTTTGCGACGAGTGGGGACTCGGAGCTAGTTTGCGGTGAGCAGAGGAATGTAGCAATGTGGGAGATGTACGTACATGAATGTGAACATCTTTCTGCGGATCGTGAAGGGGAGAGGGATGATCAGGAGCATGAAGAGTGCCATCTCACTGACAAGCAGGAGGAAGACCTGTGTGACAGATATCAGCGTAGTCCGACGAGCCAAGCTGTAGAGAGCTCCTGCTGAAGCATTGCGAGAGTAGAGAGGAGACGTACGAGGCTGTAGTAGAGAGTCATCTTGATCGGTGTATCGGGTTCGTATCGTGAAAGACTTTGTGGTATCGAATTGTGTCCTATTCTGACTATTGTCAGTTGATGTTGATCAGGCTGCCTCGAGTAACAAAGTTCGTGAAGATTTCAGAAGCTATGTCTGCGCGATTGCGAAGCCGCCGGCGAAAAGAGTACTCACAGGAAAGTAATGTATCTGCCGAACTTCTTGTCGAATTGTTTGCTAGACGAGACAAGTGTTCGTTGAAGAAGGGATTGCGCAGGCAGATGGAGTTTGCAGAGTGGCTTTTCGTAGCTCGAGCTTCAACGTCATCAGGCGAACCGAAAGTTGGCCAAACAACGCTAAGCCTTATTTGATATATCTCGCACGTGCTGTTCATGGAACCATCACGTACAATATGTCCAGATTCGTAGGCTTTACCTTTGCTTTGAGAATTATCTCAAGGTCTGCATCAACCATTTGATGCATATGTACATCTACTGATTGTTTTAGGTCCGCAGATTACGACATAATGTCTGGCTGATTGTGGTCTTCGACAAGCGAGCTTTTAGGACACGATGTGCAAATGTTCAAAATCTCTAGAACACAGCCAAATGCAATTCTTCTTACTGACTTGATGTATCTAACTATTACCTTATATGATCGAGTCAATCTCCTGTCTTCCTTTCATGTCTCCCAAGCCCGGTGTCTAAGAGCGAAGTGCGGCGAGAACTCCTTTATGCAAGCCGGGTAGATCCGAGCACTCCGATCTTGGACACGGCATTGACACTTGCCATCAAATCCTAGTGACTTAGATGTTTTGTGAGCATATACAAACAATATTGCAATCCATAATCTACAAGGAAACCACAGGGGAATCTTAATTCGAAACTCCACGACGCCACTCTTGCATTCCCAAAAAAGGACTACCTCCCTATAATGTGTTGAAATTCATTGGTATTCCACCAAGCGAATCACCAATCATTGGCAAATCCTGAGCCATGACTGGAAATTTTGTCATGTACCACGGATCAAGCAAAGTGTCCCAATCAACATCGATATTCTCAAATTCCGCCATGTTATCTCCGGCGTCGGCAGCTTCGAGAAGCGCAACCTCCCGCTTCTTCTTTTTCATCGAATCTCGCAGCAGAACTTTCGCTGTGTTGAGAGCTTCTGTTGCCACATGTGTGCCGAGTTGTCTCGTGATGTCTTCCAAAGTACCCATGGTAGTCGAGACGTTTGCCAGACTTTCTGCGGTGTCGATGGCGAGGAGAGTACACACGTATTGGAAGGAGGTGCAAAGAACATTCCACCAATATCGTTTTTGTTGGGCCAAAGAGTAAGCTGCTTCCATGGCTTTGCATCCAATGGCGATGATTTGAAGCACGTCTTCTTTGTCAAGGGGAAGCTTGAGAAGTCGGTGGTGCCGGTAGAGAGACATACATAGATCTGCCTTTGACATAGAGACAAATTGCTGCTCGTCAGGGATCTGTTGAAGTTTTAGCAGGGTACGCTTGAGATCGGGTCCTGTTGTTGAGTCTGTGTCTCTCGGTACCAGTTGTGAAATAGCTATGAGATGGGCGGTGGCGTCTCCAGGAACTGGCTGTGGCAGTTTACAGCTGATACTGTTTAGCACGATACTGGATCGTGCGTACTCATAAGATATCATGACGTTCACGTGCCAAGCCATCCAAAAGATCCTCCTCGCTTGCTCACAGCCTCCCCTATTCTTGAGCACAGCTCCAGATGGTACGCTGTCGGCCACGACGACTGAGTCGATCTCGTGATGCAGCCCACACGCTTCTGCCACATGCATCGTGGTGCAGCTCGCAAGCCACGCCCTATGTGGTCTGGTAATGGTCCTGAGGTATGTCGTTCTCAAAATCCATGCAGAGACATGATCAATTGAGGGGTGGAAAGTTGGATCCTCGAGGACATGCTTGGTGTATCGTGCAATTTCTCCTTCTCTTGGATGACCTAGATCCGCTGCGAAGAAGGATCCCAAAACCACTACTCCAGCAATGACAGCGTCAAATGCCAAAGAAGCACTTGGGACAGTCCACCACTTTGCAACGTCTTGGAGAAACTGCTTCTTGTCGATGATCCCGAATACTGGATGAGCCACTTCAAAAAAGACGTTGGAGTAGGTCTTAAAGTCTTCTGGGGAAATCAGATCACGGAGATTGCCATGCGCTTCCGGCTCCTCCTCTGGTCGAACACCGCAGTTCCAAGCAAACGAATGTAGCCGAGGTGGATTTGATGATTGGAAGTCGAGGCCAAGCGTTCTTGGGAATGCCATGGCAGAATGCAACCCCATATATCGGGTCTTCGTTGGATCCAAGATACCTCGATCACTCGGCGATAACACAGGCTCTGAGTCCTGGTTGCTGGACTGCGTGGTCGGAGATGTGATTTGAACTGGTACTTGTCGTTCAGTCACGGGACTGTGGCCGGTGCTTGCCCGACCTGGCTTCTCAACGAACGGTGCTGAAGGGCCAGTATCTTCTGTGTACTGGCATTGGTAACCGTAAGTCGTGCACATCGAGCATGGGAATTGGACATCGCATTTTCTCTTTCGTTGCCGGCATGGTAGGCAAGCTTTTCTCGCTCTCTGACGCTTTCTTGGAGGAGGTTGAGAATCAACAGGGAATGAGGATGTCGACATGATAATATGTTGCTTCGAAGGGATGTGACCTCTTACAAAACATTTTTCAGATGCTTGTGGGATAATCGCGTGTTTATATGTATTGACAAAGTGATTGCTTGAATTGTCGTTGATCTAGACTTGAAGATGGAGTTCGGTACGGAGTTCACGAGTCAAGGATAGGAGCTTTTGAGCTAGCGAGACGCTAATCTCAACCTAAAAATTGTTAAGCCAACTGTAGATCAGTCAGCTGCAGCGCTGATTACGAAGGCTTCATAACACGAGCAAAAGATCAAGATCATTGTGATGACGCAAAGTGAGGTCGAAGAGAAGAGAAGAGAAGTCTGGACGGCGGGATGCAACGCATTTAGAGTCACCATGGTGAGCTGCTGCATTTCCCTTCGACTTTTCACTCTCTCGGAGACATTTCCTCTTGATGAATCAGTTCTGACTGATGTTGCGGATATTGCAAGGCTCAATCACAGAGCGTCTTTTGCGTATTCCTTCTGAATAGATCCAGTCTCTTCTTTCGCAACTTCTTCAGCTCCGTTATCGGGATTTACCCACGGTGAAGATGTCTCGACGTTACCCAAGCATTCCGTCCCAAGGACCGCGTCTAGACTCTAGAGCCTGATGAGAATCACGGTCGATGATGTCTTTGCTAGCACTGGGAACAGAGTCAGTTATGTTATAGTAAGCATCCATCGATTTTATCGACGTTCAAACATAATCCAACTTTTCAGACACACAGAATTGAGGAAGAGGAGGTTCTGAATTTGGCGATTTTGTCGGGCGTGAACGGATGTATCCGGTTTTCGGGTAGCTCTCGGATAATGTCCGGCCCGAACGGAACGAAGTCTTATTTTCGAGATCCTTCCTCGCTTCCACATCATCACATTCATCGTATTTATCGAATCGACAAACTTTTCGCGCTGATTTCTGTCACTTTACTACTTGCGCGACGGAAAGTGATCGAGGAACTGTATAGGTTGATGTCCTTCATTTTCGCACTCGCGCGGCGGTATGGATGCCTTGCTGTAGAATGCAAACCTGGTTTGATGCCTTCAGCAATTCAAATATACCGAGCTTCTCATCATGGCTATTGTCCGCTCTCAGACAGTCCTGAAGACCATGTTTCCTCAAATAGTCGTTTCTCTGAATGAGAAATTGACATCGAAGCTTTCAAAAGTGTGGGGTAGCTGCGAAAGGGTTTCGAGTAAAGAGTGCAGTGCTGATGTTCTGAACGGAAGATGATTGGCTTGCCATAAAACGGACTCCTAAATTTCTTACAGGCAATCTTATCTACGTTCGTACCTGGTTAGAGCGCCTTCACTATGAGCCCAGGGCTTCGTCCTGCTATTCACAGCGTGATTAAAAAAAATGCAATTAATGCATTATAATCATGATTATTGTGATTACATTACATTAGATTATGATTATAATTAGATTTATTTGATTATAATATGATTATATCCTCATAACGTAATGTAATGGAATCATTTAACACGCTGGCTGTTCACGATTCTTTCTCTGGTACTCCGCTCTCTACTGAGCCTCTAAATCCGGGGCCCTCACTCTATGGATACGCACTCCCATGCTCTCTTTCTTGCTAGTCGCAGGCGCACTGCTCTCAGCCTTATTGTGGACCCTAACATTCTCTCTATTATCATCTGTCGGAGTATGAAATCCTCCTGCTTCTTCAATAGCTCGAATTTCATCTACTATTGCTTGTCTTTCCTCGAATTTTGCCGTAATTTCATGCTCCGGGTTTCTTGTCGGGTCATTCTCATGATCTCCATCTTAACCAGGATTCGCCATCTCATATTCGAGTACCATTATCAAGCGATAGAATCCAACAGCGAAGACTAAGCCAAGGTACGGACTGACCCAGTAGATCCATTGCGTGTCCAGAAAGTCGTGCGCAACAGCAGCTGGTCCGAAACTTCGAGCAGGATTCAAAGAATCACCTGTGTAGTACACAGCTACAAGTTCGCTAATGAAGACGGAGAGTTCAATACCAACTGGGGAAATGAAAGTGGCGCGATGCTTCTCCTTAGCCAGCATAATTATGGTGAAGACTTGCCTCGATCCAGACTCCTTGAGCTGTTGTCGTACCTTGGCCTAGCGCAGTTCCAAAGTTCTTTGGACTCGGAAACATGACCCCGACGAGATAGGCAGCGAAGCACGCGCCGCTGACTAGGGAGATGACGAGGAGGATGGCTCGAATTGGATGGAAATCTCAAGTAAGAGTGAGGGCCAGTGTGGCCTGCCATTGTGAGCTTTGTTTTGGCTATGCATTGGGGTTGACTTACAGCTGGATTGAATAATTCACCACTGATGCGGAAGAAGACCCATGCATTGACCATGAGACTAAGGCCGAAGGACATCGAGATGTAGAGCAATGCTGCAATGTCCGCAGATCCAGAAGCTACATTCCTTTCCGCTTTCGAGTTGATGTTCGCTGTCTGCGTTCCAGCGAATGCGAAGAAGAGGAACAGTGTCGCCCCGACAAATTCTCCAATCACTGCAACAGCATCTGGCGTTGTTAGCTTGGCTCATCACTGCATTTTATCATCATTTACGATTCTTCGCATCACTATGCATCCATTTTGCCCACATCACATGCCCTGGCCTTTTCGACTTCTGCTTCAATTCCTTGCGAATTTGTCTCCTACCTATTCGACTTGTATTACTGTCTCGTGTTCGCGACCTGATCACTGTAAGGCCATTGAGGGTCTCTTTATTCGATTACATTGAGTCGCGGCTAGCAAATGATTCTCAATACAAAGCAAATGAAGATCTTGACCACTGTTAAAAATAAGAGTTGACAATTTTGCACAATTCGCACTGGATCCCGAGAATTTTGTTCTCGCCTTTAATCGACTGCTGTTAGGTATACTTTCGAGATAGTAGGTGGTATACGCGGGGCGCATTCCGAGAGCTCAACAAGGTTGGGGAATGTGGAGGCGTAGTGCATTTCACGCCCGGTTACGCCCTAAGTTTCAGCATCTAATGTATATTACGCCCGCAAAGGCTCTATTGTCTATGGGTCCCTGGTATCTTTCGCATGTCTAATTCTATTCCTATTTGTACAAAACCAACACATCATGCGCCCGGGGTATCAGTCTTTTCTTCGTCTTTTCTCTTTTCCCTCAACTGCGTCAGACCATACACGATCGAGATTCCCAAGCCGAGTGACGCCAGACCAATCTCCATATACCACGCTCCTCTATAACCTTTCAGTAAGTCCTTGCCTCCATGGTTTACCTGGCCCTCTACTGTGCCGGCAAATCCTAATCCAATTGAGACCGAGTAGTTGACCACTGTGTTGACGAGACTTGCAGCAACACCTTGGTGGTCGTGATGCATGTGATTACTCAACAAAATCGTCGAAGCCGGGAAACTCATATCCATACCCCACGGCATGACAATAATTGACACGAATATCTGCGCCCAGTATGCTTGTTTGACGGGTGCGGTCGCTGTTAGAATCGCGCCAACTGTGAAGGCAAGCATGGATATCATCATGACAATCCTTGGCCCAAGTTTGTGCAGCATGACTCCTGTCGTCAACGCAGCAGCCAATCCAGAAATAGCAACAGGTATAAACTGCACGGCACAGAGCAACGGACTTTGTCCTCTCAGCTCTTCAAGAAATTGCCACAGATAGAACACCCAGATCCCGAAGCTCGACCATCCGGTTGCTATGCAACCAAGCACGAATGCCGTATCCTTCGTCAACGCATCCATCGGGATCAATGGAAACCTCGCTCTCGACTCGATAAATCCAAACACTCCAATGAAGATGAACCCCACAATCAATAAGACATAAACATACGGCGTCGACCACCCAACATTCGGTCCCTGATTCCAAGCAAAGTTGATCAAAACCAACGCCGATATTCCAGAAATAGCCCCCAAACCAGCAATCCTTGTAAACATACCCGTCCCATCATCCTCAAACTTCGGACTCGGCATATGTGGAATCGCAAAATGCCCCGCAACAGCCAACACAAAGCATATCATGCCCATAACCCAAAACGCCCAAGGCCACCACACAAACTGCGAGAAAATACTCGAGAACAGCGCTCCGACCAGAAACCCAGACGGAGCTGTAGCACCAAAGATACTGAACACCATTTCCTTCCTCCTTCCCTGCGGATAAGTTCTTCCTAGGATCGCAAGAGCATTGGGAAGGAGGAACGCGGGACCGATTCCTTGAACGGCGCGACAGATATCGAAGAATATCGCAGACCGAGAGTAGACGGAAAATCCAGCCACTAAAGACCAAAGCCCATACCAGGTAAACCCAACGATGAAGAATCGTTTATGTCCATATAAATCTCCCAGACGGCCAGCTATCAAAATAAACGTCCCAACAGTCAACGAATAAGCGGCCGGGAACCAAGAAAGGTCGCCTGGGTTGGTGGTTCCAAAGCTGTCGCCGATGATGTATAGAGGGGCTATCACTTGACCGAGAGAAGCTTGGGTCATGAGTTGGGCCATGGAGATGATGGCTACGAAGCATACTTCGCGCGGGAGGGAGACGGGTGGTTCGACGCGGGATTGGGTGGGGTAGAGGGAGGGTCTTTCTTCTTTCATTGCGGCGAGTTCTGCTGGATCTAAATCGAGGTCTGTATCGTTGGGCGATGAGATGTCTTCTGAGTTATGTCGACTCATTTCGAATTCGATCTATTTTAAGTTGATATATAGAAAGAAAAGGAGGTGGTGATGAAAGGGGTCGCGTTACGCTACACGTGATCAGAAGCGAAGAGCATGGAAAGCTGATAGTGAAAGGACTGGAGGCGGAAAAAGCAATGGAAATCCGGGAAACTGAATCTATAAAAGAAGTGGAAATTGAAACTTTTTCTTGAGCAAAAACCCCGTCTCGGAGATGTGGATCTGGTAGTACGTTACAAATCGACCTGCCATGACGAAGTTTTTGGGTTGAGGCGTTCCGCAATTGCCATCCTATCTTTAATGGAGACTTTCATCTGTTCTTGCATGCCCCTTTGTGGCATTTCAGATAGAGATTCTGGTCCAAAATGGTGTAGGAGAGGTGGCAAAATAGTTGAGACCGGTGGAGCCTTCCTTAATTCCGCTGTTCCCGCACAGGTTTTTTATCGCCCCGCAGCATAATCCGCAATAGGCGAGGTGGATTAGGGGTTTCGCTTGTGCCTTTTGAGAGGGTTGAGACTCACATGGAAATAGAAAGAGCGTCGAAAGAAAATGATAGAATGTACAATCAGGATTGAAAGAAATCAAAGGAAGAGATGGAGAGCAACGGAAATGAAGAGGGTTCTGAACCTAATTGAATAAAGTTCAGGAGCGCCATCGCCAAAGTCCCACCTTGACAGAGACAATGCCAAGTTCATCTCACGAACATTGACAAGGACAAGATATGAGTACTGTTCATCACCAACCTCGAATATTCATCGTAGCCATTCATCGCGTAGATTGGCTTCAATTCCGGAAATCTTGGCTCGATATAAATTAGAAAGAATAGCTTCTGCCCCACCAACAATGCGTCCGCTCGAGCTCCACATGCTTGACCGCCATTCTTGAATTCACTCGCACCTAATTCCCTTTCCCGGCCTAGACAAGATCGAAATCATGATGAAAGTGCCATCTCCTGCAATACATGGGTTCTCCTTGTCAAGTTGTCAACACCAGGAATACCGTTCATCTTGCCCCGCAGGTCTAAAGTCCTCCTCCGGATTTTACTGTAGCTCCTGCTTCGTGATTCTTTTGATGGATGATCGAAAATGTAAAGCTAAGGAGTATATTTTAATCTTCTCGAGTATAGTTTAGGAAGAAGACAAGCTTTCAGAAGGCGCCCGGAAAGGATTTTGCCAGTACTGTGGTTGTTGGCGAGAGAGGGGGGAAGCGGGTTTATGGTATCTGTCCTGCTCAACTGTCCCCTCTATCCTTGAATGTTCATCTTCCATCCGACAATCATAATCAAATCCTACTCGTCAATTACGCTAAACTAACGGTCCACAAGGTAGAATACGCTCTCCTCCTCTCCTCCTGCAAAGCACCCTACCCATCAACGCTCTCGTTCTTGACCGCTGCAAAGTCGGCGTGCGGTTTGCAGGAGTGACTCGTGCCCTCCACTGAGCCAATCTTAAACCCAGCGAAAACGTCCTCATGCTAAGGGCCACGGTTCATTAGGAAGCGCCGCACCTCGGTTAGCTCTCTCTCTGATCTACACGACTTCCGCGCTGCTTGGCGAAAAGCAAAGGGTATTGACTTGTCACTATCCTGGGAGGAGGAAGGCTGGTCCTCGTGAGTGGGAAGGAAGGAAGTGGGTTGGGGATTGGGTTGAGGCAGGCCTATGAGGATGAGAAGATCTGAAGATGTATGTTGAGGTGAAAGGTTTAAGAAATGGTGTTGACTCTTGAGGAGATGATGGGCTTGCTAGGTAGGAGGGATTCAAGAACGCAGAGTTGAGAGGGGACAGTAATGGAAAGGTTGGAAAGCTGTGTCGTCGGAGGCGGGGAAGGCATAAGATGAGGAAAGAGGGGAAAGTTGATTGTTAACATTGAGCAGGACATTCAACACTTGCTATTTTTGGCCTCGCATATATTGGGAGTATGAGAGAAAGAGTAGAGAGATGGCAACGATCCCTCTTCGCCCCCCCCTTAGCGAGGTCAGCCTCCTCATCCCCCCTCACCTTCAAGGCGTCGAAACCCCAGTCTGGCTAGCTCCTCCCCAGACTTACCACACACCCCTAAACCCCCATACAGATTCAAATAAGAAAATCGCCAAACAGATGAGTAGCCAGAATACCTTATAGTAATCAAGACCCAATATGTACCAGGCCACTGGGTCTTAGAGTTGCCCTGAAATACGAATGCTCAATCTGCCCGTTTAAAAAATCTCACACTGGCTGTGGTTTTATAACTTCTGAGGAAGTTTCTGACTTTTTGCTGAACCCCCCCACGCGCCTTGGCTTTGTAAAGTCTTTTTAAAATCTTTTTGGTCCCAGTGGTCGGTCTCGCTTGCTTGACAGGGGAGCTTACTTTTGTCGACAAAGGAGGCCGCTTGACCGCTTAGGCACTCTATTGAAATCATTTCAGTATTAGGCCATGGAATGAATATGGATTATAGTAAGGCCGTAATGTAATGTTGTTGAAACCCGAAAAAGATTCTTGATTTGCGCCTCGCTATGCTTGCTCGCTGTGATGAACAGCTTATGCCTCTCGCAGTCTGCAGAATATACAAGCACAATAAAAACTCCCAAACACGCTGGTATATGCCTTTCATCATGCCATCCTGATGCCTTTGCCCAAACTCCCTGCTATGAAAAGCTCTAATGTACCAAATGCTACAAATCTTCTTTGCTCAAACTTTTTTGTCATCGGAATCTTCTCGTTCTCGAGACAGGCCTTTCACGCCTGTGATTACTTCTCCTACTGCATCTTGTTCTCTGCCTTCGATGGCGACAGCAGGGGTGTCCGCTACTGCGGCCGTCTCGTCATCGGTATATTCTTCCGCGTCTTCGGGCTCGAGCATGCTGCTCGTCAATGGATGATCTTCTTCGATGGAGTCTGATAAGATGCTCTCATCTAACTCGTGTTCGCCCTCATCATCAATCGAGTCTCGTGAAATGTACGAATCACCTAAATCATCATTACCCTCATCGTCGTCCTCCTCTTCATCACTAGCGTCCTCCTCTTCGGCATCCTTTTCGTCGCTTTCTGAATCACTAAAGTCGTCGATGTCAAGGACTGGTTCTCGCCAGTACTGGAAATCTGTGTACTCCTCTCCGCCGCCCTTCACGAGCGTGCTGACGGGTGGGAAGTAGTGGTCTACAACTTCGCGCATGTTGACGTAACTGTATCTGAGCTTGTTCAAGCTCAATAGATCCAGCGACACTTCTGCATAGCTGTTGATTGTGAAAATACGGTTACTGGGAATGCTGACAGAGCGGTAGGATAAGCTGTCTGTGAGTCGGTTGCCGAATCCGGCGTAGAATGGTGTGCGACCGGGCCCAAAAAGATTCTTGATATCGCGTAAGCAGGCCATCTTGAAAACTTCTGGCTTGCGGATATACAATTCTCTTCTCAATGCCGCAATCGTCCGGTCAGGACTCAGAATGACGGGCCCCTTAGGCAGACGATAGCTCTCTTGAAGAACACCGTTGAGGTACGCCCTCGTGATATCTGCTTGTCCAACACCTCGAGACGTCAAGTACATGATATTGTACCCGTTGTTGATGATATCGGTGTAGAGCTTGGCTACACCAATGTGTGTCCAGTCACGGCCGATTATGTTCAAGACATGACCTAAAGCATCAGACTTCGTGATAGTTCCATCGATATCCGAGATGACAATAGGAACATCGTACCGCCAGAGATACATGTAGGCCTGGCATGTTGCTCGATTCACAGTGAAGCTCATGGGGTTGGGTCCTGGTTTGAGCCCAATCGCTTTCAGCTGGTCGCTGGTCAATCGAAGAGTCTTTGCGTAGTTCCGGTTGGGATCGCCCGCAGCTTCTGGTGTCTTTGGGGGGGTCTCCAACCCAAAGCCGGTACTGGCATCAGAACCTGACCGACGATGGGTAGTGATGATTGGTGTTCGGGCATCGCTTTCTGTTTCGCTGTGGTATCCGGGATCTGATGCAGCATCGTTCACGCCCACGAGAGCGGCTCGCTGACTTGCAGCCTCTTTAGCTTCTTCGCTGCTGTAGATCCAGAGATTTCCATTTTCATCTGCGCCAATCAAAGCACCAATATCATAGTTGCCTTCTAGCTCTTCCGATAGAATCTTTCTTGCAATGACTTCTGCTCGCAAAGCATCGTCATCGCTACTCTTGTATCCAGTCATATCCAGCATTAAATCACCTGTATCTGTGACTTGTGAGGGGATGTTCGCAACCGAGAGCCTATTTGACAAAGCGACTGCACGCTCAATAGCTTCTCTTGTGGGCAGTGGCGGAGGACTGTGTGATCTCTCGGTGATACCATCGGAATGTCTGTCAGCAGGTGGAATTGTAGGGGTCAGGGATCGCGTCTGCCGTTCTCGTTCAGTACCATCGCTGATGTGTGTTCTTGCGGAAGAAGGGAGAAGTTCGTCTGTATGGTGTCGTACGTTTGCGATACCTGCCCAGTCTCCTGATACAGGCCGCTCGGTTGGGAATTCTGGAGACGCAGATAGGGGGGTCAAGGTGCCTGTATTTGGTTAGTATGCAAGATATCAGAAGTACACAGGAAGCATACTCAAGTTACTAGGCCGTCTGGAAGTCAGAGTAGATATTCCCGGCCTACTCATACTTCCAGACCTTGCCTTTCCATTGCCAGTCTCGAGATCCAGGAAATCCGGTTCGGACAGAGCCGAAACATTTGAGGCAGCAGGTTGTAATGGCGGGCTCGAAGCTGGAGACACCAGCGGAGATGTTTGCATAGCCTCTGGGATATTGTCACTTGTCTCGAAGACGAAAAAGGCCTCTCCTCCCTCCCCTAGCTTCATAGCGTAGTCCTGCTTGACATCGTTGACCCGAAATTCCACCTTCTTTTCGTATGGCCGCAGTAGAGAGAACTTCCCGAATCGCACATGAAATGGAGAGCATGCCAAAGATCCATCCTCATGTTCGACGACTATCACATCAATAGCCCCCGAGAGCGTCGCGGGATTTAGGGAATCCCATGTCTTCTTAATACTGCGCACGTACTGCATGGCAGTTCAAAGGTATGTATTATAGGCTGCAGTTCGAATGTTTGGTCGTGCGAGAAAAGGATGAATTGAACTTGAGGGTTTGAAAATACACGAGATGACTGTTGAGCTGGCACAAGGACTGAGAGAGCTGTGGGGTGATGCGTATCGCCGTTTGACGGCGGAAGACCTAAGGGTTATAGAAAGGCGCCGATTGAGATGGTGCAGCAGGCAGATGGTAAGGTCTATGAACGCATCAAAGGTCGTAAGGAGAGTAAGAAGCTGGAAAAGAAAGAAAGAGTGGTGGATCGTGAGGGAAAATTGGATATTGTTGACTCGTTGGGGTGAAGAGGTTGAGGACGTCACAATGTCAGAAGCTCGGCAACGTCCCCTGTAATTTCTGTACGAACATTGATCATGCAGCCACCCTCCGCCTTTCTTATGCCGAGGGTCCAGTAGTCTATCGAAGCAGAAGCCTTTGTCTCGAATACAATGAAATCTATTTCGGACTAAGCCCTACTCATGGACAAAGCGCGAGTTTCTTTTTCGCTGCATCAAGGATGCCATTATCTCTGTCCGAATCATATTCTCTATTCGCTATCTGTCACGTTGCGCTTGAGGAGATCACATATCGAATAGCAGGGGAGTACGCGCATGTGATGGTCCAAGCATGTGCACGATTCAGGTGCTCAGCCGCAATCAATTGTTTCATTCTTGTGCCGTATTCAATGTACCTCCATGTTCAGTGAAGTTTGTGTTATCCGCGGCACTCAACATGATGTAATGTTTCCACCGCTCTTCAATGTCTTTTCACACCTTGGGCTTCACTCTCGTCCTTGATTCTCGTGGCTTCAACCTCTTTTATGGCTCTCGGAAAGTCACGTATCAATTGGACTTCTGGTTTTCTCCACTGAGAATGAGATTTTGCAACATTGTTGTCATGTGTTTGGACCGGTGGCCGCGTTCTTTCAGAGTTATCTAGCGGCATACCATCCAAGACCCAGTTTATCAAGCCCCTTTTGGGATACAGAACCACCTTCTCGAGTCGAGAGAAATGAGCCGGTGACGCCGCAAAAGCTTGCCAGAATAACTTTTCTTCTGAAGAGATGGTGAGTACGTCACGCCAGCGCAAGACAAGGCGTCTCAAATCCTTGAAAAATGCGACCGGCTGCCTTACTCGTAAAATCTTGATGGTTGTCTGCCAATGTCTGGCGCCGATGATGAAAGTGTCTCCACGTAAGTCAACTGGCCAACGTCGAATGCGTGGTCTCCCCTCCAAGATTGTTCGTCCAGATTCTTGGAGTTGCTTAGCACTTTGTCCATCCCACTTACATCCCGAAGCGTCCTGCTCCGTATTGGAGAAGAAGCTGTACTTCTCAAGTGCTATCTTCCGAGATTCGTGGCAGACGCTCATCGATAGGAAACCATATAAGAAAGCGTATATCTGGTGGGAGTTGAGAGGATAGGTGGAGTTCTGTGGGTTTGGGCGATGAGGGAGTTGTGACCATGCCGGATGTCGAGTTTGCTGGGTTTGAGATTTGGACGTCCTTGGAAGGATAGGTTTGCACTGGTGAGGTACCTCGCTTGACGCCTTCCATCGGAATAATATGAGATGGTAAAGGGTTGTCGGAACACAGCAAACCCTTCGGTGGGAGTCGTTGGCTTTGCGATCGAAGGTGTAGAAATAACTGATGAAACCCTTTCTAGATGATGACAACTTGAGGAGTGATATTTCTCAGCAGTCTGGCGGGCTTCGCATCCAAATGCAGCAAGATCCTTGGAAATGCAAGATTTTTGCAAGCATTTGGCTATATGTGGCCGGATACCTCAAAAAGGCGGCAAAACTACAATAGGACCCAAATATCAAAGGTTACCTAACTTAGTGTCCTCCATCGCGCTTCAAACGCGGATTAATTTCCCGCATATTGTCACTGCTACGACTGCACGATTACAACTACCTCCTCTTCCCATCATACGGTTCCCCGCCAGAAAAGAGGATGTGGCTGGCATTTCGGCATTGCTCTTCGGAATTTCACTCTCGTGCCGGCGGCACTTTGAAGAGGTTTTCTCGGCCCTTGTCATTGGCTGTGTTGGCTCCACAATGCAAAGCCGCGGGGCCCGTGCCACAGGACCTGCTCGCCAAGGTGGAATTGACGACGAAGACCTCACAAAGATCCTACTTGGTATCCTCCTCTCCGTGGCCTCATATGCCGTGTTTTCTCTTATCGATCCAAAGTTGGAATCCATCGAGGATTTTATGAACGCGGCGACATTCTACAGGGAGCGGATCGACTGGGTTCTGAACCATGCCACCGAAAGGAACATGCTCATAATACAGTCCATCGGAACCTGTGTTGCGCTTCTATGGTCAGTATATCTGTAGATCTGAGCGCGTCTAGCTGCTGACGATGCTCCTAGGCTACTGGGTCGAGCTTGGAATGTCCTTTGGAAGCCCGTCAACGACCTCATTAGCATCCTCGGTGTCGAAGTCCCAGACGCTCCCGAAGTCTCTCTCGCAGGAATAAAGCACAATGCAATCACGCTTCACTGGTCGCGACCAGGACCGCATAAACCTGTTGTCAAATACTTAATACAGGTCAACGGTGTCAACGGTACGTAGGTGGCATCTGCAAGCAGGATCATCGCTGAACACAGACAGTGGGGGAGTCGTCGCGCCTAGAAACCGCGATCGAGGTTACTGGGCTCCGTCCAGGCCACTTTTACAACGTTCGGGTCATTGCGGTTGGATCGAACAATTTCCAGGCGGGGAGTAGAGTCATACGATTAAGAACGTTGGGTCGAGATGGACGTCCGTTATCCAACACTCTAGCTCCTCCCATTTCGAACGAAGATCAGGATTCTGCCAGTGAGGATGAATCACAGAGTGGTCGCAATCCTGGCGTTGGAGTGCAAGCAACCGCGCTTCCGGAAACATCGCAGCCCATGACCCGAGAGCCTAGTGCCAGCCATGCGAGTCAAAGAAGGAACACAGGTGGCAGAAAGCATTCTCCATCGACTGCGGGTGCTGACCAGGCAGCCAGAGATCATGCCATCTCTAATCTGCCAGAGGAGTCTATGCACCAGTTGACGGAGAAGTTTGAGTCGATTCGCAGGGAGACCGAAGAGATAGTCGCACAATCTACGAAGGACAATGAGGATTACCAGACACAATTGTCATCATTTACGAGGGAACGAGACGAAAAGAAGCAGGCATTAAAGGACAAGGAAGAAGCCAGTGAGAAGCTGAAGAAGGAGGTAAATTATTATGAGCGCTTGAACCGGCAAGCCCAGAACCGAAAATCGCAAAAGGAGAAGATCTTGAAGGACAAACAATCGGAAAGGGTGAAAATGCAAGAAGATATAATGAGATGGAAAAAAGAAATTCAAGACATGAGGATCGAACGGGAGACTTGGCGGAAAGAGCAGGAGTGCGTGGAAAAGAATAAAGAGAAGGAGGCCGAAGAGCTTCGAGAGAGCCTCCGGAAATCTCAAGTCTCACAAGAAGCTCTTGATGAGGAAATCCATGCCAAGGGGATTCAGATCAAGCATCTAGAAGATGAACGCAAAAAGCTTCCTGGAGCCGAAGATGATGAAGCGTCGCGAACACGAGATGCGAGCGACAAACAAGAAGACGATGAATGGCAAAATATTGAGAGAGAATGGCTAGCTAGGCTCAATACTTGCGGTCAAAAGGTTACAGATATTGCGGCTTTGATTACACAAAAGCAAGCTCGACTTGCGGCCTTGCAACAGAATCCAATACTCTACCAAGGTGCTTCAACTGGGGTTGATTTCGAACCTACAGGAATTCAGAGCAAAGTCAAGTCACGCAGTACTCGCTCTCGCAAGAGCCGAACAAGCACGATTTCTTCTCCTATCTCTGCCTTTCCTATCACAGACTCGGCATTTCCTAGCGCCGCTGCTTACAACAATCTTAATACGACATCACCAAGTTTTGCTCCAGGACCATATATCGATATGAGGAACGATACTGCAATGGTGCCATTGTCGGAGAATCTGCACGGCATGAGCGAAGAAGACTTTCGGGCTCTCACCGCTGGCGCGCCTCTCAGTCCGACCGCGACCCAGCTATTGCCATCAAATATTTTCGCTGACGATGACATCCCTAGTCCCGACGAAGACGACGATGGATCATTTGGTCCAGCGCTTCACGACGATCCACAGTCTCCGCACTCATCAAGCCGATCAGCCAGCATCTTTTCAAGCCCTCAAACTTCTTCCCACAACCTGGCTATGTATGGTGTGTCTGGACGTGATTACGCGGATTCTGACCGGAGGTCGGTGAACTCCCCAAGGACGCATTTTGGAGCCATTGGTTCTCCCGTGTCGGAACAGCCTGCCCCTCACAACAACAAACTCAGAGACCTATTTTCGTTGCCGAGAACACGCGGGAAAACCATGCAAGAGGACGGACCTTCTTTAGGTTCCTTGAAGCCAGGTCAAAGTCAATCTTTCCCACGATCCACGGAAGAACCAGAAGCAATGACGACCAAGCAGCGACGAATAAGCTTCTCATCAGGCTGGCCAAGCTTTCTCAGGGGCTCGCCTGCAGCTGATTCTGCTTCTGGAGCTTCTCAAGGCAACGCCCCTGCTCCTGCGCGCAACGTCGGTGCCAGGAGTCGTCGTGGTTTCAACATGTTTAGCAACAGTCTTGACGACCCAAGCATCCGTTCCGATCGCGACCCTAGCAGTCCACGTCCATTATCTATTGCGTCTTCCGACCTCCCTCGCCCTTCTACTGATAGTGCGCCGTTTGGATGGGGTCCCCCTCAGGAGACCCTTTTGAACAGAGCCAGCCCATTAGCTACAAACTGGTCCATCAACGCACCTCAAACTTGGTCCAGAAATCCGTCGAGGAGGCCGAGCATCCAGCATGGCCCATCGTCCGCGTTGACATCCGGCATTGCTAATGAGGATGACGAATTCCTTCCTCCATCGGATCCTTATGCCCACCAGTCTAGCCCATCTGCCACTGTCGGTGTCATTGGCACACGGCCACCTTCATCACACAAGCCAGTTACCCCAAAGCTCAATCCTGCCGCCCCAGCCTTCAGCTTCACTTTTGGTCAGAGCAAGAGTAAGAAAGAGAACACGAAAGCTAAAGGGAAGGGCAAGACCAGTGAAGCAACTGCACCGACGGAAGAAATTCCCGAAAGTCCTTACACCTCATCTCCTCCAGCATCAAGGAAGTCCCGCGATACGCATTCTATTCATACGCAGAATAGTATGGCTGAGTCCTATGAGAGCTTAGACAGAGTCTCGAGCAATCCTGCATCCGATAAGGCTCCTTTGTCTAGCACTAGCACCAAGGAGAAAGAGCCATCTTCCTTCAAGCAATTATTTCGCAAAGGCAGCTCCAGCAAATTTAGCGTCACATCTCTGCGAAACAAGGATGGCTTCTTTGGTGTGAAAAAGGCTGGCAGCAGTACTGCTTCGGACCGTAATGCTTCAGCTGAACGTGATGGCAGCTTTGATGAATGGACTGAGGATACGTATGGACGAAGTGTGGATAGCGTCACCAGCAGTCCTATGATTGGCAGCACTGGTTCAGGTGAATGGAAAGGCAAGGACAAAGAGACGGGCACACCGAAGGAAGGTAAGATGGGCGGTGTCAACTGGTCAAGATTTGGGCTCAAGAAGGGTAAAACCAGAGAGAGCTTGGATGTTGATCGAAGCGAGGCAGAGATTGTTGGAACTGAGGATGAAACTTGAGATACGGTTATCAATGACAAAGCATGCGTACCAATGAAATGTTTAAAAACATCACTACTTTCTCTGCCCTTGAGACCGCTTGTTGATACCAATCCTGGTGGTTTCGAGAATCGTCCCGCCAGGCCAGGCCACGATGCATCCTCGAAAAGTAGGTCATCATGAATCTTGGCTCTTTACGTGTCTGCGTCGTTGACCCCAAAATCCATTTAACGCCGAAGACCGAGGAGCAACTGCAACATCGCAAGTACGGGTAGAAGTTAGTCTCCATGAGCAAGCCTCTCCATCTCAGCTCTTTTATGTAGCTTTGTCACTATCATTGACTTCAATGTGGAAGCTCGTAAAAGCTCGTAAAACATCACTAATAACAAAATCAGATTTCTCTGGTGATACCGATGTAAACCTAATAGGGTAGGAGCGGGCGAGAGTCGACGTGCAAGGGCATATGAAGCAAGCAAGCTTTTGCTAGGAAAGTGGTGTTATCTTGACAAGTTAGAGCGGCAGCGACAACTCTAGTGGGAGCGACTGTCCAAATGAACATCTTCGGAATGATCAAGGCCCAATCAAGTTCTGCATCCACGGGGCTTTAAATTAACTCGAAAACCCTGCCCGTATCCTTCCGTCTACCACACACCGCTCAAGCGTCCTTCCTGACATCAAACTCCTCTCGACGCGCACTCTCCTTCATCTTGTAAGGCATCTTCTTGGTGAGTAAGTTACTATTCAAAGGTCTAGCTGCTTGGTGATAGAAGCCAGCTCCTAGCGGTGACTTTCTAGAACATTAGTTCTGCCTTGGTTCTGCCTTGGATCCCAGGGAGCCAGGAAAGGAGTGATGGATATGCACAAGGATGCAGCCTCCTTAGAATTATTCTCGTATTTCGGACCCCATCCAGCCGTTGCGCAATTGTGTACGTAAAAAAGAAATATTTGGTGGAAATTTGGCCCCCACAGCCGCTTTTCACTGGCGCTCAGCCGCACCTGCACCGTTCCACAGCCCAACGCAGCCTTCTCTAGCCCCTCACTCACCCAGCCAATTGGCCACACGGCCCGAAGCCGAGCCCTGCATCGAATCATCGAAGACTTTCGACCTTGACCCAACAAAGAGAACTCCACTTCGTGATAGAATCCTGACATCAACGTCAAGCTCAATCTTCAACACCACCCATTCGCGAACCCGAACCGATACAAAACACTAAACGCAGCCTAAAAGGATTCCAAGGCTCAAAATCTCACGTGCGAGTTACGGCCGTAAGCTCCGAGTGAGGATTATGGTAATGGCAATTGGACCAAGCGCTCATTCTGCATGTCGGTAGAAGCAGACACATCCGCGCCAATCCTCGTATTTTCGACCTCGTATTTTCGACTCACTATTCTGAACGAGTCTCCGGGAGGGTTACAAAACCGAGTAGGATAGAGAGAGCTTAGAGGTCCAAGACAATGACGGCGAGAGATGCTGGGCAAGGTCGTGTGAGACATCCGAAGGTGAAGACGGGGTGAGTGTTTCGTGTTCCCGACATATAATGTTGGAGGCTCTCGGAGTCTCCGCTACATACAAATTCGAGGTAGCGAGATGAAACAAAGAGCTTCATACTGACAGGACGTCTAGATGCATCACGTGTAGGACTCGAAGAGTTAAGTGCGACGAAAATCGTCCGAGTTGCAACCGGTGTCTAAAGTACGGCACTGAGTGCGGCGGCTACCTGCCTGGGAGACGACGGCCACCGAGCAGTGCATATGGCTCGTTCGCTCAACAAGCGCGAGCGCTGGTTCCGAAAAACCAAGGGCCGGTGACGTTGCAACCCGCATCGACGCTGTTTGAATCGGAGCTCGAATTACGATATTTTGGGCTGTTTGCTGAAAGGATTGCTGGGGAAATTTGTCCTTATTTTAGTCCGGAGTCGTGGAGAAGGATGATCCTTCAGGCTTGTATGAGCGAAGCTTCGATTCGGCATGCGGCGATAGCGATTGGAGCGCTGGGGAAGACGTATGAGATGGCGCAGGCGGGGAGGTGTCCTGTTTCTGGAGAGACGATCATGCTGGAAATGGATCGGCTTCCGGCTCCTGGGACGACGGTGGAATCGAGGACGAGACTGGGAAGCGCGAATGACGATGCAGCCTACAGCGAGGCGTATATGCATCATAGGCAAGCTCTGGAGCAGTACGACAAGGCTATCAGGAGGATGCGAAACGATATTTCGAGTGGAAGTCAGAGTTTGAGGACAGCACTTATTACCTGTATCATTGTCATCTGTTTTGAGGCGATACATGGAAACCACGAATCGGCGGCAGGCCAACTCCAAAGTGGTCTCAAGTTGATCCAACAATGGGTGGCAGATCAGCAACGAAGTCTCCAACACCACCCTCAAGGATTTGCCTCACCAGCACCGGAAGTCGTGGAAGACTTCCTCGTCCAATCATTTGGCAGAATGGAAATCCAATCGATGTCAGTATTCGATCCTCGAAAGGTGGAAGTGCATTCGGCACTCAAGCACGAAGGGAAGGAAACGATACAGGCAATGCCGACCCAATTCGTCAGCATAGACCAGGCTCGTGTCTACTTGGATCTCATCACACGACGACTGATGCACTTCACGTCCTCAATACACGTCCCTCGAAACGCAGACGCATCTATGGACCTCCCCAAAATGCCTACCCGAGCATCAAATCGAGAACAAACAGCACCATGGAACGACGTCATCCATCCCATGCCATGGTGTGACGGCAAAATTCCACTCTCAAATACATCCAGCTCACTCTCCTCCACCGCTCTGATGACCGAACAAGCATCCCACGCCACCGAACTCAAGAACTGGACGATAGCATTCGCACCCCTTCTATCCTTCTCCCAAGTAAACGGCGGACAAGAAGCTATTTCCGCCTTAACGATGTCCATCTCACGCATAGCATCTCAAATCTCCCTCCGAGCAGCATTCTTCATTAACGAATCGGCATATGATGTCTTCATGCCCGAATTCCGCCAAATAGTTGACTACTCTTCCATCCTCCTCCAACTGCAATATTCCCGCTCACGATCCTCCCCCTCTCAATCACCAGATCTCCAGAATAGAGCCGGAACAGGGAACAACGAGCCATTAATCCATTTCGCCTTCGATATCGGTGTCGTTCCTCCTTTGTATCTGATTATCGTCAAATGTCGAGATCGGAAATTGAGGCGGCAGGCGTTGAAACTCATGGAGGAAAATCCAAGGAGAGAAGGAGTTTGGGATTCGGTCGCTACAGCCGCGCTCGGTCGGTGGGTCATTGGGTTGGAAGAAGAAGGTGCTCGACGCTTTAATTCCGCATCTCCTCACTCCAACCACTCTCCTTCTTCTCAACATTCACCGTCCTTCGATTCTCCACGTTCTCATACGTCAAGCACATCAAGTTCTCGCAGTCGTACCCTCAGTCGAGGACCAGGTGCTTCCCCTGGATTGAGAGAGGATGGAGGGAGTGGGATGGGGAGGTATGGAAGTATAGGTAGTCCGAATCTTATCAATGGGCTTGAAGATGAAGATGAGATGGATTTAGTTATTCCGGAGGAGATGAGGGTTAGGAAAGCGGCGATGAGGTTTGATTTGTTGGAGAGGAGGGCGAATTTTGGGTGTTTGCAGATGGATATTGAGCAGAAGAGGTTTGTGCAGAAGACTGAGATTTTTACTTGGTGAGTGGAGTGAACCCTGGTGAAGGGGTGAAAGTAATGGTGAGGTGGGGGTGCTGGTGCTTTTTGCTTTTTGGGTTGGTGGTTTTGGGAGTTTATGAGAGGGTTAGTTGGTTTTTTGGGTCATGATACACACAGTACGAGGCGTTTTAAGCGAGCAAGCGAGCATATGGACAACACACGATATGGGTTTACGGGTCTTGAGAAACAAAAACCCTGTCGAGGCTTTCAGGCCTGGGACGCCTCTTTTGCTTTTGGTCTTGGATTTTGAATAGATCAGGCCAAACGGATTGTGCATTTGCGTTTAATGTATATTATGATACGAAAACGTATCGTAACGATTGAAAAGTATCGTGGAACTTCTGCAAAGTCTGATAATCTGTTCTTGCATTTGAAATTTTGAAGTGCATGGGGCAGGAACAATAGAGGATGATGGATTTGAAGGAGGAGTTTGATTCAATGCCGGAACGACTGTACAGGACGCAGATGACAGGTCTCGGTATACTTATGAGGAATTGCTGTTAAGCTTGCTCAAGTTCTCTAAGCAATAATTAAAGCCAGAAACCTTTGTAGAATCAAGAAGGACCTCGGGAATGTAGAGACTGCAAAGCACGTGACGTCGAAACTTTGACGTTGACTGGAATCCAAGACTTTATTTTTTACTACCTCATATAACATGTAGCTAGAGAGTTCTTGAAACTTCGGGGCCATAGTACATGTGAAGTGTTGAACACTGATTGTGGAAGAACGATGAACTAGCGGCAACTCGTCAGGGGGGGACGGCTCAACTTCGCAACTCAAACGCAACAAAAAGACAACATCCAACTTAGCCTAAGCTTAAGTTTCTGCCATGCTACTCCGACGTTTCAAAAGCTCCCCCTGAAAAAAAGAACAAAAAAAAAGAGCAAGCTAAAAATCAAAATAGCAGAAGGGAACTTCCTTTTGCTATACTAGAGCATACTGCTTCCGCTTTTGTTTCCGGGATTCAGGTGATTTGTTGGTGACACTCGTCGCTGTGCTCTCAATTCAATGTTAACTCCGATTACAACGTTGAGTACACAAATATCAACTTTGTGCTGATTCAAATTTATAGAGGAAGTGTCTGTCTTGCTTTGCGCGGGGCTCCGTGATCGGCTGGGCTTGCGGGGAAGCGAGGTGGGGCCGAAACGTGACAGGAAATTTGACGACGTTCGAGGTGCTTCACTTGTTTTTGCCTTTATTCTAGCATCGAATGATACCATCCAGAAGCTTAAAAGGCATCCATTCTCTCTGAATCTATATTCGGGGTTATGCTGAGCTGGATCGGCCTCAGCACTCCGTCAATTTTCATGTGGAAATCGTGCTTACCTGACCAGTGACCAGCCAAGTAACATGACTCCAGCTCATTGTACTGATTTTCCAAGGATCTGGATTTAACGACCAGCAATTCCCAGAGCCAGTATTACACGTTTTGGCTTCTAGAATTCTGGCTCGCCTTGGTCCCTCAGCGGACTCTCATGAAGTCACTTACAACACGCAAAGACAGGCACCCTGCTGAAGGACCAAGATGAGTTGAGTTTCCGCATTCCATACTCTTGCCTCCGCACTTGCTATCATTCGACTGACAAAGGCAGATCTGTTACTTCTACTTCCGAAAAACAAAATCCCACGACTCTCAAAACATGTCTAGTCGCGATAATCCCACCCTTATCCGCATCAGCTCACCCTAAAATCTTTGAGACTTGAACCTCTAAATATTCGAGATCCGTCTTGACCCGAACTCAGAATCCTATCATCTAGGGACAGAACGAAGCAGTCATGACGATTAATTTCCATTCATTTGTGACGGCTTTGATCAGACCTGGGAATTATATGAGGTGCTGGGCATTGATATGGGGTCACCAAAATAGTATACTCACGATTACAATTTGTGAAGAGTTGAGAGGCAAACGAGAAAACAAGTATCAGCATCAAGATAGATTGAAATTCACGCATTTTGCATTCTTGTCCCGTATGCAGGCTGAGAAATCGCCATCATATGCTGCCATCCAGGAGGCGGCGACGCTATCTCTCCCATCGCCGTGGCGACAAAGTTCCCAGCATTATCCAAGCCGAAACTGCTTCATGAGTGCCTCAACCTCCTCCTTATCCTTGCAGTCAATCTCTGCATATATCTTCGCATATCTCTCCAGCAACTCCTTCAATTCTTTTTCCTCCCGCACGTAAATATCATCAATCTCAGCCAACAAGTTTCCGATAATCTGTATACCGTCGGCGGCAAGAGCTGAAGCTTCCTCGGATGACACATAGTTCGCGCGGAGGAGGGCTATGGGCTCTTCTTCGGTGGCCTGGCTGAGATCGATATCCTCAGTCGTAGAGGGCAGCGCATCATGACTGACTTGGTCGGCTTCGTCTTGGTTTTGGCTAAAGATTAGTTTGTTTTTGTTCCAGGAGGTGAAGACGAGGTCGATTAGGAGTGCTTCATCAACGGTTTCGTCGTCAGCAGGCTCAGTTCGGATCCACGAGAGGTATCTGCCGTGTTGGCGCAGGCGCGCAATCAGATCATCTTTGTCGCCAGTTTGCAAAAGATCGAGGTCCTTGCATATGCGCTGCAGCGTAGTGATATGGAAAACCTCCAACTTCATGTTGCACTGTGGAGTGTCAGTATGTGCTGATCTTGTTAGAATGAGTGGATGAGAACTCGAGGTTGGAAATTTATAGGGAGGAGCAATCACGCGACCTCAAGGAGATCTTTAATGTCACTCCTTCTAAATCATCGATTGGGAGTGCTTATGACGGTTCGTAAGTACAGTCTTTCGCAAGAATAGAACAGTTTGAATTTTGCATACATCCCTTCAGGGAGAGTGCAGCATCGCTCTGGAAAGTCCCTACGTCTGGCTCGATGACTTTCGCCAAGTACTAGAATATCGTCTGTTTGATGATACATGTTTTTAGAAAGGAGATCGAGCTTTGCCATGTTCTTTGACTCAGATAAAAAATGCAACATCTGAGTTTCACCAAAGTCCTATCTGCGACTCTGCCCCGCAAACAGGTCCCGTTGACCTACGCCATGTGAGAAACACTCTGATATTTTCATGAAAATGAAAGAGATACGATACAGTGAGGTGATTGAGTCCCCGGTAAGCTTTAGCCTGAATGCCGCTTGACATATTAAAGAATCCTACATCGTTTGTCTTCGAACTCTCGCCTGTTAGCCTGATGCGCAGCTATGCACGTGACCAGCGTGTTAAATGATTAAATTAAATTAAATTAACTACTTATAATCTAAATTTAATCGAATGAAATATACTATTAATCTAAATTTAATCTAAATTTAATTAAATTAATTAATTATAATTAATTAATATGATTAACACGTGACTAAACTCGATTTTCGTTCGAAGAGGCGAATGAGACTCTAAATTAAGATTCGGTCAATCGAAAGTTGCGACGCTAAAGTAAAACTGGTATCGCGCACGCCACAGTCGCGGTATAAGCGAGATACCGATCTTCGAATTAACTCTTTATCTCGAATCTTCGATACTTTGCCATTTTATTATAAATCGAATAAATTATATAAAAATTTAATTTTTTTAATTTGTAATACTTTAAAATCAAAAAATGATTTCAAATCAATAGAATCTTAAAAATACTATTAAAATAAATAAAATATCTATATATTTAATTAAATGTTCTCAATTTTTTCTCTTAAAATCAATACACTTTATTCTTTTATAAATCAATTACTCAATCTACAAAAAAACTTTCTATTATAAACTTACTTTAAAATACTCGAAATATTTTTTACTATTTCTAAAAAAACTAATATTAATCAAAATCGTAAAAATTTTAACGTTAAATTTTTTAATAATCAAATTTCTATTTTCAAATATAAATTATTTAAAAAAACTTTTAATTCTATTAAAAAAAGATTTCTCAAATCCAAATAATATTCGAATTTAT
Organism: Acephala macrosclerotiorum; assembly: GCA_014904845.1. Taxonomy (NCBI): domain Eukaryota; kingdom Fungi; phylum Ascomycota; class Leotiomycetes; order Helotiales; family Mollisiaceae; genus Acephala; species Acephala macrosclerotiorum. The sequence continues at coordinate 234,039 of MU119240.1, forward strand.
ACAATTAAATATTTTTATAAAAATTGCAAATAAATAGTTTCTTTTTTAAAATATATTTAAATTTATTAATATTATTTTAATAAAAAGTTTTTAAATCAACGAATTTTCTATTCTACGAATAATTATAAGACTCATTATAAATCTAAGTATAAAACAGTAAATTTAAAAAAAGTTTTAATTGATAATTTTAATAATAAATAATTTATTTTAATTTTTAAATAAATAAAAAAATATTAATTATTTTTTAAAAGATTTTTTTAAAACTATAAATTCTCAAATTTAAACGAGTATTGAAAATAGATTTATTTTATAAAGAGCTAATAAACGATTAAAAACGTTTGAAAAAACGTTTTAAATTGAAAAATTTAATAAATTATTATTAAACTTTTTAATTTCTAATAATTTATTTTTTCAATTAATATATTCGAAATTTTTTGAAAATTTAATACTTTATTATAACAAGTAAATAATAAATTATATATTTTTTATTAAAAAATACTAATTTGTATAATAGTAAAATACTAAAAATTTATTATTAAAAGATTAAAAATGAATTAAATTTTTTATATTCAAATAAAGAATTAATAATTAAATAAATAATCGAAAAACAAAAACTAAATAACGATAATTTTTTTTTGATTTTAAATATTTAAATAATTATTAATTAAAATATATATTTTGAAATTATAATATAAATTATTTTAATAATAATAATTTTTAAAAATATTTACTAATTATATAAATAGTTATTTTATAAATAAAAACTTTGAATTAAAGTCTTATTTATTAGTAATAAAAAACTTAAAAAATAAATATATTAATATTTATATGTATTAAATTTTAATTTAAACATTAAAACATTTTAATATTGAATATAATATTTAAAAGTAAATTTCAATATTTTTGTTTTTATTAATAATATGAAACTAATTTCTAATAGTATTATAAAAGATAATACTAATTCAAATAATATATTAATTAATATTTTTCGTTTGTATTATAATTACGAAAATATAAAATTTGATAGCGATATTTTTTGTATAGTCTACGTTTTGAATTTTGTAGTTCAAAATATTTTAAAAGTTTTTAAATCGATAATAATTTATTAGAAAATATAAATAATAATATTTTTAATAAATTTTTAAATATTTATTAATAAATTTTATTAGATTTTTTAATTTGAAAAAAAAATTAAAAAAATTATTATTAATTTGAAATATTTTCAAGAAAATGCACGAATTCTAAAAACTCAAATTAAAATTCAAAATATTGAAAACTTTAAAATTTTACAATTAAATAAATAATTTTCAAATGAAATATTAATATTAAAAAATAATTATTAATTTATTTTAAATCAAAAAATACGTTAATTTTTAATAATTAAAATATTAAAAAACTTTTTATATTTTATAAGAGCAATTAATGCGATTATTTAATTGTTTGATTTAAAAGTCTTTAAAAATAATAAATTAATATTATCTGAAAATGAAATTAAATATTTAAAAAAATATTTTAAAGTTTTTAAAATATTTATTAAAATTACAATTAAACTACAAACGAAAAAATATTCTATTATTTATTATTTAATTTCTATAGTTTATAATATTTATAATAAACTAAATAAAATTAAAGAGAAATTAAATATAAAAATTTTTTATTTTTTAATTATATATTCTCGTTTAATTTTATTTAATTTTTTTAGAGTTTTTGATTTTAAAAAATTAAAAATTTTTATTTTATTTATAAAAATACTAATTTTGTTTATAGTCTATTGAATTTTCGATTGCTATTAATAAAAAATTAATCAAATTAAAGAAATATATTTTAAATAAGAGAAATATTTTTGAGTCAAATAAATCACTGTATTTGATTTTAATTTTTGATTTTTGAATTCGTAGAAAAAAATTACAAAGTATTAAACTTTTTAGAGATCAAGAAATTAATACTTATAATAAGTTTTATTCAAATTATCAATCGTAAATCATTTAAATTATTAGTTTTTTTATAAAACAATTTATATTAATTTATATTTTAATTATAAACGAGATCATTTTATTCAATTACTTTTTATTTAAAAAGTTTAAAATTTGAATTTAAATATAGAAAATAATAATCTAGATATATATTTATTAAATGAGAGAGAAAATAATATAAATAAATTTGAGAGTTATTTATATTAATATACAAATAGATTAAATCTCTTAATTTCTAGCGAGATAATAAAGATAAATATCCTATATTATCTTTAATTACTCGAAAATATCTTTAAATATCAATAATTTTAATTTTCTTTAAAAAATTCTTTTTTACAAGAAGTTTTAATTATTAGTAAAACTAGAAATAGATTTACTAAAGAAATCTTTGAGATAGTAATGTGTTTAAAAAGTTGAAGAATTATTTAAAAAGATAATAATAATATTAAAGAAAAAATTATAAGAGAAGTAGAAAATAATTTTATTATTGAGTAATAAACTTTTCTTTATTTATTTTTTAATAAAAATTTAGTATTTTATCTATTGTAATTTAATTTGAAATATAAAGTCTTTAATATTTATAAAAAAATTTAAAAAACATTATTTTTGATTGAAATCACGTGATTAATCAATGCTAATCTAAATTATAATTAATTATAATCTAAATCTAATCTAGATTTTTTGAAAATCACGTTAATCTAATTTTAATTTAATTTAATCAATTTTAATTAATTTAAATTAATTTATTAGATTATTTTTTAACACGCTGCACGTGACGACGATATTGACTTTTCATCTCGAAGACTTCGAAGAGTTCATTGTTGGACGTAGAATGCTCGAATGACAATCCTTCGGTGATTGCTGTAAATTTGCTAGATTCTCATTGACTGCTATGATGGGTGTCGAGCTTGAAGTGTTGAGATTAGTCTATGACCTTGCCTTCCCAGATATCATTTTTAAATTGAGACTTCAAAATCGTGAGACCAAAAGTGATCTAGCCGGAACATTGCGCAATAGCTCTCTCGCTTGCCCTCCCTACTAAACTAGTAGAAATGAAAATGAAAATGAAAATGAAGAAAAAAAAAAAAAGTATTTGGTTTTGCAAGGAAACTACAATTTTTCTTTCAAAGTAGAATCCGAAACCTGTACCCATTGCAAGGAAACCCAACTTTTCATTCGAAGAAGAATCCGGAGTACCCGTTTTGGCGTGCTTGTATCAGATATTTTATAATTTAAATTTATATACCCTTTAAAAGATTGCGACTTTAATAAAGTCCGCATCAAATGATTGGCCGAACGACGCGCTAGGTACCCACTTTTCGCGACGTCAGGTCTCAACATCAAATAGGCCATGAAATTATGGTATGATAGCGCATTAGGCCTTTCGGGCTGATGAGAACCTAGATCGGTTATTTCGTAACTACTTTACTATACAATTAAAAGTTATTGGTTCCATTTTTGGCTGAGCACGAATTTAATCTATCCTTGCCAACCGTCGCCCGGTCTAAAACGATGAGTATGAGCTTGAAGCTGAGCCTAGAGAAGATCTTATATTCCACATTTGATTACAACACATCCTAGTGACTGTTCTTTCAAGCCACAGGTATACCCGACGCCAAATCCTTCCATCAATTCTGGGTCACGCCGATCATTTGAATACGCGACAGCATACCGCTGATAGCTATGCACCGTTTTGCGGGGTAGAATATACTTCAAGATCGTACATGAGTACATATGGATGCCATCCAGGGATGACCATAAATTGTAGGAGACAAAAATCCCAACCTCAGACACCTATCGTTCAGAGAATGAAACTGGATGACGGTGCTTGGCGATGGAGAGCTCGGTGTAGAGATAGTCGTCGCAAACTTTAGCAGGGAGGACGTCGATTTATAAGGTAAGGAATGCACTGTAGAGCAAAGCTTTCCTGAGGAATACTGGGTTGTATCCTTCGATCAGGGAGTAGGATCGTCGTGAATGCTAGGTCTTGGAACCGCTGGATGAGGTGGTGATACTGACGGAGGGGCGTAAGCTTATTGGATACTGCATGAGCTAGATTTGTAGCCGCCAGTGATGGGATATTTATTGAGGGCTGCCTCAGGTTATGTAGTTGCTGCTTGCGCGGGAAGCTGGTGGGTGGCTGTGATGCTGTTCCATGCCGTGGGGTATCGAAGAAGACTTCGAGAGATATTCGAGTTGTCCCGGCATGGATCTGACCATTCCCAAGGTTGTGAACCATCTTGGAGCCTAGATAGACGGATATAATGCAGCAGGAAATAGTCTTGGTCTCCTTGATCGTAACATATAGCGTCCTGTATTTCGTTGAGTGTTAGCTAACTAGTTTAGGGCCGAGCAGGTAGAATTGACGTCGATGTCTTCAATGGAGACTTTTCTAGGAAGTTAGTTTCTTATTCAAGCACCTTTGTGTAGATAATACCTGTGGTATAGTCGCCATTCGCTCGAGGCCTTGCATATCTGATACTGTTAGTTAGCAAGTGGGTAGGTAAGGAAGGCAAGGAATTGGGAATTAGCAAGAACTAGATACCGTACTCATTGAAACATGCTAGAGAATTTGACAAAATTGGCGAAGCCTACTCTGCCGCACTTTGGCTAGGAGAATGAAAACAAGTTGAACGCATTTAGAACCAATATACCTGCCTACTATTCTTGAGCGAGAGGATAGAGATCAAGAGCTTGGTTCAGGCTGTCCAGATCTGTGCCATGCACTTGATGGTTCCACTGTATTTGGCTCTACTCTTCCGGAGGTGGTGGAGGAGATGAGTGGCGGGGCGGCAGCGAGCAAGGAAAAACATTTGGAGGAGTCTGCCGACTTCTCCGCGAGAAAGGTCGTGCTGCGACTTTCGAAAGCCCGTAATCACCATCTGATCAATGATCGGCCAATTGCTTTGACTGTCGGGATAGACATGGGACAATAGGAGGTGCGCATCTTGCAGACTCTATCTCGCTTCGTGTATGCCCACAAATCTAATCAATATTTCCCACCACAACCTCGATCAGCAAACATTGATCGCAACGCATCATGACAGGATTCAAGAATGCATCGTCAGATATGCTGAATAGCAAATATCGACCCCGCAATGGCATGCGCAAGCACGCCCATCCGGCTCCTCCTCATGCGCCTCCTCGACGTGCACCTCCGCCTGGTGCCATTTGGCGACCTCTCGACGGGTCACTCAATCCAGCTCATCTTGCAGGAATCGATGTCAATATTGCCTCCGATGCACAACTTCGAGAGATCTGCAGATCGAATTACCTGAACGATAAAGAGAGAGCAGCTGCGACCGAAGGTGGAAGAATGAAAGCTGAGATTTATACACAGCACAAAGACATGTTAGACGCTCTGAGAGGCAAGTATCTAGGACCGAATGAGTACCTTAGCGGGAAGCGGAGGCTCGAGACTATTAGAGACATCAACAGGGATACGGCCGAGCGGCAGTATGGCGCATCGATGGAGAAGAGGGGAAGATTCAGATCTGCATTCAACAAGTTGAAGGTATGTAACATTCTCGGACCAATGTCGCATGATCTGTCATTCTAATACATCAATAGGAAAGAGGGAATGCAGCGGACCCACCAGTAGTTGCTGACATAGAAAGTTTTGCTCCATCGGCTCCTGCTTCTCCTCCACCTCCTCCGTCTCCCCCTGCGCCTCCTTCTCCTCCTCCTCCTCGTCGTTACTTCCACACTGCACCACCTCCTTCTCCAACCTACAAGTTTTCCGAGCGCAGGCTCAGCGAAGTCAGTATTATAGCCGGCTTCCCCGACTCTCCCGAACCCCCAAGCACACCTGACAAGGATACTTCTGCCAGTGACGCCCTCCCGGCTTTACCTACCACGAACGATGCCACCAAGTCCGCTGAAAGCAGCGAAGTGAGTTCCGCCTTCCAGTCCTCCGAATCCTCCATCAAGCGAGGCGAGCTTACGAATTCGATAAAGCTCAATGCTACTGTCGTGTCCTCTGCCGCAGAAATTCTCAATGTCTGGGAAATTGATGAGCAAAACTACATCTTCGTTGCTGGTAGTGATATCTGGGCCAGCGACGGTGGTCATCAGGGTCTGGAAGATAAGTTCAGAAAATGGCTCGGGGTGAATGGAGACGTCAGAGAAGATTCCACAGGCTACCATTTGGTGTTTGGGATTGGTTGATTGGATCGGAAGCTGCTTGGGAGTGCTTCGAACACTTCGCCACCACGCCATTTCACGGAAGAATGTTGCCTCTGCAATTGTACTGCAAGGGTGAGAGAATCGCAAGGTGTTATGGGTACCGGGGGCTAGGAATAACCAAGGATTGAGGATGGTGAGGATTGGCTTTGGACGATTCGTTGGCGAGCGTATTCGTGGAGGTTCCCTTCCCTCTCAAGACGGGAGGTCATATATTGATGGTGTCGAGCTGTACTGTGTGTGTCTATACTAGGAGTAAGAGAGGGTATCCGGAATATTGAGAGTCTTCGGCACATTGAAGATTCTGACGGATATGGGCATATATTGTACTAGTAATTTCTCAGCCTTCGCTGAAGGCTACCACACAAAAATGAAAAATACGTTACTGTAAACCAAATCAAACCAAATCACCTGAGCCGGGCGAAAAGCTCGAAAAGTCTGCTTGAGCATGGTTCAAGGCGGTGTTGAAGCGAGGCGTCGACATTATCTAGGGTTCGAATCCCTGTCGTCCGTGTCAGTGTCAGGATTTAGGAGAGTCACTGAGGGTATCCGGAGAGTATAGATGTAATACTAGAACCCCATAATACGAGCATCGAGATTTAGGCATGGCTATCCTTTATTGTAGTGGTAATATGCTTGAGAGCGAAGTTAATGTTGAAGTTGAAGTGAATCTTGTGAGCGATGTCGTTTGAAAAAGTGGGCCGCTATCGGCACATAGTTAGTTCAACCAATCAGAAGCCGCGCCGAACCTCCTGCATCCCAAATTCATTAAACCCCTATATAAATTTAAATATCGTAATCATTTCCACTTCAAACCAATAGAAGGCGCGCCAATACGGGTATTCCGGATTCTACTTCGAATAAAAAGTTGTGTTTCCTTGCAATGATTACAAAACCAGTTTCGAAAAATTTTTTTCTACTTTAAAGGAAAAATAGTTGTTTCTTTGTAAAACTGAGGTTTTTTTTTTTTTTTTTTTGGATTCTTTTTATTAGTTGAGTCTCGTTTCTAGAGAATTTTGGGCGTGTACTAAGGACCTTGCTTAGCGAGACAGCCGGCGCAAAGTCTGATGTTTGAATGGCTTTTGCAAAGATGAATTGGATATTAAGATGATCCCATCACGTGGAAGGCAGTCTGGTAACACTTCATAATTGCTCGGATTCAACAGCAGGTTTTTTAATCTTAAAGCATCAAAGAAGAAGAGCTTGATGGAGTATCAAAAAACGAAAGGCGCTGGAATCTTGGGTCTCAGTGTCAGCGTCCTCTTCCCATCCTCAGGACATGAACTAACTCAACACTTCAATCAATGGTCATAAAATCACAGAAGTAGCCTAGTTGCGATGATGGAATTTCGCAAACGTAAACACTTCTTCCGCAATCCCTGATGCTTTCATATGCAGCAATATTGAGCTTCCCCAGCCAACCCAGTCTATCATGCGTCTAGCAAACCATGAGCCAACATCCTCTAATCCTGTCGTACAGAGCAACACTCTTCAGACTTTCATTCCGTTATGCACACGTCGATACCTTATCCACACTCTTTATGGACCCACATGTCCGGATCGCAATGGTACTCTCTCCCTCGACCTACAACCTGTATCTCATACAACGATAACCTAAACGCCAGAATATGAGTCAGGATATTTCCTTCATGCAATTGGGAGATGTAGCCGCATGTCCCCAATAATGGAGCAGACATGCTCCTCATATACCTCCAGACCTGATAGATCTAAGATCAACGAGGACAGTAGGGTAACTCAAGGAATAAGGCACTTACAAGCATCCATACTGCAGTGGTCACATCGATAACGGTAGATGTTGCAATCTCGGCCACACTCGTCACACTGAGCGTAGCCATACACCTTATCCCAATCATCGTGGCCGCAGTCATGGTGATCGATTACGTATTGACGTACAACGGCCGCTTGCTGTGGGCGAGGAGCAGGCGGGGGTGGAAGAGGTTGAGGGTCTTGGGCGACTGGTGGGATAATTCGATCGGCAATCTGCTCTGCGCGTCCCAAGAGCCGTGCCTCAGACCAAGTTGGGCATTGACAAGTTTTCCAGTTGGCACCGCATACCTGTAACATGTCAGCGTTGCTGCTTCGAAGTACCTGAAGACTTGATTGAAGGGCGGTGCAGAGTTGAAAGTGAGACAGAGAATAAGGAATCCCAGAGACTTACGTAGCACCACTCAGCCTTACAACGGCATCTAGATAGAGATTAGAAATATAGTCAAAACAACAACGGGGGCATCAGAGTGGACATAGAATTAGTAAAAAGAGACACGAGACCGGATAACTTACGTGATATGATTACAACCAATACCTAGCTCAACAACAGCCTTGCATTTTGAGCAGCGTCTCCAACCTTCTCCGTTCGCCAGATTCAAGACTTGTTGAACACCAGTATCTTGTGGACAGTCTCCAGGATGGGCTGTACCTTTACAAATCGTACACGTGGAAACCAAGCATATCGGGCATTCTGCTTTGTCGCCATCGATGCAAGCAGGATACAGGAATGTCGAGCAAGTTGGGTTAGAGCAGTAGATTCGATTGGTAGTGCCAAACTCGACCTTCTTCTCGTGGAAACCGCTGATAATTTCTGCTGTGAGAAAGTGCCTCATAGAGTCCATCTGAACAAGATCTTAGAGTAAGTCTACTTCTTTCATGCATCTTGAGCATTAGAGCTGCATGACCAGGAACGGGCAATGCAAACGAACGCGTGTGTAGCAGCGTGTGCCAAGACTTGGGGGGCACAGAAAGGAAAAATTGTCTCACGTGGAAAAGCTTCTTGCAGCAGCGGGGTGGGTAGCAGGCCTCATCGTTGAGTGCGTTCACAACAACTCTCTGCAAACACTCCTGGCAATAGTCGTGGCCACATTCCATGTGGGCAAGCAGAGTGACCTCGAAATCATCGCTACAGCTGACACAGGGGAGAGTTGTTGGCCTTTCAGGCGAGGGAGACATAGTCAAGTCCACGACAGCCTCGGTTTCCATTTGTAGTCGCTTCTGAGGCGGTTGCTCAAGATCGTCGTCTTCTCTGCTGCGCTTTCGACCTCCACTCCAGTCAAAATACTGGGCGTTGTTCTGTGGTACGACGCTGGATTGAGACTGAACACTTGACGATGGAACTGGCGGAGGCGGTATTTGAGTGCTGTGTGAGGTCATAGGAGTAGCTGAGGCTGACTCCGGAAGTGCATTGCTTTGTCTGGGAGCAGGAACTTGGGGTAAGGCAATACCTGGCATGTCCGTTCTAGGAGGAACGGGGAGACCAGCAAGGCGACATGCCATAGCTCGGTCACTTTGTGCTTGGTGTTCCTCGGCAACGAGAGCATTGACTGCACGTACATCTTCTGAAGAAGACAATCAGCAACTTGAAGGAGTCTGAAGTGTTGAAGTACTCACGAGCCATTGCATGTGAAATCTGCAGACCTACTCGTCTGTCTCTGATAATAGATAGACTGCGTTGAAGCTCCTCCTTTTGCGCCAACAAAGTCTCCTGCCATCCTGACAATTCTGCCTCGTTGTTCTTGGCTCCGAGAAGTTGATTGATATCCTGTATCTGTAATTCAAGTATGAGAGCAGAGGAAGCATGGTCCATGTTGTCAAAGATGCCTGCTGGTGCTGCTGCTAGAGGGACCATTGCTCCCATCGCTTGACGCGCCGACGCGACTTGGGATGCCATTGCAGCCTGGCCTCGAACTCTAGCGAAGAGGATACAATGAACTCAAAGATCTTACCTCAAGGGAGGCGCGTGGAAGTTTCGTGCCTCTAGGTTCTTGTCGTGAGGTTGTGGGAAGGTGCGATCAGACAAGAGATGATGTCGAGTCTAGCTTCTCGCTTAATTAGACGTTTCGTCTTCCACAAGGCACGTGCTAATCCAAACCCTTTCTTTTGGCTTTGGAATTTCGACTGGGAAGAGCCTGATACGTAAAAGAAGAAGGATTATGCGAAAGCCGAAGTTGATTTTGAGGATTTGCTCTTGTGATGGTTCAAGGTTGCCCATTTGCATTTGCATCACGTGATTCATATACAGTGAGAGCTAGTAACGGACTGGTCTCAAGGTACGTAGAGGAGATACCTTTTATTGCTTCTCAATATGTGATGACGAACTGGATATCATTCAGAGAACCGGTATGGTGGAACAGGAGAAGCACCATAGACTTTCTCGCTGCAAGAGAAGTGAAAATTGTCAACCATCAAAAGGACCGCCGATTATCGACATTTCATGTCCAATTCTCCAGCTCTTTTCCCGTCCACTCCCACAGCTCTGCCGCCAGCTTATCGTTGCCCATATCCCTTGTCTTCTTGCCTGGTACTCCGACGGGGTTATAGTACTCTCCGTTCACAATGTCCTTCCCCTGCGGTGTCGTCTTCACCGTCGCAGCCCAACATGTATTCCATGCACCCTATCCCTCCTTCTTCGGATCCTGCAACCTTCTGAAATTGATCCCACAGATAAACGCTTTGTTGAGGAAGCTGGCATTCGTGACCATCTCTGTCTTGTATACCCCAGGATTGATAGACAAGAACAGGATTCCCGAGTCCTTGTAACCGCGTGCGAGCTCGGCAGCAAAGAGTATATTAGCTAGTTTTGACTGCCCGTATCTTAGTCACGGCCCTGCGAATGTAAAGCTTTGAGGAGTTTTTAAATCCTTGAAGATGATACCTCCCGGAGGATGAGCACCAGCACCATCGCTGGAAAGGAACACGATACGAACATCAGTGGCTGGCTGTTTTGCAGTCTCGATCATCATGGGTAAGAGAAGCTTGACGAGCAAGGCATGACCCATGTGATTCGTGCCAAATTGATTCTCATAACCGTCTTTGGTGAGTCTGGCCGGCGTTGCAAATGAGTTTGTCGAGTCTGGTGTTGGTTGCGAGGAAGTTCTTGGTAGCGGACTGAACGGAAGCTAAGGACGCAAGATCAAATTCGAGGAAAGTGATGGGGACGGAAGGATGCTTTGACTTGGCTTTCGATATCACTTCGTTGGCTCTGGAGGCGGACCGACCGATGAAGTAAATATGCGCGGGATTATGAGCTGCCAGAAGAAGAACGGTTTGGGTACCAAGTCCTGATGTTCCTAGATAATTGAGTCAATTTGGTTTCGGAGTGGCAGGTGAGACATGGTGGCTGAGCTCACCTCCAGTGACCAAGATGACTTGTCCCGAAAGATCAGGAATATCTGTATCAAGATTGAACGCCATCATACGGCACGAGCTTCTCTGATTTCAAACAACCTTACACATGCCGCTACAGCAACTCGAGGCCGAAGAAGGAACACAACGGTCGCGCTAAGCAAATGGTTGATAGGAAAGGGCGTCTCGTGTAGATGTTTAGGAAGCGAGCCTTGACTCCGGATGAAATAAAGATGAGAGAGTGAAAATATGATGGCAGACAACAGGGCATCGATACGATCAGACCTCCTATATATTCTGTCGAGCGCAGTCGCTATCCCAGAGCTAGTGGATGAACTTTCAGTCCGAGATTCCGCAGGAACATCAAAAGGCCACCAAGAGCCTCTTAAGTCCATGGATACAAGCGTAACGGAGAGATTGAGAACATGATCTAGTGCATCAAGGCCTTCGTGAAGAAGGGCGATGGTCATAAAAGCGAGAAGTGCATGAGCAAGCTCGCGAGTATCACCGCATTGGGCTAGCCCCTCGGGGATGGTATCAAAAGCCGAGTTGAGTCACGTTTCTGAAAGCTAAACAAGGATATCACGGGCCACGGAAGAACTCCGTATCGCCCATTCCAACGTCGACTTTCAAAAACAGCTCTCTATCAAGATACCCAGCCCTTAAAGCACCCTTATTTGCGAAAGCTCCCGATCAAGTGAGGGACTATGGACTATGGATTGCAAAGATGTCGGCTATGGAAGCTGTCCTTTTAGCTGATCGAGAGCATCCGTAACGACCCTGCCATAGCGTCGTCCTAATGGTTAATGGTTGATCTTGAAAAGTCTAAGTCCTCCCTTGTTGAGCTGCTGTGCAGCTGAAAGTAGTCTCAAGCTGGGTTATTTTAAGGTGTACGAGGTACTTCATGTCGATAGTGTTTGTTTGGTCTTTTCGATGTATGGTTCACTTCTGCGGACCCTCGACAACGTCCGTGTCATTTGAGTATTACCTTATTAGGTCTTGAATTACCTCCTGGACGTTCCTGAAGCAAATGTTGCGATGCGGTTATCGATTATCTCTAATGTATCGATGTTATTGTTATCCTAAGAACGAGTCAACAACGGGAGGCTAGCAGCGACTAAACTCAATCCGAACTTGCGCCCTGGAGATTTTGTTAACAATGTATTCTAATATCCACGAACACTTACTCCTCCAATGCATCCTCCGCACAGCGCACACAATGCCGATGGCAGATCCTACCGAATCCGGATAATTTCCCCTTCTACCAACAGAGCTGCAATACATCGTCTAGAACCTCGTCCTCTTGATTAGTGCCAAGCACCAGCGCTGCTACCCCGATTACGACTTCACCTTCCTAGATAAGAAGACATTACCCAATACCCGTTCCGCAAAGAGCATCTGCAAAGTGAAGAATGGCCCATGGTGTGTGCAATGGTTCAGTCCAATGATCAAGTATATGCTCTTACGGTGAAAGATTGGAAATCGATGCATGCCTTGTACGTATGTCTACTCCAATGTTGGGGGATCAAGTACATCCTTTTGATTGCAAATCGTCGAAAGTAGGAGAAGCTTATTGGCATGTTGCGAGTGCCGTCCACTCGTAAATGTCCTCGAAACTGGATTCAAGTAAACGACAAAGTTTGGGAAGATGAGAAGGAGCAGTGTCGAAGCTCGTGCGTACAATCGGTCGAGGGCTTTGCCCGAGCCCGAGCAAAATTACGGAATGATAATGCTCGCGTCCTTTATGACGACATTCTCTCAGCTGGAAGCCGACTAGAACGGATTTGGAACCTGAAGATACGAGTTATTGAGAGCGGGGAAGAATTAGCCAAGAGGGTTGCTCGGATCAGTACAAACGCAAAGAAGGGACCAAAGGAAATTGATCAGCCTCGATCCAAACATGGAATCCGGATATTATTAGCATACGAAGACTCGATTCCCAATACTTTATACCTGCTTCGTTCGTCAATGATATTTCCTCTTGAAGAGGTAGCGAGCGGGAGCGGGGACTTACTAGCAAATCCAGTTTCAGTCCGCATCGAAATCCACCACCTTATGATTTTGCGACCACAACTCCAGTTACCATTTCATTCGCTCACGACTCATACCCATTCTAGATCTGTTGTTTCAAAATCTTATTGAACGCGAGAGTCTTTGGATGCAATACCGCTACGTTGGGTGATCTCGCCGAACCCAAGCTTTGGGACAAACTGCCTTCCGAAGTTCAAGACATGATCTGGGACATCGTGCTCTCCGAAACCCACCAAGCCTCTCGGCACACACTTTCAGGAGAGAACGGTCGGTCACGCTGGAGACACGCCAAAGTCAGTCGCTCGCTCTCACCAATCCTGCACGTCTGCACTAGGTCCAGAGCAAGAGCCAATGTTCGTTTCACGGAATACGGATTGGAGCATAAACAGATCTGGAGTTGTGGATTTAGTAGTGCATCAAAGTATGGAAAATCCCTTAAGGAAGAAACGCTACCAAAGTCAAAGAAGGCTTCGGACTTGCTCAAGATCTAGGGGCAGGGAAATTATGTTCAGGGTCACTTTGGCGCGTCCATGTTCTGCTATTACTCCTGTCTAGATTCGCAATCTTGTACTCGCGATGTTCAGAATCTGCGGGAGTGCCTGACTAAATCTCTGGACTATACTCACAACTTTTGGCAGTCAAAATGTCCCAAAAGCTTTGGTTCTTCCAATGAGGGAATGATGAGAGATTTCTTATAATTCATGGATGTTCATTTAATTCACCTTCTCAAGCGCGTATGACAGTAATGAAGTGCCCAGATGAAAACCACCCCGAAGATACCCCATGCTCAAGCCCAAAAATCATACTCGTCATGTCACCACCCACTTCCCTCCCATCTATCCTCCAGCAGCCATCAGACCTGACAAATCAAGGCAAATGCGGAGGTGACAACAAAGCCATCTCGTCCTTGTCACCCTCAAGTTCGCTTGTTTGCCAGATCTCAAGATACTCGACGATATTCATTGAGTGTCCGTTCTTATTACCGTTGTCAGCCCATGTCTTCAGAAAAGCATAGCAGTTCTTGAACTTCTCCCATAGCTTGCGATCGGCGTTCAACTGCGTTGTATTGTATTCACCTATACCCTCGATCCACTAGATGATATATTAGTTGGTTTTCGCTGAACGTATGACTTCGGACGATTTGATGTGGACAAGTTCAGGCGGGATGTGTTGTGTGAAGGTGAAAGGTGAAGATTCGGTGTAATTGGGACAGCATGCTCAGGACGACATGATGTGAAAGGGACGACATGGGGTGCAGGAACAAATGACAAGATATGATTTAGTGAAAGGGAACAAAGGATCAAAAGTGGTAGATACTCACAATGACCATGAAACCTGGACGAATACATTGCCAATTGATCGCAATGCTAGGGAAAGCAGCCTGAACTTTAATAAGGTAACGGGCACCACTGCCACCAAATTTCTCAGCAGCATTTCGAGATTTATCACAAATGATAACGTAGCGGGGCATATCTGTTGTGCGCGAACTGTCAGCCATGCATCTCAGAATGGTATACGAAGTTTCAGAACGCGGAATGAAGCGAAGACATCTCGTCCTTAGGTAGAGGCGATATATCGGCAGTGGAGTAGAAAGGGGGGAAGGGGGAAGGGACTCTCGCGTCGAGGCTAAATATCGGCCTAGGAAAAAGGTGTAGAAAAGGGGAGGCGAAGGCAACCTCGCGTCGAGGCTAAACACCGGTGTAGACTTAGAAAAGGGGGATGGTGAAGACACTTTCGCATCGAGGCTAGACATCGGTCTAGGACAATGGAGTAGAAAAGGAAGACCGTCTCGCTTCGAAGCGATTGGTTGTGGTGGATCAATGGAGTAGAAAAAGGGGAGACTGCTTACCAAGCTCCCAACCATAGGCAGGCTGATACCCCTTTCCCTTCCTACGCTCAATCTCTGCTCTGATGTCGCGTCGAGTACTAGCTGATGGCAACATGACGAGGTGTCCTTGCGGTGTCTTCGGCTTCTTGGGGAGGCCATGGATATTGAGTTGTACCTCCTGTTGTACCTCCTTGATCAGTCTTTCTACCTCAACTTCGGTGTTGCTCTTGAGCTCGATTGGAGGGCTTGCGTGTTTTGTATGACGTTGGGTGATGGGACCGGCTTCTTCGAAGGAGATCGGGACATAGACCTGGACTCCATATGCTCCCTCTCGCTCTGATGATCGACGATCCGCAACAGGAGCAGAAATGAACTGAGCCGCAAGGGAGGAGGACTCGGACTGTGACAATTGGGAAGATCTAGCCACATTTGTTGAACCTTTTCCGTGCTCAGAGGATGGAGGTGATATCATTTCGGGAAAAACACCAGGAAATTCGCCTGATGCTTGACCAACTGATAGTCATCAGCAGGGGAGGGTATAATATTTGTGACAAACTTACAGTAGGTTGTCCACACCTCCTTCTCGAGATGATATTGCCGAATGGCGCCGTCAACTCTCTTGCTCTAGCTGGATGAATTGTGTTTATCCACGAGATTCTTTACAACACGCCACAGATCTCTTTGCTTGTCGTTGGCGAGCTTGTAAAGCTCCCTCACGTTGTTCGGCGTCGGCGCGGTAGGATTGAGGAGAGACATCATTTTGGGAATCTGAGACTCATACGCGTATCGATACTGGTATCGAGAAGCCATTTTGAAGTGTCTTGGTTGTGAACTCAACTGGGTGGCAGAGGACTGTTGTCAAATTGTCAAATTGTTGCTCGGAAGATGACCTGAATATTTACCACGCTGCCGAAAAGCATCACAGCCCCAGCAAATCAGACAGGCGAGCCTTCACGTGGACTAGCGTTATCGCCTTGCTCTCAATGCATACGCACTTACCGGTGATACTAATAGCCCTATATAATATAAGTAGGCAGAGATTCCAGCGCTAAGAGCAAGTCCTTGCGCGAAAAGTCCTCGTTGACCTGCCCATGAGGAAACTGGGGACTTTAAGCTTCCGGATCTCCATTTTAATTTTGTGAACCTAGCTACGAGTCAATTTAGGCAGCTAGAGCTTTTTGGCATTCGTGGTTATGGATTGCAGGGAATTACATAGCATCTGCCAGGCAAGAGATCACACCCTGTGTCGGCGAGATTTATTAATACACTTAAACCCGCAAGGATCACTTCAGAGCCTCAAGATCGTTTTCTCTCGCTACACATTACCGTTCCAAAAATATGCCTCTTAGAGAGTCATGATGCTGCCGAGCTGAGATCCAGAGTGTTAAGTCTCGATTCGGTGGGACCAATTTACTAAACTCCTAGACCCATCTCCAAAAGCCCCTTACAAGGGACTCGACTGACATCTAAGAGTGAGTCACATCGTACACCACTCTAGGGAGCCCTAGGAGTTATGGAGCGAATCGTTCTTTAAGGGCCTTCGAAGCGTAGTGGCTTAGATATATTAGAGCCATAGACTATGATTGGACCCATCCCAGCAGAATTCTGGAGGCACAGGCTCACAGGGACGTCTTTCCAAACAAAAAAGCGCGTGAAAGCTCAGTTCAGCACTACGACAGCACTACGACATCAATACGACATCCGCCACAATAAGATGCATCCGCCAACGAACATACTTCATGAACAGCTATGCGCCAGAACAGAG
This sequence comes from Acephala macrosclerotiorum, assembly GCA_014904845.1. Lineage (NCBI taxonomy): Eukaryota > Fungi > Ascomycota > Leotiomycetes > Helotiales > Mollisiaceae > Acephala > Acephala macrosclerotiorum. The sequence continues at coordinate 250,954 of MU119240.1, forward strand.
AAGCATCTGCTAATGAACATTGTGCATGAACAGACGAAGTTCTGGCAGTGATACGCCTCACCGAACTGCGCCAGACCTTACTGAATGGGAGATACAGCCCTGTGCATGCTATGCTATTCAAGTCTTCGGAAACTCGATGGAGGGTCTAATGCATGGATGTAGAAAGGACGGACGACAAGTCTATAGGGCTTATGAAGATACGCAAGAACCAAGAACCATATCAGATCCAACGTCCACTCATTACCAGTACTAATTTCTTGATTTAACTAGATCCCTCCCGAGGCTCATGCTGCTACCGAACCCGCGAGTCCTAAGAGTACGAATGGTTGAGTCAGACACAATCCCCTTGCTCAAATTCCAGACCGCTTCATCTTCCTCAACATGGTTATTCTATACCTTCTGCTTTGAGAAACACTTCGAAGGAGGTGACTCTCCATCTCAAAAACCTCATGAGTCATGAGTATACGCTTGATTGTACATAATTACGAGGCGCAACCGGTCTATACCAACATCGAATCCATACCGGAGCAGTTTCCTCCAGAAGTATCTCGTAACGGCAAAATCAATCTTGCTTTTACTCTCAACACCGATGGTGGAACGCCTCAAGTCTTTGTAGAGGATGATGAACAAGACATCCGTCCCAGGAAAGCTCCAAAGAGGTTTCGGCCATCTTGAAAGAAGGTATCGAATCATACATCTCCCCACTTAGTACCTCCCTTACTTTCATGACCGTACAGATCCAGAACTTTCAGATCACAACCGGCTTCAACCACCTCCAAATTATACCAACAAGCACTTTGCAACCACACAACATTCCCGTCTTTGAAGGACGGTCCTTCTCCAATAACATTCCTCTTGGCATACTATTCAGGCCTTTATACTTACAATCCTTAACAGCAGAGACATCGAGCTCAGAGAATAATGCCTCAAGACTTCGATCCCTAACTATTAGCAGACGTGGATAATGGAAGGCACTTTCTCCATGGGCTCTATGAAGAGCTGGGGAAGGTCTCGAGATGTGAAGGCTTGTTCGAAGTGGTTTTATTCTGGGGCGTAGGGGTCGTATTTTTGTATACAAGTTTAGGGCTGAGGGTGTGAAGGAACTTCTATACTTAGAGGCGGATTTCGGTTGGTAATTTTGGGAAGTTGGTAAATGTGGTTGATTGAGATGACTTAGGTGAGCGGTATTCGTCGGCTTTGAGACTGGTTTCACTGACTCGCAGCGGGGAACAACCGACAAGGAGATAGAGCGATCTGGTCGAGGTGGTGGTAGTATAGATACTCTCAGAAATCGAGCGGTCTAGCTGCGGTCTCGCTTGAAAAAGGCACTGGTAGGCCGAAGGTTGGCTGAGCCATGGCCCTCAAAAATGAACTTGGCGAAAGATCCTTGATCAAGTTACATATTTGAGAGTGTTTGGAAGCTCTGATGTATAAACTGTATTGTGGGGACGATGGCGAAAAAAGGACGACGTTGAAGTGAAGTGAAGTGAAGTGAAGTGAAGTGAAGTGAAGTGAAGTGAAGTGAGGTTCCAGCGAGAAGTTACATAACCAAGTCTATGCGGGGGTGGGACCTTGATTGGCTCGGCCACTCATTACAAGCAGCAAGCCCCTCGGAAGATGTAATCTTACGTTGAGGAAGGAAGAACTTGGATACATGAAGTAAGAAAGATACTATCTACTTGGACCGGATATTGATTGATAGAAGACTTGACCTGACATGGGAAATGTTGGAAACTTTGATAATGCTTGACTCCAGATTATCCTTACTTCTCTAAGTTCTCTTTAGAGTTGGCTTTTATAACACATGTCCCCCAAACATGCCTGGGGAGCCTCCAGGTACCAATTGCCACTGTCGTCCGTGCTATATTCCCCTTGCGAGCTTTATGGCAAGTGCCAAAGCTGCCATCTTGGAGGGCATCCCTGAATGTAACGAGTATGCACACCACACTCATTTACTCGGAGTCTTCACCCTCATCCTCCCCTTGATTGAAAACAACCTTCTCAATCAACGCCAACGTCGCCCTAACAGGCAGCCCTACCACATTGTCAAAGCTCCCCTCGATCCTTTCCACGAGCAAGTTGCCCATTCCCTGGATTCCATATCCACCCGCCTTATCCGCACCCTCTCTCGTCTTAACATACGCCTCAATCAACTCATCACTAACATCAGCAGCAAACACAACCCTCGTCTCCTCCACCGTAGTCTCAATATTATACCCTGGATCTCTCGCATCCTCTCTTGGCGCCAACGCAACAACAGCCGTATAGCACTTGTGAACTTTTTGATCTCTCAACATCTTCAACATGCCTATATGATCTTTCTCACTCCTTGGCTTCTCAAGGATATGTCCCGCATTTGTGACGATGACTGTGTCTGCTGAAATGACGAGTGCTGGGTCTGGTATAGATACTAGTGAGTTATCAATTGCAACGGTGTAGACGTCTAGACATTTTTGGATGGCTGTTTGGAGTACGTATTCGAGGGGGCCGAGTCGCTCTTTCGAGAGGTTCTCGGGCTTGGTGGAGGGGAGGATTTCGAGATTCGTGAGACCGATCTGGAAATGTTAATTATCGAAAATACATGGGGCATAGAAAGGCATACAGTAGCTAATAACTGTTTCCTTCGCGGACTTGCAGAAGCAAGTATTATCCTTTTTCCTTTCAATTGATTGAGAACTGGAATATCCAAAGGAAAGGGACCGCGAGGCAGAGGCTTGGCGCCTGCTGGCGGAGGCCCATTCCTAGTTGGTAAAGCTCCATGCTGAGCAGCTACAGCATCATAAGTCGGCGGAACCTCTTTACGATCCCCTCCAGACATTTTGGAATTTAATTGCTGTTGATCACAAAATCCATGCGGAGCTAGCTGTGCCTGTGAAACTAACAGCGGACAAGGCTGACGAACCAAAGTGGGGCGTTCTCAAAGAGGGAAGGCGTAGCGGCTACGGTTGAAAGCCTCGTGAGGTCAGAGCATGTGATTGTCCTTCATGACCGAGGAAACTCAACGGTTCCCTCGTGCAATGTGCTCTGGGTGAAAAGGACAACGTGCTGGATGATACGCAGTTCTCATGCCATCATCTAAAATGTCGACTTCTCCTGCGCGTGAGGGATCTGCCAATGCCGGCTCGGCCAACGGTTTGGATGAGAAACCAAGGCTCTCGGAGCATGAGAAGAAAGCGAACCATATTGCTTCTGGTATACCCTCACCTTGCTCTATATCCGGGATGAATATCTTTTGGAGGCAACAGATTGCTATAAGTACTGGGACATTCTCTGACAAAGTATGTAGAGCAAAAGCGCAGACAGGCTATCCGCGAAGGCTTCGATCGTCTTACCGAATTAGTACCAGGCTTGGAAGGTCAAGGACGAAGCGAGAGCGTGGTCTTGAAGAAGACGGTTGACTATATGCGTCTACAACTGGCAGAAAGGCGGAGGTTGGTTGGCAGAATTGAGGAGCTTGGAGGGCAGGTTGAGGATGGAATGAGACGATGAACGTTATCGGACGAAGAGGGGAAGACAGGTCTAGGAAGGGCACATTTGCTGTACATAATGTGAAAGGCGATGCGAAGGGCTTTACGGCGTTATGAATTGGCTGGGAAAGTTGATACCACGGGTTGGGCGGGAGCATTATTCATCGAAGAGCATACATTAGATATTGCTCCAAGGTGTGAGTTCATATTCATACAGTACATTTAAGTTCAATCCCTTGTAGGAGATTCACCTTGATATGGTACAGGATCCGCCGACCGTCGGCTGTCGTAGAAATAGCTTTGTTGCAATCCCTCTAGGAATCTCTTCAGCCATCCTGGGTTGATTTCAAACTTCCCTAGTTCTCCTCGAGTCAGCGGAGGAAGCCCTTTCGCATCTGCTTTCTTGCCATCGCCTGCAAAGCCAGCCCCTTTGGCCCCTTTCCTCTGCGCCGAGATTTGTCTGAGGATACCACTATGCAGAAGCGACCCTTGAGGATCTGGAATTCCCGAGAAATCAGCGACGACACGCTCAAAAGGCACATCTTGGTTCCCCACAACCGCAACCACTGCATATCGTTTCCGCTTTGCTTCGGATACTTTCTTCTTCACCGACCGCGGGGTAGAGTCGATGTCAACGGAGATCTTGTCACCAGCAAGCACTGCCCCACTCCAGCTTCGAATACCACTCGTACCCTGCAGCGATCTCTTAACCTTATAAGCCCAGTCGACAACTTCCTTGGAGTCATTGGTAGTGATGATGATCACCTGGCGGGGATTGAGCCAGTACGGCCAACGCCCATTATAATGCTCAATTAACAAAGCCATTATTCGTTCGACGGATCCCAGAACCGCTCGATGAATTAGCACTGGAGTGACTGGTCCCTCAACCTTGAGCAGCGCTGGATCATTGGTAGTCAATCCTCGTTGTTCTTGTTCAGGCGCAGGAGCTTGATATTCGAGCCCAAATCGTTGGGGCAATTGGAAGTCAAGCTGGATTGTCGCAGTCTGATGCTCTTTACCATCCGAGTCTTTCAAGATGATATCAATCTTTGGCCCATAGAACGCTCCGTCCCCTTCATTGATTGTCCAGACCTGGCCACTTTCGTTCAAGGAATCTTTCAATGCTTTTTCAGCAGCGTCCCAGTCTTCAAGTGTCCCAATAAAATTGTCCGTTGGCCGTGTCGACAGCGCCAGTCTATAGGGGCCGAGGCCAAATGTCTCGTACGTCGTCTTGACAAAATCTAACGTCTTCGAAATCTCTTCTCGAATTTGTGAAGGCCGGCAGAAAATGTGGCCATCGTCCTGGTGAAATCGCCTCACTCTCGTTAAACCACTCAACGCTCCGTGTATCTCATTTCGATGTAAGGGACTAAAATCGGCGAATCGTATTGGCAGGTCTCGATAACTTCTCTTCTGTGCTGCGAAAAGAAGACAATGGCCTGGGCAATTCATGGGCTTCAAGCCATATTCCTCGTGTTCCCCAATTTGACGGCCTTCCTTCTCACCAGAAGCTCCTCGACCGGTAACCGCATACATGTCCTCCGCATAATTCTCCCAATGCCCTGACTTCTCCCATAATGACTTCTTGTATATTGTAGGTGTGATAACCTCTTGGAACCCGTACCGATCGTATTGAGCTCGAAGGAAATTCGTCAACTTGTTGAATAATTTTGCGCCATTAGGTAGAAATAAGGGCGAGCCTGGGCTATATGGGGAAGTAGTAAAGATTTCCTGTTCGATAGCTAGCTGTCTGTGATCTGCTAGACCTACTGGAGGAATGGAACCATTCACTTCAGCTTTTCTTTCTGGCGAAGGAGCTGGAGCCGGAGCTGCGACCGATGCCGGAGCTTCGCATGCTGTACAGTAGCTATTGCGTATGACTCCTTGTATTCGAGAGACTCGGTATACAGCATGTGATGCTCTTGCACGTTGTAATATTCGTACAGCTCGCATCACGTTGAGTTGCAGCTGATCGAGTGAGATCTGGAGCTTCTTCACGGCTCGTCACGGGCAGCAAGTCCCCTGTTAACAATCCCTGCAAGCTTCTCAAGTGCCAACGACAAACGTCATGCACAGGACCTCGAAAGAAGATATTCTCCCTTCTCTTTATATGTTACCTTGATGGCGCATGTTTCTCGTCCCAAATCTTATTTACTCCTGCGCACTTTTTATTCTTCTCCTATTAAATGAGCGCTGCAGTACAAGTTTGCTGAGCATATCACTTACGCGCCGACGCGTCCTAAACAAAGAATCTGCATTCACGATGCCAGCAGGCAAACAAAAGCTATACCTTGGGGAGTCCTGGGTAGTTGAAGGGGATAATGACAGTCCGGGTAATTCTCCCAAAGATGAAGACTATTTCCCGCAGAGATCAACGCCGCCGCGCAGAAACGCGAGAGGGAACAACAGGTCGCCAGAACCAGAATTGGTGATGCCTTCGCTGGATGTCGAATCTATGGATGGGTCATGGGCAGGAGCTATGAGCAGAAGTACACGATTGAGGAGTCCAGGATCGAGTGATAGAGTAGGACGCAGACGAAATACTCGCATGCGTAACGGCAGTCCGGAGAAACGCTCGATGACAAAGAGACCTCCCACCGATTCACCAACTCCTGCACCTCCTTTGAGATCCCATAAGAAGTCCAGCGATACCCGGGACGCTTTGGAGGTCGCTACAGAACACTTCGCCGTCATGGTATCGTGGTTATTGGACATTGTTGCCGGCGCTTTCAAGGTCCTCAAACGACCTCTATCCTACTTCTTGGCTGTATGGCTTCTTTTTGGCCTGCTTGTGATTGCGCACAATCTCATCACGACATCAATATATGCGTCTCTATCACCTATATGTCGCATTCCCGGCGCGGGCTTCTTGAACCTGCCTTTCTGCCCTGCGTATCGAGTTGATACCAGAAATGGTGATCCTCCTACCGCCCAATTCGACGACTTGATGACTGTGCAGTCCAAATTTGAGGAGGTTCTAGAAGAAAGCGCGGGTGGCGTATCTCTTCCCTTGGATATGAAACGTGGAGAGGCATCAATCCGAGATTTGCGCCAGCTGGTTCGATATAGCCATCTCCATTCAAAGTAAGCAGTCTTTTTGCGGCAAATCTGGTGAAGCACAGGCCCCGAAGCCGTCACTGAGAAATGGTGCAGCTGCTTCTAGACATTCTATGAAAAAGCACTAATATCGGCTAGAAACGAACTTGTTCTCGAATTCGACGGCTTTATTGAGACCGCACGCATTGCGTCATACGACCTCCAAAAGTTCAACAGCCATGTTGGCCGAGCTGTGGACTCCGTCATATCGACAACGAGATGGACCACAAGAGTGCTTGATGGCATCCAAGAACGTGATGCTACGCGGGGATCGATAAATGCATTTATTAACGACAAGCTGCTAGCACCTTTTCAACCTATCAAGTTTACGGAAAGCATACTGCTAGACCAGTATATCCAGCACACACGGATTGTGGAGGAGGAGATCAACAAACTGATCGCTGAGGCCCAGGCACTTTTGATGGTACTAACGAATCTCGAAGACCGTCTTGACGTTATCCACGGTATTGCTACGCGAGACGACATGCACACCAAGGCATTAAAAGAGGAGATACTTGCCGAACTCTGGACAATGGTTGGCGGAAATCGCGGGAAGCTAAACAAGATGGACAAGCAGCTGGGTTTGCTTCACCAGGTTGGAGTCTACAGGAAAAATGCATACGCACATGTTTCTGGTACCATCATTCGCCTACAGGCCATGGGAGCTGGCCTTGAGGATTTACGAGAACGTGTGGGATCTCCTGAGTTACTGCGGGATAGACTTGACATTCCGCTGTCAGTTCATATCGAGAACATACAGAAAGGTGTGGAAAGACTCGAAGAGAGCAGACAGAATGCACGCAAGCTCGAGGATCAGCACATCAGGCAAACACTGGAGCGTGGACGGCTTGAAGGGATAATGATAGATGGATGAGTATTAGTGTGACGAATGTACGAAGAACAAGATATTTCCTTTTGGTTTTGGTCGATCTTAGCGTGGGTAAGGTCATGTATGACGGCCGGCCGCGGAGTTTGGCATCATTGAGTTTGTATCGAATATTCTGGTCGATACATGGTAGACACCCCAGCACAGTGGCAAATTTTGCAGCTTTGTTTCTATTTCGCCTATTCCACAATCTGTTTTGCGTATGTGAGGTACTTGATACTATCGAAGGTAGAGCATAATTGCTCACGGCGTTCGAGTTGGGGTTGTTAACTGGGCTCCCGTCAGCGGGAAGGTCTGCACCGTACGTCATACAAATTTCATTTCCAACGCTCTTAACCCACAAAGCAATAACCAGCAGAGAGAGCAGCTACATTTCAGATTCATATCACAATTTTCCTCCAACCTCGAAAATACACATATCAACATGTCGATATCGCCCTCCGATCCCCTGCAAGTTGCGACAAACATCGTAGAAATCAAGCCACGGCGACCATCTCTCATCCGGCGTAACGCACGAAAATCTGTCCCGAAATACGTGGACTCTACAGACTTCACAGGAAGCGATACTCCAAGCCTTTCGCCTCTGCATGAAGGCATGCCAGATTACTTCTCAGATATAGGGTTCCTCGCCAGAGACCAAATCCAGCCAGATCTCCATGGCCGCCTCTACACAGATTCGGTTCCACTGGTGAAGGGAAATACGACTGCAGAAAGGCGACAGGAATTTCCTACTTATGGTGATGGACCGACCAGGAACTCAAAGCTAGAAGAGATTCTGAACCGTCGGGCTGCTCTCGTTCGCGACACTTTGCCTCGTGCTCCAGAGAAATGGGCATTGTTCGATAACAAAGCTGGAGCTTTAGAGAAACAAGACTCATCTCAAGTTACGACCTTCGCACAGGTCTACGAGGAGTACCTCTTTTACCTTGATGAGACGAGTCGTATTCCTCCCTAGCCTCTAAATAATACCGTTGCTAGTTCGCTAGCTTACCTGATTCGCGATGGCGCTGACTACTTTCTCCCTATGCCCATAGTTTAGAATATACTCGAAGACTCTAGGAATCTCAACGCTCTTGAAATTTCTGCTGACCTTTCCCGGGACTTTTAGGTGAACCTGATAAACCGAAACACCTAAAGATCGTCGAATAAGACAGAAGTACTGGCTGGATCGACTTTTAAGACGACTTCTTTCCCTCAATACGGGCGGGAGAAGGCGTTCTTGAAGATTCAAAGGATTTCAGAACTGCAGTGGGTCTGCTGGTTTCTGAGGCTCTACCGCCGATGTCGAGATTGAGACGACGGGCAAGGTCAGAGAATTCCGGGCTCCTCTTGAGCCTACTGGAAGACTTGAGGCTTGATAATATTGGATCCGGTTGTTGTTGCGATAGGCGATGACTCCGTTTCTCAATGCCTTGTAGTAGTGCGTATGACTTGTCCCAGAGTTTCATTCTGAGTGCGTCTTTGGGAGAGACATTTCTGTTTTGATTTAATTTTGTTGCTTCCATCACTTTTTTTCTTCTTCGCCTTTTGGGCGTGTTGGTGCACGGGGCAATGAGCTTTGGGGGGATGCTGGTCCTTCTTCCACATAACATACCACTTACGGGGGGTTTACCGTGTGTCGAATCTTTTTTCTATTCCTCTTCTCCTTGGTATGCTTCTTTGACTTGGGCAAGTGTAAAGAACATATTGCTCTGCGGGAACTAGCACCCGGCCCCAGATTTCAACTCATTCTAGCTTCGGCACCGTCCTTTGACACCTGTTACCACTAAAGGTTAATTAATGGTACACACTCTGGAGATATCGTGACGTTCCAGACTCAGCATATGATGACGATGTCGAGGTGAAGGATCCACACAAGCTCTGACCTCACTGCCCTCGAACATTAATGGACGTACCTTCGACAAAAACCAACTTTCCTTCTCGGTCAACGAAAAAGACGACAGGGCCACCAGGGAAACCCCTCATGCCGAAAGCTCACCGTTATCATACTTCAACTTCTACATTGCTCGGGATACAGGTGAGCTGCAATGACTCCTACGTACAATGATTACTAAGTACATTCACAGATCCACCCTCAATCATTGTGTCTTCGCCATTACAATCTGAATTACAAGGCAATCCATTCGCTATCAGTGCCTGGCATACCATCATTCGTTCCCCGTCGTTCGTCGAATACTCGCATCGTTGCTATGCATTGAAAGATCATCCTTTCGACCTAGCGTAGACCGCACGCGATCTAGCTATTATTTGCAATGTCTACGCAGCATATCTATCGCAGCCGAGCTGGGTCTGAACCCTCCGATCCGAGCAGACTCTCCGATGAGAATCAACTCAGCCTCCGAGTGGTGCATTCAGCGCCTGCAACCACGCAGTATATCCCAAACCCACAGCCTCTTCCTCGTAGGACCGCCCGCCATGAACACTGGCCTGCACGTCCAGACACTTTGGACCTCACCGGTTCGAAATCCGATAAGAAGGCGCATCGCCTTGTTCTTCCCGAGATTAATATCCCTTTGGCACACATTACGCAGACTCAGAATAGCGCATTAGAGTTCAGTAACACCGTGAGCACAATAGCCAGAAGGATGATGATGCACGCTCCCGCCGAATCAACACACACAGCATCGAGGAGTAAATGGACGCCCGCTGCCTCATGGAAAACACTTGCGAAAGCCTTTAACAAAAGCCGAAGACCTACGCTTGAAGCGATCGACTTTGACAACTACTCTTCTCAGGACTATGACCATCCTGAAGTTAGGAAATTTGGATTGAAGACAGTAAACATTCATATCCCAGAGTGTGTCATTGAGTACGAGCAGTGTGGTTGGAGCGAGGAAGGAAAGCTGAGACTTATGGACCCCGCTGCAGGCAAGATGTTGGAGAATAGCACGTTATGGATTAGTCACAACCACCCGGTTTTGAAGCGTTTCGATTGCTTGGGTGCCCCACCTACGGAAAAGCCTATAATTCGAGATGATCGACATATTGATATTCTCAATACTCACTTGACCAAAGGTCGATGGATCTGGATCATATGTTGCGAGGCCTTCCGACATGCATTTGGCAGGTGGGAAGAACGACCGCCAATTGTGAGAATTGATGTCGAACGCACTCGAAACCTGTTCAATGCAAGGATGGCCCGCTTTCTACTGGTTGAAAAGCCGCTCTCGGATTTCTGTAACTGGCAGAAAGTCGATCCGAAAGATCTATCTGGCGTAATGTTGAAGCTCACTGCCGATACCTTGGGCCTCGTTGTCTCCTTTTCAACTGAATCGATGCCAGAAGACAGTCGGAAAAACAGTAAGCAAAGTTTGGACTGTATCAAAAGGAGATTACCGGGACAGATGCAAAAGTACCAACAATTCCAGAAAGTCCATCAGGAACTGATTCGGCCCACGGAAACGGAACCTGCCAGTCGAAGATTTCCAAAGCCTCTAAGACCAACTGTGAGACAGCAAGCCAAGATAGACCCTCTATTTCTTCAGATGTCTCAACGTCTAGAAGAAAAGTGCAGTTGCCTCTCGCAGTACGGATTTTGTGAACGTAAAAGGGACAGAGATGATGTAGATATAGAGACCTTGCGTTTAGCCGGTTACGAGCCTAAAACCCTCAAAGGAAAGACGATCAACGAGCCATTAGATCCATATGCACATCGCGCATCGGGACCAGAGTTGAAACGTAAAGTTTTCCGATGCATCGGGCGCAAGAATGCAAAAGGCAAAAAGATCGAGAGGGCGCCATTCCAAAGACAGCAGAAAGTTCCTCCACCGAGAATACAACGGTTCCAGATACCATCAGAGCTGCCACGAATGGTGTCCTGGAATCCGGAGCATCAAGGCCGCATTCCCAAAGAGTGGTGCTGTCATGATGATAGCGAATGTCTAGCATTATGTGAATGGCACCCGATAGGTAGATGCGGAATGTATCCCTATTGTTCACCTCAAACCCGGCACTCTTCAGAAGAGCCAGCAAGCTATCGGCGCTTAATATTCCCTCCTGGATGGACCCCTGGAAAATGGCAACAATACAAGACCGAGCTGGAAGCGAGTGAGAGTAATGCCCCTCAGGTTGGTGATGGTGGTGCTGATGATGCTGTTCAATGTGTTCTGAAAGAGCTGCTCCAGAGTAGACTTTCGGCGATAGACGTACCATCTAGGGTCACCGTAAGAGAAAATTCTGTCCAGAGTGCTCACTTCGTCGAAAGTAACATTTCTCTTGTATTGGGCCCATCGTCGCAAGAACGAGGAGTCGCCTCAATAGCGGTTCCAGACCAGTCTTCAGATATACCAAACGGTGAGCGGAAACCCCCTTCGAGTTTGACTAATTCAGGCCCCAAATCAGACCTCCATTTATGCAAGGCTGCCCGCTAATCCCTGATAGCACAAAACAATACCATCGAAGATAGCCCAGCTACCAATCTCACGCTCAATACCAGCGTGGTCGAAGATGCGAAAGCGACCAACAACACAGAAGTTACCAATAATGAAGGGCTTGAGATCCAATCTCCTCATGGAGTGGTCCAAATTTCTCAAAATGAGTCTGGAAACTTCTCAGAAGGCGAACCTACAGACTTGGTGCCAGGGTACGACCGTGATAGTCCACCAAGATATACAGAAGACGAATCTGAGACTATACCCTCTACCAGCGACGAAGAAGGCGACAGTGCAGACGATTGAATCTTCAATATCATGATCCCCATGCGGCATCTACTTCTAGTCGCCAAAATCCTGAACACGATTGCAGACTGCGTGAAAACACTGGAGTGGTAACTGCTGTGAACAGTCGGAACAGCAGTCAGCCGCCGTCACCTCTTCAGCCCTTGGTCTCGTCAGCGAGCAGCGCATTTGTCGTCGACGACAATGGCTATGATGGCGACACAGAGCGTGTAGAGCTCGGTGTCGCTTCAGCGATAACGATCCGCCACGTCAGGCCAAGCCACAATAGATCACCAGTATCTGGTGATTCGGGTTATGCGTCTTTGGCTGCAGACGTTCCCCTCCCGAAACGGGATGACGATGGACTTGAGGATTTGGAGTTACTGGCTGGGTATCCGGAACGTTACGATGAGGGCTTCTATGAAATTGGCGAGGATGCGAAGGGTATTCCGCTTCCTGTCGGAGATAGTGATGAGGATTTGTTGGTGGCTCGAGAAGGGTAGTAATATTCATCGTATGGGTAGATGTCCTTGAGTTGGGTATCGTGGATTTGGGGTGTTGGATCTATCTTTCGTCTTTTTGCTTACAGTTTTATGTTTCTGGTCTACTTCGAATCCTTCGTCGATTCATTCAGTCTTCTGAGGATCAGCTGGCAGGAGCGGCGAACTTCCGGGGCTTCGATGAGAGATCATGAGCTAGCTGGTTTTGGTAGTTGAGGCGATATGAAACAAATCAATCTCTCGTAACGGCTGCACCACTTTCTCGAGATTCTGAAGCGAATGTGAGTTCGAGGAGGGATGGTAGGGGTTTGATTGGACTCGCTTAAGGCACTGTAAATTCAGGGGAGAGAAAGCAAAAGCTCGCGACTGAAGTGAGTTCGGGGATCAATATCTGTTCACAGGCACTGGAAACACAGTGCAAAATTTTGTAGACTTGGTTGGTATTCTCTAAGCTCATCGTTGCAGAGCCATGAAGCGGAGAACTTCCTGTATTCGAGAAGTCAAAATAGGACAGAAACCTACAAGCTGTCGTTACCCCGCCATTGCTCCAAACTTTTATCCCCGAATGATGTCGACAACGCTAACATCTAATTCTTCTGTGAATTTCTCGTCCAATCCATTCTCCATCAATTGATTCTTCCGGAGTGTGATCAAAGTAGGAACCTCGTTTTCCTGATTTGATATTATACCCGTCCAAACGCTTCCATGCTCATTGTCCCATCTACTTATCGAGTTCTCTTGCTGAAGATTGACTTTTGATAAACCAAGTGCCTCTTTATGAGGTGCTACCCCTCTCGATGCAAGATTATCTGTACCGTACTCCCACGACAAACAGTCGTCAGAAAAAATCAAGAGAATAGTTCTCAATGCCGGGAATTTCGTGATAAGCCACCTCCCATTCATGTCCTTCTGGCTTGCGTTTGCTATAGAACGAGCTGTCATGGTAAGATTTTGTACCCTCTTAGCTATATTGGGATGGATGTTTTCGGGGAAAGAAGTGAGCTTCTGTTCGTAAATCCCAGTGGAATTGCCGTTGGTCATCGAGAAGCAAAGTTTATCTTGAGCTAGATCAATATACATACCGAAGGTGTCGATCCATGGCCGGTACGTACAGTGATACACGGCGTGTGAGTATTGAATAGGCAGAAAAGTTATCCTATCTGGCTCCTCGAATTGTGACTTATCTGTTTTGAAGTGGAAGGAAAAGATTGCGACAAGGTTGTGAGCTCGAGGAGGTTGGTGTCCTAAAATAACTGAGATCTTGGACGTGAGCAGGGCTTGTTAAATCAAGTCCAGATCCGAAGAACCTCTTTTGCACTGCTCCAATTGCATTATTCCATCTTTCAACATAGATGACTCCTCAAGGTTCACTCTTTGAAGTCCAATTGCCGAACGACGAGGCGCTGTGTTGGTGAAGGATTCCGACCATTCCAACACATAGAGATGTCTGACATAGGTAAATCGTAGGTGACTACTCCTGTGAAACGCGAGAATACGCGATGTTCGTCGTCTGTGACTGGCATAAATACGACGTGCTTAACTTTGGCGGTAGCCTCATGGTCTAACTTGGAGAAGAACTGGCACACCTTCCCTGTGTAGTCGGCGTTTGGGCAGAGGCCTCCCAAGGATGGGTAGAGAGAATCCTGGGCGAAATCCATGTAAGCCCCAAAGAGTATTGTTTGTTGAGCCCGAGTAGCTTGCTGATCAGAAGATGTTGAGGTAGTAGTCGTGTTTGTGATCATCTCGTTGCTCTGTTAGTGTTCGTTGCCCACTATGATTGCCTTGTATCTCTCCAGAGCGTACAGGCGTGGCTCCATACAGACATGTAGGATAGAAGGTGTAGAATAGCCTGTATAGTAGCCTTAGGCAGCGTTCCAGAGAACCTCAATCACTCGCGGTCCCGACGAGCGCATATGCTCCTTCCAACTTCTCGATCTCGGCTCGATAGGAAGCTTCCCGAGTAAAGTAAACTCTCCGGATTGCGACTCTATTGTATGTGTGGATGGAGGTGCGCCGGTAACCTTCAAGCCGGCGTCGTATTAGGCATCTTTGACTGTGGAAACGATGGAAGTTGAAGTGGAAGTCTAGGTGCCGCCAGACTGAGAAGTATCCGGATTCATGGTGCCTGAATGTAGCCAATCCGAACTTGAGGATTGTATAGTGGTAGGGATCGAGACTGTATTGTGCTGACAAGGTGTCAAGTTCGAAAGGATAGGTTTGCGCAGCTCGGTGGTATGTTCACTTGCGCCGTCGAAATTGTAAGATGCGTGAGTGTGGTGCAAAATTGAGAAGGAAAATTCGTACACTCGATGCCCGAGAATTTCGGTGTTGAAATTCCTATTCGTGGTAAGGGGAGAAGTTTGAGGTGAAGCTGCGATGTAGCGCGACGAGGTAGATAACTTTCTTAAGCGAGGCCAGTCTAACCCACTTTATATCACCCTCTACACAACTTAGATTTTGATTAATTTGGTTGGAATTCGATGAGAGGTGCGAGTGTGGACAATGATTTACGAGTTCAGTTTCCCAGACTCCCGATTATTCTTCAGGAGGGTGATTGCCACGTGACTCTATGATTTCCCCCCAAGATTCCTCTTTTGATGCCAGTGGTTTTTCGAAAGAAGGTACAAGAGATAACCAAATCGTCTTTTGAGGCAATCAAAGGGATTTGTCGGAGTAACTATTAAAGGTCAAGAGGGTTCAAGTCACGAAAGTCAGCTCGACTGATATCAGTCGTTCAAACAAAGGGGAAACACTTCGTTAGTATATTCTAGTCACGTATGCTAATGTTGCACGAGTAGCTCAAAGCGACGCATAGAAGGTAAAGTCACCATCTCTGCTACACTACTAGAGATTAATGCGAATAAGCAAGCTTAAGGGCCTCACTCATCGTCCCACGGGACATCACAAGGACGACATATCAAAGGGGGTACTCAAGACAAGCCAAGACAATCCAAAGCCTTTTAGTTCAGCGTTGAATACTCGAAGTTGATTTTACATAGCGCCAGTGACCTTCCAATTTTTCAAATTCGATGTATCCTTCCATGGCGTCCTCGTTTTCCTCCAATCCAGGTAACACTTTTGAGGACAACGCTTCGAGAACTAGAGATTCGAGAAATCGTCGATATTGGTCTGATACATCCTATCATCTTCCATGCCACAGAGATAGCCCGTTACTTGCCTGCCTCGCCGCGGATGACATCGACGACGCCGTAGTCCAACTTTCCCACCATTGCCTCATCAGCACCATTCTCCAGAAATCTTTGCCTCCATTCCGGTTTCATATCCTTAAGAAGCTTTTTCCAGGTCTTCCACAAATCCATATCTTCTATGCACCTATTTGTATTACTCCACCTACAGACTATCGCCTGCTCTTCGAGTTCCTTGCGAGATTTTCTTTTGAGACCGAGAGCAAGTCGGTGAGGTGAAGTTTTCTTGCCAGACTCGCCGAACCACACTTGACACTTGTCCGTACTGACAACAGACAGGGTCCTCAAATTCTTGAGTCGCGAAAGAGCTGATTTTTCTAGTTTGAGTAGCACCATTGGATTGTCAAACACCATGTGCTGGAGTTTCGAGATCGTATCGAAATCCAGCTTGTCCATGAAGAGTTGGGTCTTTGCTTCATATTCCTCATGGCCCCCACTGGTACCCATGAATAGATACAGACTGTCGTGTTTGTAGTCGATGTAGCAACAAAAAGCCGAAGGGAAGTTTCTTGTAGTCCTCTTGCGGGTCGACAAAGAATCCGAAATGCTTGATGAATTCGAGGTCTCCCCAGCGCTGTCGTTCTCGCTTTTTCCTTGCTCTTCGTTCTTGACCACGACTTTGGAATACTTACTAAGGACATGCGATCGAGACTCTGCACAAACATGAAGAAGAACAGGTGTTGGAGTCGACGCATGAAATCCTTGAGCCTCGTTCCACACCACTTCGATGACTCGAGGTTCGGCTGCAGCCGTGATCGCATCGAAGATCTGAAGCCTCAACTCAATCGGAAGTGTAGGAAACAGAGTGAAATAATCTAGTGTAGCTGAATCTTTGATATGGGGCTTTGTAATCTGGGTGGACACGCTGGTAATCCATGCGCGTCTGGGATCGTTGGAGGTCGTTGCAGCGGCGAACTCTTGCTTTGACGCGTTGGATTCGCCATTTTGATTGATTAGTGGACGAAAGTTTCGAAGCCAGGTTAGGGAACGGAATATTCAGAGAGATGAAGTACCTGAGTTGCGATGCTTGGGGAGGTGTCGGCTCCGAAGTCGACTTTGCGCTGTTGGTGTTGAGTCTTTGTCGATTTCGACGCGTGGCGCCAAGATGACAAGTGGGAAGAAGATTAATCTCGCAGTAACAGTGATCCGGTGCAGCTCTTCAGATGGCCTTTTCGGAAAGTCGTTGATTTTTGATTTGTGGCTTTAGATCGGGCGGCGGAGAAAAGGTTGCGACGAGGTAGACGAGGCAGAAGTAGAAGCCTAGCCTGAAAAATTGACACTACTCGGGCTACAAGCTAAAGGTGAATTTGTAGCCGGAAAATTTTTTTTTCTTCCAATATTTACGGAACATCATGGTAGGAAGCACAACGAAATTTCCGTGTTCGTTTCTTGAGAAGGAATTTGACGGGGTGGGAGCATCTCTGAACTACTCGCGACCCTCTTTCAGCAGACTCTTCTTGGGGATGTATATGCACTCCTTCGATATTAAATAACTTCTGATAGCGACTGAATTCAATCTTAAAGATTCTTGTATGTTCGTTGAGATCCCCTCGTAATGTAGGAAGGCGAATGAAAGATCATCACTCTTCCGGTCTTAACCAATCGCTTAATTAAGTGGAGTTGGCGAGGAAGAAGAATGTCACAGTCAGGCAATGTACCCGGGCTGGGGCTTAGGTTCTATTTAAAAAAAAAAACTTTTCAGTGCTATGATTGCATTGACTCGTTACCTACAAGGGCCTAGAGGATCTTTTCAACCTAGTGTTAAAGATGTCCGCGACAAGATCTTCGCATCATATCCGGTCCAAGCCTGAAATTCCCATACATACTTATCGCTCCCAATAAAATTAAGAAAGCAAGACGACCCTACTTCATTTCCCCCTGACCATCCCTCGGCCTTAGCCCTGCCCCTGATAATATTAATGAACTCCAGATTCTTCGCCAACGTCTCGGCTACGACGACACCAGACTTGACCAATCTGTCCTTGAAGAATTTCTCATACGATTTCATGTTTGGCGACCAAATGGAGTTCCTAGTCAGCTTCCCGAAAGAGGCAATCTCTTGTGCCAATTCCAGAAAATCGATAGCAATATTTCACACATCCGAACAGACGCTTTTCTTGCTCGTGGAATGATAAGCTTGCGCAGTGATGACCGAATCCATTCATGTCGGTATCGCTAAAGAGTTCCATATTTGCGACTGAAAGATACAGAAGATCTCCGCCAAGATTGACGTAATGGTATTGCAGCTGCTTGGTCCATCTCCTAGTGCTTCCCTCTGCAAGTGCTACAATCGTCCTGTACTCCTTCAAGGCATGGTAGTGGGATTCTTGGCAGACATGAAGAATGGCCGGAGTCTCGCAGTTTTTATGCAGCTGGGGCAATCTCAGGCCTCCGGATAAGAGCTCCACTAGAAGTTGACCTGGCATACCTTCGTCCCAAATCTTGAGCCTCAACTCAATTGGAAGCTTGGGAAACAAGGTGGACTCCTCGAGTGGTCCCAGTACCCCCACACAACTACCAGAATCAGCGCCAGAAGTGTCAAGAGCTTGTGGATCGGATTGCCGTGGGTTCTCTTTGTAGCCGTGACAGTTATTGGTGCGCCATCATAGTTGTTGCGATTCTCAGGGGCGGTCGCCGTTCCTTCAGACTCATTGAAATGTGCCATATGGATTCCTTTGCTCAGGGAAGGCCCACGGTTCGAAATGGTCTCGCCAGCGGCCAGACTTCCGTTCTCAGTCGCAACTTCCTTTTCCGATGCAGTATTGGGTTGCGCCATAGTGTTCGTTTTTGAGGGGTTGAGGAAGGGTTTGAGACTGTGCTGAATTCTCGAGTGTTGTTGCTGAGGGTGTGCGGGTCGCAGAAGAGTTTCGTGATCATAAATGGTTTTGCGTTTCAATGTCGAATGATGAACGAGGGAGTGTTGTTTTGCGATGGAGTTGTGAAAGTGACATTTCTCTTGAAGTTGTTCTTCTGGAAAGCGCGACGAAGTTGATATGGCTCAGCGAGACTCCCCCCAACCCACCAACCTCACGTCATAGGTGTGAGATGAATAAGAGGGTGCATCGAAAATGAATGGCAATTAGTAAAAAAACGTGATACTTGTTCTTCTGAACACAGTGTTCTAATATTAGGGGTATGAAGCCTTCCCTTCATTCATGCTGGAGTCGCTTGGATTTGCTTGATTTGGGGTTTTAGAAGGGGAAGAGAACTTTGCATATGGGCATTTCACAAAGAAAAGGGGGCATGTTTCGAGTACTTTCTCTATTTAATTGCGCCATGGTCTCTACAACCCAGTTTCATCTTGGTTGAGACACTCCTTGCGCTTTTGATACATGCCATGTCCCCAGAGTCAACATGAAATTAAATCCTGGCATTATGATCAAGCTCCCGTATCTCCACACCTACAATTTATCTCAACAAATACTCCCTCATGGGGCAAGATTGATGGGAGCAAGTCCTTTTCAATCATCCTCTTGTTCCTCTTCGACGCCGCCTTTCGCGTCCTGTTCCTCATTCATGTCCCCATCTCTAATGATCTTGATACCCATGAAATCTAGGTTCTGCATCATTGCTTCATCCGCACCCTCCTCAGCCAACGCACCCTTGAAGCTTGGAACCAGCTTCTCGATGTCCGAAGTAGTGAACTTCACAAATTGTTCGCCATCCCAAGAAGGTATATGAAGAGCATCACCGAGGGCCAGTTTAGTCCAAGCTAGAGCAGGGCGATGGCCGCCTACCTCGTGTAGTCCATTACCAACCAACGACAAAGTCTTGAGTTCGGAGAATCTTGCAAATCCACTTAAATAGGTAAGCTTTCCGTGGATTTCAGAGAGGTCGACGGCAACGTGTTGCAGATCCGAGAATCCGCTACCATCGAATGAATAACTCGCCATATCTTCCAATTGAGAGACAAAGAGGTACAGAAGGTCTTGGTCATTATTGATATAGCGATGAAGAAGTGGTTGGATTCTTCTCGGACACCGCTGCTTTTCATGTTCCACCAACATTGTCTTGTAGTTCTTCAGGGTGAGGTTTCGAGATTCCTGATTGACGTAAAGAAGCATCGGATTCTCACAATCTGTGTCAACTTGTCGCTTGCTTCGCCTGTACAAGATCTCGATGACGCGAGGTCCTGGCAAGACTTCATCCCATATCATATGCCTGAGTTCAATCGGAAGCTGTGGGAACAACGTGAACACGGTAAGCTCTTCGCCATCATCTGAGGCTCTGGTTGAATCAATGACCTCACAGTTGCCGGCCAATGAAGCTGCAGTATCACCCGTAGTGCTCGTCTTGGAGGGGTAGGCTTGAGCGGCCGATGCGGTTTCAAGATAACGAGATCTCCGGCTCGAAAACGGACATGGGGACCTGTGCTTATTCGCGGGACGGGCTGTTGATTTGACTCTTACCATAATGATTGTCTTTGGTGTTGAGGTTGAATGATGAAGTGTGTGAGTTGAAAGTGATCGCAAGCGAGCTTCAGAAGCTTGAGTCAATCCTAGGTCGGCTCTATATGGCGGGTCGCACAAACTGATTTGGAGATGCTGTGGCCTTCAGAGGGTTGATAGATCGAGACCGACAGCACAACTCGTTGGCTTGGCCTTAAGTTGCCACGAAGCTGAAGATCGTTAGACGTTTGCAGGTGCTCTCGGCGTATGCGCTGTTATAACCTTGAGTTGCAAGTTCGAAGATCTAAGGTGTATATCCTCAAGAAACAATCCTCGAAACGGTGGTGTATTTGTCAAAAAGAGGGGCTTGAGACGGCCGAGGAACGTTGTGGACGTGACGAGGCCGAGGCTGATCAGGCAGTTAGCGCCTTCTCATATAGATGCAGAGCCCAGTATCAGTGTGAGAGGCAGGTGGATCGAAGCTGAGGTCACAAATGAAGGTAGTAGAGAAAGCGTGTCGTGAAGGAGGGGAAGTTCGTAAGAAAGTCAGACAGCGTTTGCGGGTGGCTGCATGAAGCTAGTTTAGCGAGGTGAAGGAATCATGACCTTCTCTGCACCTTCATACCACGAATTGCAATGAGATGCCATGAATCTGGGGATTGAGTAAGCTTCATGACCATTGAGACATTTCCATGCCATTTGTCCAATCATTTATGAAGTTTTTGAAATGGAACTGTGTGTCACGTGATAAAACGTTCCCGATGGCAATGGACAACTCTGCCATGCGCGTTTGTATTTCGTAGCTGGGAGGTAGTTTACACAGCGAGTGTAGACTCATTTTGAAATCATAAAGGATTCCAGTTTCTCCACCATCACTTATAGTGATGCGATTTGAAGGTGGTTTGCTAGGGTCGAAATCGACTGGATCGGTTAGGAAAGGGGGATTGGTTGGGTGATTTCAAGTCTTGGCATTTCACGTATGGTGAAAGCAAACTTTCGAAGACTGTGTTTTATCTGGAGTTAACGGCAAGAAGGCTTCATACATTGTGGACTACCAGCTCTATTTGTGCGTCCGCTCATATAGAGACCATGGTATTTCTCATGGCCCCAGATTGGCAGTGCCGTGAAATGTTCATGCCGTAGTCAAATCCGTCCAACTTCTCAACAGAATTAGACAGAAAGTTTTCCCGGAACCTCTAATTCAGAACGAAGTGTACCAGATTTGTTCTCGAGGATCATTATACTCTCTGGCAATGTCGATAGCCTTAAATTCAATGTTCTCGACAGCTCTTCTTTCTGCACCTTGCTGGACCATCGCGTCCTTGAAAGCTGGCAGATTCTCATCAAGAAACTCCTTGAAAGTCTCCACCCACATCCAGCTATCTTCAACATCTTTAGTCTGCCAGTCCCATCTGGTCATACTCATGTCCTCAGCGGTGTCCACTGCTGCGAAACCAACTGCAGATCGCTGAATCGACAAGTCGAACCGAGAGAATGGAATACCATCATCGTTGGAAACCAGTGAAATAGTCTTCAAATTGCTAAATTTTGCAAGCTCACGAGCCCAATCCCAGGATGCTTTGGTGCCAGATGAGTCTAGAGGTCGTCTATCGTTGATTGCGTCCACGATACACACTGCGACATGCTGAAGATCCGTACCTCCACCACGCCTGAGTATCTCAAACATCTCTGGACAATGGTATCGATCGTACCAGCCATCCACATCTCTGAGGGTCAGGTACAGGATGTCTTGACTGTAATCGACGTAAGTGTATGGAAGGTCGTCGTCGCCTTTGCCACAAGTGAATTTGGCGTTGGTTTTCTCGAGCTTCTTGTACTTCCTCAATGCGAGAGTGCGAGACTCAGCGGACGCAGAAAGGACAACAGGAAGTGGACAGTTAGTATGTAGACCTCGCTCTTCGTTCCATATAACCTCGATAAGACGCGGTCCGGGCATCATGTAATCCCTATTGATCGAGTAAGTATGGAATTTCCTGAAAGACCAGACCCGCCCAAGTGAAAGACCATCCAATTCTAGCAAGGAAGATAAGCTTACCAAACCTTGAACTTCAAATCAAGCGACAGCTTGGGGAACAGGTGAAATTCTTCGAGTGGAGTTAGGACTGAGTCGGTAGAGATTGGAAGACGGGAGGAAGAAGATGTAGCATGATTGGCAGTATTCTCATTAGTGGACATCGGAGTACAGGACGTGATTCCATCCTCGATGTTGTTGGAAGCCTGGGATACCGCAGTTTCAGTTCCATCCACAGCTGCTGATTGTGCACACATCTTGTATGGTCGAGTGTACGAGTAAGGAGAGGGGTTCGTATGTACGGAGCAAGAAGTTGTCGAGGACGAAAGTATGGAGAAATTGGAGGACGAGGGCCAGAGGAAACAAGGACCAATGCGTCGAAGCTCGAGAGCAAACTCGCAGTGCAAAGAATTCTCAGAGTTGGCCTGTGCGCCGGTGTTGCCTTCGACGTGTGCGCAGCCGGAATCGGAGAATTTATGAAGCTTTCAATGTCAATATCGTCGACGATGAGTCAAATGCTTGCGCAGAAAGATTTGTCGAGATGAGGTATTGAGACGCGTCCGCATTCGAGTCGAGGCTGTGGACGCGATGAGATGCCCTGCTACCTGTAGCTCTAGAGCTTTACGCCACGAAATTAAAAGGGCAAACTCGCCTTCATCAGTTAAAGTCAACCTCAACTTTGCCCTTAGCAGTAACCCTTTTTCGATCTCGTCAGCCACTCCTTCGGCTCGGAAATACTTTGGCGACTTACCTCGCCTCGCCAAAACCCTCTTTGTGGGTTTAAATAAGCACAGAGTTTTGCTTCCGTCACAAACATCGAAGGCAGGTAAGAGGGAAGAGCACTTATCGTAGAATCACCAAGTTCTTTGGAAACCGAGAAGGAAACAGGCCCAGCAAGCATGAACAGCCCAGTCACGTGCCATTCCTGCCGACAATCGGAACACTTCAACACTGCAGGTCCTCTTGAAGAGCTGGATCCATATTTTAGCTCTAGAACGTTTAATTGAAGAGAAAATATTTGGATGGCTCGTTGTTAAGATTTGTAAATGAGAGAAGGGAATCATTTTTACTTGGATTCGAGGAAGATCTTTGATGACTGCTTTTCTATTCTAGGTCTAAATCTCAACGCTATTCTTTTGCCCCAGCAAAGCCCCACCTTCAATTTTTGTTGAAGTATGGATGAAGGGAGAGAACTTTCCCTCCTTTGCGGTTGAGCGCCGTATAGTTAGAAAGTACTGCCATAAATTGCCTTCAAATTCCAGTCTGTCCAAAAGTGTGTTTTTGGCAAGATCTCTCGTAAACCCAAGCACGGGTGGCTGAGGTACTAGGTTTTCAGAGTAGCTGCCTCCCACGCAAACGCCATTCCCGACAAGAGAAACGGGTTTCAAGTTTCTAAATGTAGCTAATCGTGATCCCCACGTAGCGAAGCGGTCACGCTCTCCGAAGTCTAGAGCAATATGTTGAAGTTCGTACAGAGACCATGAGTTGGGCTCCATAAGATTTCGACAACACGGGGTCCAGGCAAAGCCTCGTTCCAAATCTTCAATCTCAGCTCAATCGGTAGCTTGGGGAATAGAGTGAACTCATCAAGAGTCCATCTGGTGTGTATACCGGCTTCTTTTTGAGAAGCGACTTGGGTTTCGGAGAAATTGCTATGCTTTCGGCTGCAAGCCCAATATGCTCCAATGTATGAGGCTTTAGGTATGATCTCCTGTATTCTGAGCGCCAGCCACATTGTCCGATGGGGACATAATGGAAGCGCTTCCAGCAACAGGCTCGACAACCTCAGAAACATGGGGGTTTATTGTCTGCTTCATCTTGGTCGTGCTTTCTGCCATGACTCCAAACTGTATGTTCAAGAGGATTGGATGGATGTAAGATCGTAGGGGGCTTAGGGCTTGAGGTTGATGCTAAATTCGGTCGAGAAGTTTGGTTTGGGGAGATTCATAAGTAAAATGTGGTCTCAATTGATATTCCCTTGAGTTGCGATGAGGTCAAGCAATCGTTAAGGAGCAGAGGATCGTGGTACTTTACAGTGATGCACCTCGCTTAGAATCTTTAAAAAGAAGAGATATATATTTATATAATATTTCAAAGCTTTTACATACGACCATAGACTGAGGAATACTGGGTTATCTCCATGGTCCCAAGTCACTCTAGCATCAAAGGTGCGATATATATTATATCTAAGAGATGAAATAGTGGTCGTTGAATAAAATTGAAATAAGAATGTGGTTCTCGGATCTCGTTTTCTAAGTCTCGAAGCGATCTACGGGCTTAATTCTACGTCTAGGATATGGGTAAACAATCGCCCAATGTAGGATACCAGAATTACCACTAATCCAGACTCCCCGGTCCTTTCGCTAGGAAGCTAGGAGGTGGATTACGTTTCCGCGTGGACTCTAGAGCCCTCAATGCGATCACCGCAAAAAATCGATACCCAATTCCCCTTATTAGGGAGGCACTGAACAGGCTCTGCTGAGCCAAGTAGTACGCGAATCTCGATATCATTTCTGCCTTCAACCGGCGTGTCTTAGCAACACCAATGACCTTGAATCCAAACTTGCATACAACCGAACTCCAGCCAACAAAGGTATCCCTTAATACTGATATCGAACTTGTCACTTCAGTGCCTCAACGTGATATCTCTGCATAATGCGCGGAAATCATTAAGGCTCGGGGATACTCAGGGCGATCTATCAAAAATGAAGTCCGTATTAACTGGTGTCTACTGAACCCTATATCTCGAAACCTCCTTCTCCTCCACGTCATCATACACCAAATCCTCCGAAATGCCCTCTTCCTTTCCAGTCCTCTTTTCCCATTCCCTACGCCTTTGTTCTTCAGCCTTTTTCATCTCTGCATTTCTCGCACCATCATCCGATACCGTCAAAAGCACCATTTCCTTCAATTCGGGAAACTGATCACCTTTTGACTTAAGAGTACTCAGGATATCCTTCACCGTTTCATCACTGATCCTCTTCTGACGACTGCAGAGAATATCGACCTCATAAAAAGTATCTGATTTTAGAGGGAAGATAACAGTCATCCAGTGAGATCGGCAATCTGCTCGAATTTCACCTCAAATTAATAGTAAAATTAGCATCCATTGATTCACAATTAGACACACACCATCTTGAGACATTGAGCATCGCTATATCTTTGTAGAATTGAATGGAAAAAGAAATATTTCACCAGAAGTATCCTCAATCCCCCCCTCCGTCTCAGTCATCCAGGTCTCCAACTTCCCATCCTTCCCATTTCCAACGACTTTCCAGTCTGTTTCTTCATGGGCCTTGATTTCTGAAATTTCCTGTTCTTGGTAGGTGTACTCCAAGGAATCTGAGGCTGTGAATTTGGCTTGTACATTGCGCTTTCCGTGCCAGAGCTTTCGGCTAGAGTACTGCACGTGCCAGGTCCCTGGGTATGTTGAAAATGTGGAGGGAGGCATGCTGGAGTGTAATGATGGTATAGTTTGTTCAAATCACACCCCAGTATGGGTTTCTTGTAGAAATGAATGAGGTACGGGTCTGGAAAATGTTGTGCGGCTGTACTGGAGAGGGAAAAGCGGACAGGCTTTGCTTTTTTGGTGCAGATCCGCTCCCGCTAGTATTAATTCGGAATTGTTAAAAATCAATTCCTTACTCGTTAGGCGTTATAGTGTCTCAGCGCGCCGCTACCCTCCATGGATCAATCTCGGCTTTACGTGTATGAAATTTTATGATTCTGCGCTCTCGATTGGTGACCGTTTTATCAAAAAGCGGCAACGAGAAAATCCGGTTTTGAGAACTAAGGAGCCAATTACTATGTCTCGGATTTGAGTCCGACCGTAAGGATCATATAATAAAATACGTCATTTGCTGTCACATACGACCACAGACTGAGGAAAACTGGGCATCCCGTCCGCTCTGCCATACATAAGCCTCAGATCGGTAGACTAGTAGTTGGGTGGGTGACCACCAGCGAATCCCTACTGTTGTATGTTTTTTTAAATTTTTTTTTCCTTTCGAAAATTTTTGCACCTTAGCAGACTCACTTCCGCAAGCGAGCGGTGAACATAGATCTTTCGACAAGAAGCGAGAGAAATCAATAGGGATTGGAACTCCTTCTCAAGATTAAAAAGGATGGTGCTGCATTTTTGCTTGCGGGATTATGAGTTTTGGACTTTTTTAATCGTGGTCGATAAACCAGGCAAGAGAAGAGCGAACCTGAAGTGGTTGGTCAGGGTTGGTTCGGCTAAGGAAAGGGGAAATGGTGGGGAAGGTGACTTCACATCTTGGCATGATCGAGGCAGACTTTGATGAATTGCATCTCGGTATTCAAAGCCCATCGTTTGTGTTTACTGTCCTACGTCTAGTAATTCATAAGTCATAAGATCATTTCCCCAACCGTTGATGAAATGCAGCGCTCGGGAAATATCAGTATCCATTTGAGCCAGATGCTTTGTTTTAGAGCCATTCGTGGCTCCCCTCTCACATATTTCCCAAAGTATGACTAGTCGAGGTAGCAATGCTGTGGTGGTCGTCCGGTGTCCATCACCATAGACAACGATGAAATCCTGGTTTGTTACCGCAATACCCACAGCTGCGAAGACACTATGCAATATTCCAAAGAACAACAATACTTGTAAGAATGAATTCATCTCTACTGCTGTCCTCCCTCCATGTCTCCTTGCCTCAGGTGATCGATGTTGACTTCTTTGCTTGCGGGAATTTACAAAATTCTATTCCATCATACTCCCATCCAGCGACGCCACTGTATGGGATTGTATGAAGTGTTCCAAAAGCGTCATTGAAGCTTGAGGTATGATCCATCGTGGAGCAACGCAAAAGGCAGGCGTAAGTAGTTCCAGTACAATCACAAGGCGAAGTCTACAAAATTTATAGCTTTCAGCTAGGGGTGCGTGGCTCGAAGTGGCTGGTGGTTCGTGGCTGAATGCTGACTGTCATGTGTAACCAAAGCGACCCCAAGGCGACCTGCCAAAGGGGTTGGAGACCTTGGAAAAAATTGCATTACAGCTAATGGATCATCTACCGCCTCTTTTTGAAAGTAACGACACTTCAAGGCTTATGCCTCTGCTATGCTCCGTTGATGATTATGATTCAAAAGAATTCGCATCTTTTCCCAAACGCCGAGGCTGGGCTGTGTCCCGAGACCAGGATGAAAATTTCATCTTGACTAGAGATGGGGTTCATAGCCAAGACCTGCCTGCAAAACTGGCACTGGTACAAGCTTGGCTGTTCTTTGGGCTGTTGCAAGAGACTTTCTTTGCCTGTGGAGTTGAAGTCCTGCTTGAGAATTTTGTGGGCCGTGGGCCTGATGGGACACGCGTGGTTTCTACCGCATGCTTGCCTGCATACATCGACAAACTGCATGCTTGCAACATCTGGACTGGACAGAGCGGGCAGCGAGCTTGCGAGAGGATACTAAGCTGTTTCAGAACAGGATCAGAGTTCATCCAGGAAGAAAACACAATCTCGGGTAGGCTTGGAGAAGACTCCACGTCTGTTGATTCGTTAATCCTCTCCATCCAAATCCTCGGCGAAACACTGGAGCATGCTCTAAAGGCAATTTGGACTACCGAGGGACTTGCAAAGTACCTGCCAGAGCAGAAAATCTGGTCTATGAAATCCGTCGTACCGGGTAGGACTGGCATGCGGACCACCGGCGGAGTATGGTGCAAGAGTGAGAAGATCATGCTGTCTGGTTTGTTCGACACAACAACGCTATACTATGCGAGTATCCTATATAGACCTAATATCGGTCTAGATCATTCCAAGTGCGGGAGTAATCACTGCATAGCGCGCCAGATTGACAATAGCGTGTATCGCACCAAGCATGTTAATGAAGGATGCCAGTGTAAGCACGTCCCCGTCGATACGGAAGTGATGGGACCGATTCTTGAGCGAGGACATATTCCTTGCGTCGACATTGTTGAAGTGGAGGGTCATACTGCACTCTGCGTCGTGGACAGCGAGGAAAGAGACTATGTTGCTATGTCACATGTCTGGTCCGATGGCCTAGGAAATGCGCAGAACAATTCCCTGCCTCTATGCCAATTGCGTCGCTTGTCGGCTTATATCACTGCGCTCACCAATAATTCGACGAAACGTCCTCTTCTTTGGATTGACACTCTCTGTGTCCCTCTCATACGAATCATACGCAGAGACCGCGATCTTGCACTAGCCTTATTGGGACATGTCTACGAGAAAGCGAGCATTGTCCTGGTACTGGACCGTGGAATTCTACGCGTACCTGCTCGGAATACTAGTATAGACGAGAAACTGCTTCGTGTATGTCTCTCGGGATGGATGCGGCGCCTCTGGACATTGAAAGAAGGCGTGCTCGGAGGATCCAGAACACGATTCCAGTTTCTGGACGACGCCATTGAGTTACCATCTGCCTTCAACTCATATTACAATACCGTAGGCTGTAACGCCATGGCATTTATTCAAAGATACCTTCCAACCCATATTCAATCGCAGGCACAACGTCTTGCCAACACAACACTTGATGCGAAAGGACGACCGAATGCTGCCATCATGAATTTTCTCATCGCCCTGCAATACCGCACTACTAGTCGGTTGACGGACGAGACACTTTGCACAGCATCTCTTCTCGGTGAGGATATCGACACCTTAGTGCTTCTCATTACTCCTGCTGCTAAAATGGTCGGCTTCATTTCTTTGCTACGCAAAAGTAATGTCGCAATGCCTTTACATATCCTCTTCTGTGGCGGAGAAAAGTTGCAGATTGACAACTTCAGGTGGGCGCCGAAATCATTCTTGCAAATGGGGACCGTTGACGGGCAGTGGTTGCTTGACAGCTTCGGCAAAGGTGCTGCTGCACGAATTAGCGAGTATGGTTTAGTCTGCCGTTGTGCGGGTTTCATCTTTGACATTAATGGTGCTTGGGGAGACTGTCTTGGAATTCGACTTCACAATGAGGCTTGGTGTAAGGTTATGCCCCGAACGGACAAAGACACCGCTGAAGTCACTGAAGAGTGGAAAGAGATCGGTTTGCAGCTGAGACTTTATGGACATATGGCTGTCGTTCTTTCGCCTGAGTTCGATTTATTCGGAGTTCTAGTGGCCATTCATTGTGATGACACCTTGGGACGGACAAGCTTTTCAAAGGTAAATGCTCGTGTTTTGTGTAAGGTATATGTGTTTTGGGATAACACAGGTGAAGAAGACCATGCCAACATTGTCTTCTTCGATGGGAAGAGAACACCTAATGACCAGCTCTGGTGTATTGGGTAGTCCTCACGAATCTTATTTGCAAACTGCTTCTAACCTTCAAGTAAAAGCTTTAGATTAGCTCAAGAATACTCATTCAACCATATAGACAATGCTTAGCAGGTATGATTTTGGTCAAGATATAAAAGACCAAAAAATTTTTTACATGTACGTTCTCAATATACTACTACCAATTAACAAGATGAGGCCAGGCCACAGGAAGAATATATATACGATTCATAAGCCTCGTAGCATCAACAACACCTTTGTTTGCTATTTAGTCTTCCATTATGCATCTTCTTAAGGGAGCTGGTCTCGGGGGAAACGATGTTCATGAAGGCTTGGAGGTTATCCTTGACCTCACTTCTCTTACTTGCGGCAAGGGCTACAAGGAAAATGGGATCTGATATTGAAATTTGGCTCAACGTGACGTCTTCAATATTCTCCGTTGGCATATGCCTATCACGCTCCTCCACCGCACACACACAAGCGTTTCAAACTCCTTTTGAATAGATCTGCGACGCTCATTGTCAGGCATGAACACATCCCACTATACTTACCGATCCGCTTTGTAAAATGCTGGGGGCATTGTAATGAAGAGCAGTGCCGCTCGTCGACCTGAAAAAGGGGTAGGTTCCATAAAATCCACAGTACTGGCAAGCTGCTTCTCCAATAAGGTCTTTGGATAAAGAATCTCGTAACCGGTCGCTGAGGATGAGGAAGTTGAGAATTTCGCTTGTTTCTCTTTGGTCTCCGCTCCACCAATTTCGCCGCTCATTCGCGGTCCGCATCATCCGCGTTGCTGTCCCTGTCGCTGTCGTCACTGTCCTCGTTATCCTCGCTGTTCTCGCTGTTCTCGCCATATCTGATGATGTCGATACCGATGAAGTCTAAATCATTCACGAGTGCCTCGTCCGCACCTTTTTGAATCATTGCTTGTCTGAATGCTGGCGAGAACGTTTCAAAAACCTCATCGAATGATGTTCCCAAATCAAAAGTTTCAACATGATCACCGGACCAACATCTGCTTTGTTCAATATTCTCAGCAGGATCGTTCTTCTTGTGGCCTATTATTGGTCGAGAAGTGATGTCCTTGAGAGCCTCGTTAGGAACGTGGCGCTCATACGGCATGCAAATATCGCTAGCAACGATTGCGATAGTCTTCAGCTTCTTGAGGCGACCAGAATCATGTCCCCATAGAGCAGGGCTTTTGGTTTCCTCGAAGTTGAGGGCAATGTGTTGAGGATTTGACTTCGAGAGGTGAGGTAGAATCTCGTAAACGGTCGTTTGGTACCCACAGAAGCCGCTGAACGGATCGAAGGGTGAGGTGCGAAGAGAGAAGTACACGATATCTTGATCAAAGTCGATCCGGGTATAGAGTAGCCTCCAGGTAGCGATTGAGCATCCGTCGCGGTCCATTGTCGCCAATGTCTTGTACTTCTTTAGGACATGATTGCGCGATTCACGGGAAGCATGGAGTATGGAAGGGGTCTTGCAGTCGGTGTAGGCAATTCCAGGGTCACCCATCCCATTTCTTCCGTGATGTACTAAGAGTTCGATAACTCGGGGTCCTGGCATAGCTTCATCCCAAATCTTGAGTCGCAACTCAATCGGAAGCTTGGGGAACAAAGTAAACTTTTCTAGTGGAGCAGGAACATTGGTAGAAGCGAGTTGAGTTGCGACCGAAGCGCTGCTTGAGGATTGAGTAGCATCTGATGCATAAGTTGTGCCGTCTTCCTCCATTGCCGATACCCGAGCACTTGATATACCGCCATCCTCAATATTCTCGGAAGCCTTGAAGTTTGGCATGGTCTCGACTGACTCCTCGCGTGTCTCCTTTGCTGCTAAATTCTTGTCTCCTTCCATGACTACCGGTTCAGAGCTCGGATTGAGTTGATAGACAGCGTGATCGGGGGTGCGCTTTAATCGAAGAGCTGTCCAAAGTAGAAAGTGAGATCAACTTGAATGATCTTTCGAAGTGAGAATTGTTCAGAGAAAGGTGAGAGGACTTCGGTTGGGGTTGAAATCCAGCTCGAGTCCTAGATATCTCTGGAGGAAATGTTCTTGTTGCGAAAGAGGTACTAATATTGTAGTAATAATCGCGAATTAGCGCGTAGTAGGGACCGCACAACGAAAGCGTCGTCTTCAAAGTTGACGTCCAATAAAATAATCCGTGAGATGGCCGGCGGAAGTGCTTGAAGTGTGCCCAAATCTGATCGCAGAGAGAATCGAAGATCTTGAGTCGGCCGCGAAAAGAATTAATCCTCAAACGTGTTGTGTGATGGCAAAGAAAAGTCTGAATCGAGGTTGAGAAGTAGACGAGGTCGAAAGTATGAAGAGATCAGGTGAAGCTAACAAAGTAGGCATCCACGACCGGCAAAAGATCATAAAGCTCGACCGAAACTACAGGCGAAAGAGGTTGGACTAGGTATGAAAGTGGGCAAGCACAAGGGCCTCCGAATGAAGGCATTCCCAAGCCGAAAGTGCTACCCCGCATCACGTGCACCTCTCTACTTCTCATCCTCCTCATCTCTCTACCTCTGCATTCCCAATTTCACGAAAGAAAGAACACATGGATCAAAAGGTGAGCCTTAATCAAATAGGTATATCATTCATCATTGCATAAATCTCATCAACATCCTCTTCCTCTTGCTCTGGACAGCTTCCCCCTATCCCCCACCCTCCTCAATTGTTGCCACCTCAAACCCAAGTCGTAGGACCAAACGTCGCATTCACCAACTTCGTCTGCACCGCTGCGTTCCAATCCCCATTATTCATAAACCCACCATTAAACCCACCCCACCACGCCGGACTGTTCACCTCAGGAAGCTGAAGTGCGAAAAAGATAAGCAAAATCGCAATGATCGTCCCGGAATCCAGCGCCGCCGAGGTAATATAGTTGTATTCCGTCCACCAACCTGGATGACGGCCCTTGATGATCTTGTTGAACACTAAACCAACCGTTCCCCATGTTGCGTAGGTCATGGGCGTAGCAGGAGGAATATATCCGGTGCCTCCAAAGATGATAGCCGTGTTGACATAGCGCATTGGAGACTTGGGGAACTTCCTCGCCAACACCCAACAAACGATTGGAAGACCAAAACCGAGAAGGAAGAACCACATCATCGGATGATAAATAGCGCCCGTTCCAAAGATTCTCGCTGGACCAATAACACCCCAGATAATCGACGCCGTGAAGAAAACATGCGCGTTCGGACATGTATAATTATTCGGTTGATCTGATGTACAAACATCATTAATCGATCCTAGAGCCCAATTCAAAACCGCAATCTGAACAACACAAGACCAAAGTGTAGCAACAAATTGAGCCCAGAAAGTAACTCGTTGAGGAACTTTCATGTAATGCGCCAATTTGATATCTTGGGTGAAATAAAGGCCTTGGTAACAAGTAATATATCCATACATCTTAAACATCATCATTGCTAACGGACGACCGGGTTGCATGTATCCGATGATGAATTCGGTGATGACATTGAGACCGAGTTGGACGTTGGTGGTAGCTTGCACGATGCCGATCGGGAGGTAGAAGAAGCAGGATATTAAGAGGGCGACGATGAATGCCCACCAGGTGAGATGGGTTTCCCAAACGAGGCAGGTGACGAGGCCCAAGGCGAACATTACTGCGGCAGAGATAGCGTACCTGTTGTTTTGTTAATGAGGTAGTGGGGAACGGGGATGGAGGGGGATGTACCACCACCATGGAGCTTCCTTGTATTTAGCCATCATCTTCAAGTGTACATCTGCGCCATCCATTCGGGACGCTTTCCACTTGGCCCAGATCTCAGGGCCGTGGTAGAGCCCGACGTGCATCACGACTGCAATGATGGCTGCGAATGAGAGACCGTATGCCAAAGCAAATGTCGTCGACAGGAAAAGTGGCGAGTACGCTGCATACTTGACCGGATCCAGTTCATATTCAGGCGTCAAGATCTTGCTCACGTTATAAGCCTTTCCAGTGTTATCGAATGAACCACTGGTAGACATTGGAAGGTATTCGGAGTAGAAAGAGCCGGTGAAGTGGATGCCGAGTGAAGTGATGAGTGTGAATATAAGAACTCCGATCATCGTGTTCGCGATGGCGTGGAAGGGATAGACGAGGGGGGAGAGAATGAAGGCGGTGATCACCGACCAGTCGAAGGAAATTGGGATGAGAGAGAGGCCGGAAACGCCGCCGAAAATCTGGTTGACGACTACATTGTTTGGGGCGGCCCAGGTGACGAATGCGAATGTTGCGAGGAAGGGAGCGATCCAGAGGGGGAACCTATAAGGAGTTAGAATACAACTTCGTACAATCTGAGGAATTTGAATGACCCAAGAGAAATGGGACTTTCTAGCATCTGGGGTCTGGATTCCACAAAGATTGCCCAGAAAAAATATCGTAGACTTACCATTCCCAAACGAAAATACCAAGCATGAGGTACAAGAACCACTTGTATCTCCCAATCTTCCATCCAGAAAGCTTCAATGCATCTGGAGTAGCACGTGTATGAATAGTCTCAAACATAGTCGTAGTAATCAAGTTCGAAGGCCAAATCATAGCAGCAGGCTCAACAAGCCACTTCCTTGTCACTCCAGCAAGACCAAGACCAAGCATTTGGCACGTGATGGTAAGCAGAAGCTGATATCCCCATCCGAAGTTTTGGCCGTAGTAGACCTGTTGTGCAAGGAGCACATCGGTGGAGTAGGCGAAAGTTCCTCCGAAAGAAGCGTTGGCCATAATAACAATCAGGGTGTGTTCCTTCATGTTGAATTTGCCATTGTTGAGAGTCCAGGTATATCCAAAAGTCTTAAATTTGCGGGATGGCATAACTGTTCCTGTCAGCTGAAATCCCACAGCAAGCTAAGCTTTCACGTACCATATTGCCATGCAATACCGAATGGGTATGAAAGCAATAAAGTAACAACCGGGGTCAAGGAAATACTCGGATTCCTCAGCGAAAACAGCATATTAATCGCACTGCCAATCGTCGTCCACAACATCCCAATAACCCACGCCCTCACCGTATTCGCCGGACACTCCTCATCATAGTTCCTAACCGCAGCTCTGACTTCCGGATAAGGAGAGTTCTCTTCCAGAAGGGTGGTCTCGATAGCGACTTTCTTTTCGAGGTCGCCGACTTTGAGAGCTTCGTCTACGGCGGCGAGTTGGTCGGCTGGCAGATTAGGGTCCCAGGCGTGTTCGTGTTTGAAAGCTTCGAGTTCCTTTTGGACGCCGGTTGCGGTTGCGGTTGCGGGTCTGTACTCATCAGTGGGTGTTCAATTGATAGATCGCTGTGATAGAGGAGAGCTTACCCATCGCTGCCAGAGTCAACCTCCTGCGCGGCCGTATGCGTACCGCCAGGTCTCTTGAACAATCCGCCCAAACCCATGATGAACACTGGTCTGGTGAAGCAAAAAGTTCAGGTGAAAGGATGAGGAGGGGAAACCCACGGAGCACAGTGCGAGGTTATGAGGGCTAGTCGAGGACACTGCAGCTCCCCTAGTCTTTATGGGAGACACAAGGATCCAGCATTGCTGCACCTACCTCGTTACCGATTAAATATATGCTCAATCCCAGGCTATTCCTAGCCCAATAGTATTTCCAGCCTGGCTCATATCGACCTTCCACTTGGGGACAGTAAGAATAGACGCCTCTGATAAACATGAATTGTGCCCGATAGAGAAAATGAGTGTCCCGACACCATGACCTTCGATCATGTACGCGAAGGGCTCATACTATCGTTGGAGCATTTTAATGACCTTCCGGATTCAGAGCTGGTTGCGTTCCACTGGGATCTCGAAGCTGAGAGCAAGAATGGGGAATGGGAGAGCTAGAACATGCCAAGGTGTTCTCTGTGCAGCGCCGATCAACTCGATAGGGAAGTTTTAAGTGGACGTCGTGAACCTTCGTCCTACGTCTGCCGAGGATAGAGGACAGGGGACGCTAGGAGGACGACATGGATCGCAGAGAAATCCAATTCGAGTGATGCGATAATGGATGCTCACGTGGAGAATATAAAGATAAATATAATTTCAAGCAAGCAGGAGAAAGTTGATCCCGGGGAATCATCCATCTGGTCGCATAACGAGTGGGCTGCCTCGAAGTGGGAAACCGATAAGAGATCGATCTTCTGGTCAGCCCTTCTTTCTTG
Source organism: Acephala macrosclerotiorum (assembly GCA_014904845.1). NCBI lineage: Eukaryota > Fungi > Ascomycota > Leotiomycetes > Helotiales > Mollisiaceae > Acephala > Acephala macrosclerotiorum. The sequence goes on from MU119240.1 coordinate 286,574, forward strand.
AGCACAGCATCCGTCCAGGCGACCAGCGTCTGCATTTGGGAGGACAAAGTGTGCATTGAGATAGGGGAAGGAATGTGAGCCTCGTACGGTCATGAGCCAATCATCGTGTCGAAACCAATCGGGGCGACCCCGGTCTTTATTGTCCGGGGACGTGCTCAAGATACGCAAGCTTCGGACGCCAGATAAGGATGGGGATGAAAGCGGGGAGGCACATCAATATCTCGAGATAGGGGAGCGACAGGGAGGTCGACGACGAGGTCCAGATGTGAGAGCGCGACGTGGGATCATGAAATACGAACCATTGGCCTCAATTCAACGTCAAATTAGTCTCCCACCCAACACGGCTGAAGCATCCGCCACACGATTGAAAAGTTCCATGCATGGAAGATGCAGTGAAGCTTGGCCAAGATCCAATGCTGCACATGACCCAAATTATTGGATACACGCAGGAAAGGGGCAGAAATGGGGTCGCACTTGGATGACAATGACCTGCTAGATTGAGGAATGATGACCTCGAGACCTTCATCGCCAACCATTCAAAAGGTCGCTGAACTTCTCTCATTGTTTGTTCCAAGGGGAGAATTTCAACCAGCAATTAAAGATCAGGAGCCTGTTCCAACGAGAGGACTGTGAGAACAGTGACGGAACGGGAAGATCCAGATGTGGGATGGTCAACGCCTCCAGCTTGCGGAGCTTTCAAGCGCCCGTATCGACAAAGCCTTAATTTGAATTTGAACGCATCCTTTGAAAGTATTTTTTGAAGCCTGAATTTGAACTCCGTATACTCTCTTCCTGGTTGTTCGCGATTCCATATGTTCAACGCCACACCTGTGCGACGTCTCGTGAGCGGCCGGGCACGATCCGACCTTCCACAAATGGAAAGCAAGATTCGTGCGGCGTCGAGGACGCGATTGCAAGCGCACGCTGCGGTTGGATGTCGAAGATCAAGATATTATTTTCCACGAATCCAAATAGTGTTCGTGGTAGAGTCAAGATGCCAAGTGTGGCGTCCCTAGATTCGTAGAGTGTCAAGATACCGCTTTCTTGTCCACAAATGTACAAGTGACACTTATGATCGAGATATCGAGTGTCCAAAATCCAGTTGCGGGATTGGGAAGATGTCCGTCTCGAGTATCTCAAGGCGCCGACATATTAACCTCGCTCCACGATTTGATTTCGAATGAGGAACTGAGACGTCGACCTTGACTCCGGGCCTTCGGCTGTGGCGTGAGAAAGCGCCGAGACATAAAAGATCTTAAGCCTCTCCACAAACGAGCTTCCAGAAGCCAGCGCCTCTCGAACGCCATCTCGTCAAGAGTCTTACCATTCGGAAATTCGCCGAATATTCCCTAAAAAGGAGTCGCCAATCGGTTGTTATTGCCGAACGCTTGCATCAGCGGCCATCGTAAGCGCAATGTTTGAGGCGAATCTAAAATGTCGGAAAGATGTCCAGCGCGGCTCGTAGTGACATGAAGAAAGGCCCGATTCAAGTTTTCCGTCCCGAGTCGGCAGGCCCGGCCGTATGAGATGATCTGGTGGAAGTTACGGGTATCCCCTTCCTGTCTCACGCTCAAAGATTCGCTGCATCGGCTGTCCTACTTTACCCTTCAGTCGCCTCACGTCCAAGGCCTTCCGCGGCCGTTCGTTTTTTTTTTCTCCACCACTTTCCAAAGTCAATCGCCTGAATAGCCGGTCTTCCATCCTCAAATTCCATCCGACACTCGTTACAACATTTCTCGTCATTTCCATGCCACTCCGGGGTCTCACTTTTGCAACTTCTCACCCACCCCATTCCCTCTCTTTCCATAAGCTGCACGAAATCCTCCCGCAGAGCTAGCTTCGCAAATAGGTGTCCGCTCCCTTTGTACATCGTATCGGCCGCCAAAATAAAGATTTCCTCAACCTTAGTCCTCTCCCCTCGATACCCAATATACGGTCTAAAAAATTCCCAGAACCAATCATGGTCAGACCCCACAAACGCTCCCTCCGCAAACCGTGAAAAGCACTTGAACGTCATAATCCTCTTTGCTGGCTTCACGATTCGGTAGAAAGCGGATGGCCACATGCCAATTTCTGTATCCTCCGGGAACAGCGATCCATATTGTACCATGAGGATGTCCTTTGTGTAATTGATATAACAGCCGAGCTCTGGTATGATGTCTTCTTGATAGACTTGGTCGGGGGAAGGCGGTCTGGTGGCGCTGTTGGAGTGGTCGAGGGCAGTGGTGACCCATTCGTATCCTTGCTTGAGTGCTTGGGATCGCGAATCTTGACAGGTGTGTAGGAGGCTAGGTATCTTATTCATTCGTTTCCAGAGCCACCATTGTTCGAAGGAGAGGACTCGGGGTCCGATGGAATCGATTGCAGCGTCCCAGATGAGGAGCTGTATTTCTAGTGGTAGGTTTGGGAAGCGTGAAAACATCTTGAATTCGATTGAGAGCTGGACGAAATTGGGATTTCGCGTGGTGGGAGAAAACACAAAATGATTTTTGTGGTTGTAAATGTTGGCTAGGTTTTTGTGTCTTGCGGGTAGTACACGCCGAACGGTCCCAAGTCTGAGAAGAACATGGATGGCGCTATCCCAAGTGGGATTTCGTCATAAAAATCTCGCACGCCTCTTCCTAGCCATTTCTTCTTTAAGCATCCCTAATACCAATCAATATCCTCAATCTCTCCATCCTTCTTCTTCTCAACATTCTTCGGTCCACCCCTCTCAAACATCTCCAAAATAGGCCCCTTCCCACAAGCAGCTGCTACATCCAACGCACTCCTCCCCTGTCCATCCTCAGCCAAAGGGTCAAGTCCCCTCTTCACCAATTCCGCAAACAGATCTCTCTCGATCTCGGGCAGTGCGAGACCACTTCGGGCCACGACATGGAGAGCAGTCTCTCCCTCATTATTTCTAACAAAGAGATCTGCCTTCCATCCCTGCTCATCTTCTTCTCCCTTGTGGTCGAAGAATTTATCAATATTGGCAAGGTGATGAGCACCCTTTGGATCTTTATTATTGGACTCCTGCTTCCTACTCAAAAACACAAAAAGCGGCGTGTTCCCGTCTCTATCCTTCCCATTAATATCCCCTCCTTCCTTCAGAAATTTCTTCCAAAGTTCATACAAGCCAGAGTAGTACTCAGGCTTATGCTCACGATGCAAATAGCTAGCCCGTTGCCGCTCATAGACTTCCAGACATTGGTGCGCGATATGATGCAACGCAGTCTTCCCTTCTGGATCCGGCTCTTGGAGATCTGCGCCCATTTCTTGCAATTTCTGGATAGTTTTCGGACGTAAGACCTTCAATGCTTCGTGTAATGGCGAGTAACCTTTGTTGTCTTTCACAAGCAACAATTTTTGTACAGAGGGATGTTCGAGGAATTGTAGAATAGCATCTTCTTCCATATCCACATTCGCACAAAGGTAATGAAGGGCATGACGACCTGAATCATCTTTGACGAGTGGATCGACGCCGAGATCAAGGAGGCGGATGACGGGTGCTTTGATCTTCTCGAACCAATGTTGATGTCTGTATCCTTTCAACACCCTCGTCCAGTTCGCGGCTGCTAAGAGGACGGTTCGACCGAGTTGACCCGTCTTCTCCCAATCGATATATTCCGCGCATTCTATGAACGCGAAAACGATCTCTTGTTCGCTGTGCTCGAAGACGTAATGGATTAATGTTTCTGTCTCAGTCAACTTTGCATAAGGATCTGCACCTCGTTGAATTAGAAGCTTGACGAGAGGAGCGGTGTTCTCAGCTTGTTGATTGAACAGGTTTGAGAACGAGGCGCAGAAGAGTGCGGTGCGGAGTTGGGATTTGGCGAGGTAGTGGACTTGGAAACCGTTATTTTCGTCGATGGAGTTTGGGTTTGAGCCTGCGTCGAGTAGTACTTCGAGGGCTTTGAGGTCTTGGCTTTGGATTGCCGTGAATAGAGGGGAGAGTTTGCCAAGATTTAGATCTGCTCCGTTGGCGAGAAGGGATCTTATGATTTCGGGGGATGAGCTGGCTTTATGGAGGCAGCTGAGTCCGGAGGAGTCGAGGATGTTGGGGTCTGCGCCGAGTTCTAGGAGGAGGGTAGCGCAGTCTGGAGTCCAGAAACCTGCTAATTCACCCCTGTTTTTTTTCACCTCCCCTTTGCTGGCGACATGAAGTGGGGTCTCTCCTTTCTCATTCAGAGCATTGATGTCCGCTCCTTTCTCGACGAGGTAACGGATGGCGAGGATTTGCCAAAATGACTTCCCCGTGGCAAGGACATGGAGTGCTGTCGCTCCTGGAACATGGCCTGGATCTCCTTTCTTCATCGAGTAGCAATCAGTAGCAATGAGCGCATGGGCATTGACATTCACTCCACATTTCTCAACCAAGAGCTGGATCATTTGGAGGCCGTAGGCACCGCTATGACATGTAGTGTGTAAGATCGGGGCATAAGCATCAAAGCCCGGAGGGTAGCTCTCCCCTTCCGTTTCCTTCTTATATCTCTCGAGTACGGTCGAGGGGTCATCGTTTAGTGTTGCGAGGGAGCCGAATGCCGTCATTAGTTCTGTCAATCTGTCCTTTGCTGCTTCGAGTAACAATTTATTCGTTGCTGCCGAGTCGTTCGCGAGGTCGTCCTTATGGGTGCCAACCCAGGAACAAAGAGAAGGATATTCGAGCATTCCGACCCACTTCTGAGGTTTCTTCAACACTTCCTTCCGTGTCTCTTCATCGAGTTGCTCCATGCTTGGCGATCTTGGTACTGTCTTGATACTTAGCAGGATAGGGAGATTCTTGCGCCTCGTCTCATCAATGTCCCAGCTCTCAACCATCTTCGGTGCCGTAAACGCCAACTTGGAGATCATTTCCTTGCATTCGTTCACAATCGCCAAATCGAGTGGGAACCACTTACTGCCATCCAACGCCAACGGATCCGCTCCAGCTTCAAGCAATATGTCAACAATACCTCCCACACGACATGTGTCATGCTCGGAAGAGCGAGGGCTGGAATAATTGCAGCTGTACCATGGTTTCTGTTCATATTTTCTCATGGCACCTGGACGGAAACGATCCTTGGGGGTGCTCGCGCCAGTGTGATCGCGGTGTCTGAGATTGCGGTTGCTGAGGACAGACCAGAGATTCTGTTCGTTGGGAAAGAAAGCGCAAGCATGAAGCGGAGTTCGCTCGTCCTCATCTTTTATGTGTACGGAAGCTCCTGCTTTGAGAAGGCAGAAAACTGACTCGGGACGTCCGGAAATACAGGCATCGTGGAGAGGAGTTCTGCCATTTTGGTCTTGAGCGTCGACGAGTCCTTTGCACTTTTTGTTTTGTCAGTCTTGAAAACGTCTTGAGATGGTGATGAAGTGACGTTAAAAGAGAGATGTGAGGAGAGATTAGGCTGATGCCTAGTGGCGGCTCGAATTTTCCGAGTCTGACATCTCACGTCAATGGTCGGGTGATGCCAAGACTTTGAGGTTTTCTCGCAACTCGCGAGAATTACTGCAACCCTACTAGCCTCTCCCATTGAAGCTTGATCCTGGGGATCGTTACCCGAGAGCTCCAACGGCATTCCATGGATCGCGATGTTGACATTTGAGGTGGCTTCGTATTTCCGTTGAGCTCTGAGGCATGTGTACTCACTCTACATGGGAGTTGGAAGTCACGGCAACCGATCATGAGGAGAAACTTGAGAGCGTTAGACGTACCTTTTCTACGATGAGAGCAATAGTATCAGTCTTTCGTGCTCGACACGCGAGGTGGAGGATGTTACGCTTGTCTTTTGTGACCAACGATGGGTCCGCGCCTGCCGAAAGGAGGAGAGCAAGCTCAAATTCCGATCGAAGAGTTGCGAGGTGGATTGCTGCCATGCCATCGTTGTCTTGGGCATTGAGGTCCAGCTTTTCCTTTTGTTCGTGTCTGTAAGAGGAAGAAGTTAGTAAATTCAGCACCCTGGTTGTTGATGTGCAAAGCATTCGAGGACATTTCCGAGGGTATGGACCTAGAATCAATACGTACATCTGAAAGAATGCCAACAAAGAGGTCCTCTTCTCATTGCTAGAAGAACTGATTCTACCATGGCTGATAACATCATGCAGCGGAGTCTCCCCTTTTTTATTCTTCGCATTAATCGAGATTCCGAGGCCTATGAGGTGTTCAACAAACTTAACACCATTTTCCGTGCCTTGGAAATTGCTGGCTGCTACATGCAACAGCGTGTCTCCATTATTATCAACGGCCAGAGGGTCTAATCCGTAATCGACATACTTGTTGAATGTTTCCAAAGAAGGACACCCTCCATAAATTTGTAAGAAACAATGCAACATCCCCCTTCCGGAGTTGTCTACCGCGTGAACGTTCGCACCCATTTGTCTCAATGCTTCCACAGCGTTCATTTCTCTCAAGTCTTTGAGTATAGGTGTTCTGCCATTACTGTTGCGATCTTCGAGGGACGCTCCATTCTCTAGAAGGAGTTGGATGAACTGTTTCGTCTCTTCAACATCTTTTCTTGATCCCAAGAGCCAGATGCATCGCTTCTTCGTTCTCTCATCGCACTTCTCGAGCAATATCTTGAATGTCTCGAAATCAACCGTCCGAGTTATGATAGCTTGGTCAAGTGCTGTCCATCCACAATCGTCCTTGATGTCTAGTCGCGCACCTTTCTCTAGGAGCAACGCGAGAATCTCGTTTGTATCGTTGTGTCCGAAATTTCCGTGAGGATGATCAAGAATTTTATGCAATGTTGTGTCCCCTCCGCTACCCCGGTCGCCTACATTTGCGCCATACTCGAGAAGTAGTTTGATGATCTCCAAGTCCTTTCGCTGCTCTAGGGCACGAAGGAAGACGGAATCTCCGTTGCTGTCCGTAGAAGACACATCTGCCCCAGCTTCAAGCAAGCTCTTGACTGCAACCATGTGCGCATTCGATCGACCTGCAAATTGGAGCATCAGAGGTGTATTTCCACTGCCATCCTTCGCATTGATATCCGCTCCGGCTTTGAGCAGCAGCTTTAAAATTTGGTTGCAGGCAATGTAATGTCCCTCTTCCCACGAGCCATGAAATAAGGTATGAACAGGCGCTTTCACTGGATCTCCTCGCCCGAATCGGCTACCTCCGTTGATGTGGTGGTTTGGAGCATAGTCGCATTGTTCAAGTGGATCAGCTCCCTTTGAGAGCAAGAGCTCGACACAACTGATGCTGCGAGCTAGTGTTGCGACATAAAGTGGAGTACCGCCTTCGAACTTGGAATTCGATGAGACTTCTGAACTCGAAAGAACCGCTTTCGCGATTTCAAATTCTCCATGGCGGCAAGCTCGGCCAAGAACCTCCTGGAGACTTTCGGGTTTGAGGTAAGGCAGCATGACCACGATCGTATCTAGATGACCTTGCTTGCAAGCATATTCCACGGCTGTCTCCCCTTTTGTGGATCGTTCACCTCCAAGAAGTCTGCCTGCGTGGTTCTCCTTCGTCTTGGGGGTGACTGGGTCTACTCCAGCTTCGAGGAGGAGCTTGACGATGTCTGACTTGTTTCGTTTTGCGGCTTCATGGAGGGGTACGACCCCACGACAATTGTGTGCGTTTGGATCTGCACCATGCTGTAGGAGGAGAGCCACCATTTCTGTATGACCACGCCGAGTTGCCCAATGCAATGGTGTAAATTCGTTGGCATCCAACGGATCCACAGTTTGAGACTCTCGAAGCAGACGAGCTGCGTATTTCGTCATGCCAGCAAAGGCAGCAATATGAAGAGGCGCAGGTGTCTGGGCGACTCCTGGCACTTCGCGCTTCGTCCACTCAAGACGAAGCCACTGCTTAAAATCTGGACTTTCGGGATTGAGAAAACTCGATACAGCCTGTAAGAACTCCTCGTCGTCCTCATCATAACGATGACAGTGAACAGCCCAATTAGTAACGGCGTATTCGAGGAACGGGTAGCGCAGCCTCGATTCCTGGTAATTATAGGGATCTTTCTTCTCCTTGTAGATGCCGCCAGCATCGCGTCGACACCGGCAAAGACGATCGCCGTCGCAAACACATAGGCGTGCTTTTTCAGCCTCTTCAGCATCGGGATGACGAAGAATACCAGACTGGAGATATTTCAATGAGGTCATTGCAATATTCTTGTGAGCTTGGGGAGGGTTGAGCACTGGAAATTGTGGTACGCTACTATCGCCGGACCTTTTGGCCCTCTCATTGTTCAGCAGAAACTCAGTGAGCGAATGATGGATGACTTGTACAGTTTCGTCTTCTAGGATCTCGAGGAGTGGTGCACATGCCGTTCTGGCAACGTTCTTTGGTGTTCCCGGCAGCTTTTCAGGGGCAAACACCGAAGCGAGAATATTTGCAAGCTCATTCAAGCGCAGAGCTCGAGACGAATGAGTGACAAACTCAAGAAGGAAGACTTGCACAGCAGTCTCAATCTTCTGGCTCTGCGTATTCCCATGGAGCATACTGTTATACATATCTTCGAGACCTACTGGCAGATTTCTGGCGAGCTTCTGGACATCGAGCTGACCTGTTGCCTTCAGCTTCGGTATGATTTGATCGACCAGAAGTCGAGCATAGAGAAACAGTCCTCGGGATCGTCTACATATCGTCGACTCCAGACTTGCACGAAGCTGCCGATTCTGATCACCTGATAGAACATCTTTCAGGCGATAGGTAATGAAGAGTGCGATATCCTTGCCAACAAGATCGTCCTCCAAACTGATGTGGACAATTGATGCATCTCGTAACGCACTTTGCAGATACTGCTTTGGTCTGCTAGTCATGAACAACTTGACGGACTTCGGGCGGAATGTCGCCAAAGAGTTCAGGTGTTGCAGAAAATTGTCGTTGCAGGCTAGCTCCATCTCATCCATAGCATCTACTACTACGTAAGCCTTCTCGACCGAGGCAAGCCCAAGTAGAAGAAATTCCCAAAGTCTATCATCGGAAAGGTGGTCCAGCTCGCTCCCGGCGAGTGACTGGAGAGTAGCCTGAAGTCTGGCACATCGCGGAAGCAGCTGAGCGAGGAAGTCCTGAACTAGATTGCGGGGTTTTCGGTTTGAGGCAATGATGTATCGAAAGAAGAAGAACAAGACAGGCACATCTTCAGTCGTCTTCAAATACTCTACCATGGAAGCAGCAATGACCGACTTTCCCGCTCCAGGGACACCTTTCACCCAGAGGCTTCCATGAGTATCTGATTGATGCCATTGCTGGTATCGGGAAGTGTCACAAATCCAAAGGCCCGTCCCTGGCGCCTGTGACGAGAGGTGACGATGGAACTCGCTCGAGTCCGCGGTGTAGTCAGTGGGCTGAAGCCATCCCTGCAATTTGGCTAGATCTTCCGGACCGAGATTAGCTTCCCGATAATCAATTATCTCGAAATCTTCTGAGGTAGATGCGGAGAAGGACATCTTGTTCGTCTTTGAAGAGCTGAAGCTGCAAACGAGGAGGTGAATTATACTTTTTTAATCACCGAGACACTTGGTTCAATGGTATTATATAGTAGTTGGAAGTTGAAAGAGTCATCGTTGAAGTGATGTTTGTCCTGCCTACTAGGCAGCAGAATCCGAGATTTGACATGATATGCAGCACGTGACTCTTCTAAACATCCCAGCTTCCTTTTTTCTCTTGGCGCTTTCCTTCTAACAGTTCGGAAATTGTGGCTGCACTGCCCTCCAATGAGTGAGAAATCTACGAAATCAATTTCTGCTACTGGGAGCCGTTCATTGACTGTTCTTTTTGACAGCTACAACTGTCCTCGATGTTGTCAGTAAATATTTCTCTGCATGACCCATCGCGCTATGGTTTTCCGCTTTGGGGCATTGATATCTGAATAGTCGCGATGAGAGACACAGTACTATCGTCTCAGTGAGACGCGACCTAGTCGTCGATCCGCAATTCATTCCAATGTCTGTTTATCGGGAAATATTGAGCATGGTGTATCGGCTCACGATGCTGACTGTTGATGCAACGTCGTAGTCGCTTGTTGGCCCTCAAGAAAGTGAGCACCCCTGATGCGTCGGCCGAACAGGAATCGAAGGTCCCCTGCCAAGCTTTTCTGTTCCGAACACATTCTTTCGACCCTGCATTGCTCGCAGCTTGCTGCACAGCCAAGACGGTGGGCCAGAGGGGACTCTGTGGAGGTCCATGTTGACATCTCCATGAGTGCACGAAGGACACAGTGAGTTAGTGCCGCTGTAGGTCGTCAATAGTGAAGTTATGGAGATCTCCATCGCGAGCCATCCATTGGCCCCTCCCCCCACCTTTCGCTCAGATCGTTCGATGGTTTTATGCTTGGTTGTAAGGTTGTTTCCTTTCTGTGCTTGTTCCAGGGGCTTAAAAGCAGCTTGGCATCAAAGCGGTTGTTGGCCCCCGCAAAAATTAAATTGGTGGCGCCGTTTGTGTATGATGCCTGCAGTTGCCATATCTCGAAAAACTTCTTCCCCAGCGCCTCTCTTTCTTCCTCGACCCCTTCCCCACCACAAAAACCTCGCATCACAGCCCACGATGCGCCCTGAATCATAAGGTGGTAACGCCTCTGACATATCGCACTACTATCGCGCCCCTCCCGTATCACAGGAATCTCCAATATCATCCTAGCGATGCCTCCTAACGCGGTTGGACCCGGTAGGGTCCAAAATGTCCCTTGATGACCAGATCTCGGAGCAGAGAGTCGATTTGGACCTGGCCGCCATCTCTGGATACGGGGATAGTGTTGATTACAATCGAACGTCTGCGTCTTTCCCCTGTCCATCTCAACTTTAGTGCTGATAATAAAGATGGAGCCGCTTTCATTTTGGCAGACAGTTCTGTTTATATAGAATTCGCTGCTGCCTCTCTCGTTCACGGCCAGCGCTGTCGCAACTGTCGTTTCTCTTGTCCGCTCGCTCTGCCTGCAATACTACGGCCTTAATGACTTATACTTTCCTTCATTAATACTTAATTGGTTCCTCGACTAACTGCAGCAAACATGATCCTCTCCTCTGCCATCGCGGCATTGTTGTGGTTGTCTTCTGTGAGTTTCCTTGGAATCATCCTTGAGAATTCAAATTAATCCCGAGTCTAGTCTGCCACTACAAACGCTGCCACGATTGGAAAACGTGATCTGGTAGTACCAGCAGAGATCAATGGATGGATATCGCAAGGATGTTACATGTACGTACTAGCGATTTGGCTTCAAGGATTCGAGCGCTAACCAGGATTTCAGTGATGTTGGGAGAACACTTACTGGCGCTGGCTACGACAATAATACTGGTATGACAGATGAATCCTGCATCTCATACTGTGAGAAGCTTGGATACATCTATGCTGGAACTGAATACGCAGAAGAATGCTGTAAGTGCTCTCACCACAATGTCCCAACTCAACTGACAGCTTTAGACTGCGGCGATTCTCTCGCCTCAGGATCGGGTCCGGCTCCTGCCAGCGACTGCTCAACACCATGCAGTGGAAATGCGACAGAGGCATGTGGTGGAGGAAACCGACTCAACTTGTACTGGAGTGGCACTACAGGGCCATCGACTAACTCTGGGCCTGGTCTTTGGTCTTTTAGTGGATGTTACACGTATGTTGTGCCCAATTGTACTCGATGTTGTGTCGCTGACCTTGAGTAGAGAAGGCACAACAGGCAGAGCGCTTACTGTTGGTGCCACTGTTACTGGCGGAAGTACCAACATGACAGTTGCAAACTGTGTGTCTGAATGCCAAGTCTTGGGCTACGACCTTGCTGGTCTTGAGTACTCGGGAGAGTGCTGTGAGTAACACTACCCAGAATCACGTGGAATACCACTGATAATGATAGATTGTGACAACTCTATTTCAAATGGAGCTACACTTGCACCTGACGGATTGACGGGTTGCTCCATGCTTTGCAATGGCAATTTTTCCGAGTTCTGCGGAGGCTCAAATAGATTGGATGTCTACGATTTCAACAAAACGGTTACTCTTCCTGCGTGGAACACGACTGCGGTCAGCTCGACTACGACTTCAGTCACATCGACCTCAAATTCCATTGTTGTTACGACATCAAGCAGCTCAGTGGTTTCCTCGCTATCTTCGGCTGCTTCAACGTCGAGCTCGAGCTCCAGTAGTACCAAGGCGGCTTCCTCATCGTCCGTAGCATCATCATCTTCGACTGTCTCATCCTCAATCTCGTCGAGCTCCACGACCACACCCCAGGCCCCGGCTGCCACATCAACAGGCCCTTCTCTTGGGCCTTACATCTACTATGGCTGCCAAACTGAAGGTACCAACGTCCGAGCACTTTCTGGTGCCGCATCAGCATCTGACACCATGACCCTTGAGATGTGCGAGGCCAGCTGCTCCGGCTACACATACTGGGGTACCGAGTATGGACGAGAATGCTACTGTGGAAACAGCTTTGGGGCCGGTTCTATCGCCGCTGCCGCCGCTGACTGCTCATTTCCATGTGCCGGAGATGCAAATGAAACTTGTGGAGCAGGCAACCGTCTCTCAGTCTATGTTCTCAACGGTACTGTAACGTCAACAACAAGCAGCATCGCATCAACATCAGCTACTGGAACTGGTACATCATCCGCATCAGCTTCAGTCACAAGCAGCTCTGCTGCGACTGGCTTCCCAACTGGATGGTCATACTATGGCTGCTATGTTGACGGTCTCACTGGACGAATTTTGCAAAATCAACTTGCTGATAACGAAGAGAACACTCTCCAAGTCTGCGTTGCTGCTTGTGCTGCTGCAGGTTACACAATTGCTGGCGCAGAGTACGGTGTCCAATGTTTCTGTGGTGATGCAATCTACAATGGTGGAGTGCTAGCAACGAATCAAGCAGACTGCTCGGTTGCCTGTCCCGGAAATACCGCCGAAGATTGTGGAGCTGGAAACAGAATGTCCCTGTACTCACTTGGAACACCAGAGGCATACCAAGCTCCAGCTGCTCAAACATCAGGCTTGCTAACAGGATGGACCTATGGAGGCTGTCTTCAGGACAACATCGCATCTAACGAAGATCCCAACGAGATCCTCTCCACCTTTCCCTACAAAGTCTGGGACAATGCGACGAGCAACACTCCCGAACTTTGCATCGCTCGCTGCCAAGAGTTCGGTTACAATGCAGCTGGTCTCGAATACGGATCTCAATGCTTCTGCGGTGACGTTGAGAATATCTACGTTGCTTCTGCTCCATCAACCTCCACCGACCCTGACGATACGCAATACTATACTCGAAGCTCGGTCCCGGAATTCTACGATGCTTCAGAATGTAACTCAGCCTGCACCGGTGCTGCACAATACCTTTGCGGTGCAGGCAACAGACTCACTTATTACTACTACAATGCCACTGAGCCTCTCTATGTATGGGGTAACCCCACAGGTACAGCAGCAGGAGAGTATTCGCTCCTCATTGGTGGTGTCGTTGTCCCTCTTATTGTCTCACAAACTGTCAACGGGAAGGTGACCTTCGTCGAGAAGTTCGGTACTGGTGAACCTAATGGCACTGGAGCTTATGAACTGGATCTGTCTCAGATTGATAACTTCTCGGCTGCTTGGAGGACGATGACTGGTCTCCAGACTGATGTTTTCTGCGCTGCTGGTCTCACTCTCCCAGATAAGGCAGGACGTCAACTCACAGCTGGTGGTTGGGCAGGCGAGTCTAACTTTGGTATTCGTTTGTACTGGTAAGTCATCTTCTGACAGAATTCACGCAGTGTATGGAAACCCCATGCTGACCAGGTAATTCTAGGCCCGACGGATCGGCGGGTGTCGAAGGAACCAACGAATGGATCGAAGACCCCGGCGTTCTCCAACTTCAAGTTCCTCGCTGGTATCCTTCTGCGCTCATCATGGCCAATGGTTCCATTCTCATTGTCGGAGGAGAAGTTGGTCAGAACGCTGCCGAGCAACCAACTCTTGAGATCCTCCCTGCTACCGGTGTTCCAGATGCCAGCACCACAAGTGGTTACTCCAACACCACCGTCTACCTCGACTTCCTGGACCGCACTGCTCCCTTCAACCTCTATCCTTTCATCGTCGTCATGAAGACTGGCATTTTTATTGCTTACTACAACGAAGCCCGCATCCTTGACGAAGTCACTTTCGAGACAATCAAGACCCTCCCCAACATGCCAGCCGCAGTCAACGACCCCACAGGCGGCCGCACCTATCAACTCGAAGGCTCAATGGTCATCCTCCCCCAATACGCCCCCTACACCGACCCAGTTGGCGTCCTCATCTGCGGGGGCTCCACATCAGGAGGTGGTTACCCAATCGACAATTGTGTCTCCACGCAACCCGAAGCAGCCGAGCCAACCTGGACAATCGAGCGTATGCCCAGTCGTCGCGTCATGCCTTGCATGGCCGGTCTTCCAGACGGAACCTACGTGATTCTCAACGGAGCTGAACACGGCTACGCAGGCTTCGGTCTCGCTGGCTCACCTAACCTCAATGCCGTTATTTACGACCCGTCCAAGCCTGTCAATCAACGTATGAGTATCATGGCTAATACTACCGTCGCTCGTTTGTATCATTCCGAAGCCACTGTCTTGCTAGATGGACGGGTGTTGGTATCTGGTTCTGATCCTACTGGAGATTATGCAAGCCCAGCTGGTTCCTTCCCAGAAGAGTACAGAGTGGAAGTCTTCTCACCACCTTACCTCCTAACCGGCGCCACACGTCCCAATTTCACGCTCTCATCCACCGACTGGGCGTACGGCGAATCTGTCACTTTCACCGTTACTACCGGTACCGCATCTACTGTCTCCCTTCTGGGATCTGTGGTCTCGACGCATGGAAATGCAATGGGTCAACGAACTATTTTCCCTGAATTTAGCTGTGCGGGTACCACCTGCACGGTTGTGGCGCCACCGGACGCCCATACCAGTCCTCCAGGATGGTTTATGTTCTTTGTTCTTGAGAATGGTATTCCATCTGTGGGACAGTTTGTTAGGATTGGTGGTGACCCGGCTGGACTTGGAAATTGGCCTGATTTGCCGCCTTTTGAGGGGAGCTTGCCTGGTGTTTAGAGGTCAGGGGTGGGTGCAATTTCTTCGCAAAATTGAGTGGGGGTTTAGGGTTGCAATGTCATATACCTACAAAGTATATCGAGACGAAAGCATGTCGTACACAGAGATGAGATATGCTCATAGTATTTTAACGCTTGGTATTTAATGAACTCCTTACTGCAGAGGGAGAGACTTTGAAAACGGTATCCATGAGAAACAGTGTTTGTGAGGATTTAAAGTGATCATATTTCGTTAGGTAAGTCGTGCTTTAGAGACTTGCTCTGGTATTTGGGTGATGATGAAGTGTTTGAGCCAGGTTTGAACCGGAGGAAGATCACGTGACTCAACCCTTTTGTCTTCGTCTTTGGCCTCACAGAGGTTAAATTCCGGGTTCTTCTTTTCTATCTCTTCTTCGTTTTTGTCTTCATTCTAAGACTCAATTCGCCTTACAAGAAAGACATGACATGAGCTGGTTACTCTTCTGGGGAAGGTGCTAGCCCTCGCTGAGGATTCTCCTACCTCTTCCTCCAAAATCTACATGCACATGTACCTTAGCTATTTTCGAAGTATTTTATCAATATTGCACGAAATTTGGAGTGCGGGTTGTTGAGAAATTAAGTGTCGAGTACTTGAGATTTTGATGTTCTCGCGTACCAACATCGGCTTGTTTTTTTCTCCTGTGGAGAGGCGTGCTAGCACTAATGAGTGCTGAATAAGCCAGGAAGTGAGGCCAGTAGTATACAAGAACATGCATCAAGGCTTCGGAAGGATGAGAAGAAGGTATGGCTTTCGTCTCAAGAGACATTTCTACAGCATGTATAAAAACAGAACATCGATAGAGCTACAAAATACGCAATAGTAATGATACACCCAAAAATCGACACCCAACCATGTTCAAGCTCCATTGAGGAAAGTGATTTCATGCATCCCACCTGCACTGTGCCATGATCAAGGACTCACTTATCGTTAATGGATCGAGTATATCTTTCTCAATCAAACGTAACAAGACGACCATCAGTAGTTGAATCATCAATTCCACCCAGTCTCAATCCTCATACCGGATACTTCGACCAGGAATATCCCAGGTAGCCCCACCCCAAAGCCGTCAAACCTCACCCCGCATCACTCAACATCCCAACCCTTCCCGAAACTAACCAACAAACAAACGTAGGTCAAAAACATAATCAAAATCAAGAGCAGAAAGATAACAAACCCACCAAGCCTACAGAAGGAGCCAAATATCAGAACGAAACCTCTGGCTGGGGCGTTTCGCTTCAGGCCCAGACTCAGGTCGCGAGGACCAGGTTTCCTAGACTGGGTCCTGGGCATGCAGAAATCACTGGGACTCAACGTCTGAGCATTCGACATGCAACAGGAATTCCAAACCCCGAGCTAGATATCTAGCTAATATTAAAAGGGAAAGGATGTTGGAAGGGATGATTCCGCTGGGATGCAGCGCTGTTCCGCCCCACCCCGCCGCACTACCCCGCAATGGCAGTGGGTGAAAAGTCTGGCTAGAGGTAGGCCTTTGGCCACAGATGAGGAATTCATTTTCGCTTGTAACTCAAAGCAGAACTCAAGTACACACGACGCGAAGTGGGGCAAATATCAAAGAGCAACGCTAGCGAAATGCAAACAAAGCATCATTTGAAACCTTAGAAGGCAAAGATGCACTAAATTCGCGAAAGTATTGGAAATGATACACTATCGATGTGCAACAAAAGAAGTTAACACGAAGGAACGTGGTACGCTGTGGTACGCTGTCCTTATTTGAGCAGGTGCAAACAGCACATTAGTGGAGAAGAAGAGGAATCTCGAGTACAATATCGACTCTATGTATGTACTGAGGTTTTGCTTCTGAATTAAATGCTGCACCCTTTCATCGTGATCGTGGTCACGATAAAGCTACAACCTGGAAGTTGTAGTTACAAAGATCGCTCGAGTCGGTCACCTATCAGAACGTCAGCATCTTCTCTCTCTCCTCACTCATTTCCCACAACTGAAAGAACAACAGGGGGGATCACTCACAGCAATAGGCCCCGTCCCCTTCACAACCTCCGCCCCACTACCCGCATTAACCACACTAACAACTACACTCCCAACCCCCAATCCCCCGACAGAATAAGCATTATACCCCGAAACCAAACTCTGCGTCCCAAGCAATGTATTCGTATTACTATAAATGCTCACGTTCAGCCCCGTAACTCCCTCCGCAACCAACACAACGGCCGTAACTTTATCCTCCACCGTCTCAATCCCACTCGGTTTCCCCAACGTATCGGCACTACAGTCAGCATCCGCCAATAAAGTATGATGCCAGAAGACTCCTTGTGCCTTAGCATCGTTCGTTGGGTACATGGTATCCGTGTTCGTGGCTCCAGCTTTAAACGCTTTAATGAATGCGGGAAGGATTTGTTGGTACCCGGTATGATCGTACGCATCGGTGTATGCGCCCTCGACTGTTCCAGCTATTGGTTCCGGCCACGAATTTCCCATGTAATGAGACTCTCCGGCATCGTTCCACGTCTGCAACTCCACGAAATCCGGCTGCAGAGAAAGAACTTGTCCGAATCTATACTCCAAATTTTGCTCTCCTCTCCTATACCAATTCTGACTAGAATCAATGTGTTTAAACTGCAAAGGTGAGACACCCATCATGAAAGTCTTATTCGATTCATGGGCTGCAGTGAGGTAAGTTTGGTCGTCGGTAGTGGGGACTATGATGTCGCCTTGGGAAGCGAAGGGCCACGAGTTCCAGTTCATTGCTCCGTTAAGAGTGGGGAAGTCGGCTGTGAAGTAGGAGGGGAGGGCGGTGGTGTCTTGGAAGGCGGGGATGAAGTAGATGGGGTGCCCTGCCGAGGACATTACGTCTTGGAGGGCGACCTTCCAGCCGTCATTTACGGTGTCTTGGCCGAATGTGTAGGTGCTTGCTCCTCCCTAGTAGGTTAGTGAATGAATAGCTCGGCGAAGGAAGGAGGAAGGAGACTTACGTTGAAGGTCGAGACAAACGGAAGACCTGGAATGGGATCTTAGTGATGTCGAAGTGGATGTAGAATGAGAAGCAAACCGTTGTATGTGTAGTATGTATCATTGGTCACGTATGACAATAGGAAGTCTGTGAATTGATCTGGATTGCTGAACCCGGTCATATCGAATGAGAAACTGTACCGTGTCAGCTGAAGACGAGAAAAGAAAAGAGTGAGTCGTCTCACAAAAGCTTGAACTTATATTCGTTGGCCCATTTGAACAGGTAGGAAGTGGTGTTGAGGGACCAGGCCGCATCATCATTAGCTAAAATATTGTCAGTGTATTCTTGGACACAGTGGGGGTGTATGGACCGATATTCAGGGCGAAGGCATCTGCGCCGAGAGCTTGGGCATCGAGAATGTCTTGCTGGCAATGCTCATCGGAAACCGTTCCGATCTGAATACTGTCAACAAAGTTTCGTTACTGGAATGATACGGTGGACCACCAGGTAGTGGAAGAAGCTGTACAAAGTCAGTACGGATCACGTGTTTCGGCTATCATTCAAAAAGAAAGGGGAAGCTCACACTGGTTTTCCGGTCGTTGCGGCATTAGCGAATGTCAAGCTCAGGGCACCCAGGACGCCGAGGAAACTGAAGAACAAATGCATGATTGAGCTTTGGGTGAAGCGATGTGTTTATCCGATGAAAGAGCGACAAGCTGGAAACCCAAAGAGGACCGAAGTATCTTGAAGGCCCGTTCCGTGCCCAGAACTTTATAAAAAAGAGCCGCACCCATCGTTCGGCCCCCATCCAGGAACAACCAAGATCATCTCGCCAGCATACAATACGATATCACCAATCATATCATCCGAGTTTTTAAATTCAAATCTTAAGCTTTGGCGGATCTTTAGGGCTGTGCCCGCAGGCGCCCCTGAGTAATACAAAAATACCTTCGTCTCATCTTTTGATTGGTTGCTAGAGCACGAACTGGGGTGGCTCATTGGAGTGGAAGCGAAGTGATCGCTAGATCGTGGGATGAGGGTGATTTTGAGATTGGATGAGATTTTAGCTTCGCGCTTGCCCAAATGAGCGATATCATGTCCACGTCCATTGAAAGAGCAGCATGCCATTTGACGTTCATCCTCAACGAATATATTCCTTACTGCGGCGAGGGCCAGCAAGAGACAAGTATGACCATCAAAGCTGCACAAAGTGGCACCTTCTCGAGACTCATCTGATCCCCTTGACAAGCTACATGGGGAGCCCACAGTTACAGCACTAATGCAGGCCGAAATCATCATCGTCGACGCGCCGGGCCGTCCACTAAACACGCCGCACTTGAACGCGTGAGATGGAAGCGAGCTCGGGCTCGGATTAGAGGACGACGTCGAAAAAGACCTAGGTGGACTTCGAGAGCAGGGAGAGAGACCATACTGGATCCCTTCCGGGGCATCAATGCATCCATTAGGTGGCCTAGGCTACGCACGCTTCGCCTTCGAAGTTGCCCATCGAGAAAAAATGATCTCGGCCTCTTCTTCGACACTATAATCCTCCCCACCGCCTCCGGCAGCACCCTAGCCGGCATATCGCCGGCTTTAAACTCCTCCAGAAAATCTCCCTCAACTCCCCTGAAGAAGAGAAGCAGAAATCATGAAAGATAATAGGGATTGACGTCATCGCGAATTCTCTAGAGCAAAGCGGAGCTCAGATATTACAGATTGCGAGGAATACTCGGACTTTGATTGGACTTGAAGAGAATGATATTCGGGAAAGTGATGTTATGGTTGATGATCGATGGAACGCGATGATACGGTTTCGTGGATCAGGAGACGAAGGATGCGGTGAAGATGTTGGCGGGCTTGGAGGGGATACTGACGGATCCAGTGTATACAGGGAAGGCGATGGCGGGGTTGATTGGGAGGGCGAGGGAGAGTTTGAGGGGCGCGGGAATGTGTTTGTGCATACTGGGGGTGTGCTGGTTTTGAGTGCGTATCCTGATCTTATGTGAATGACCAAAGTTGGTAGGGATAATCTGACGGCAAGCAAAGTACGTGAGGGGGACAAAACGCCATTTTGGATGAACAAAACAAGCCTAGGGTATATGTAACAGGAAAACAGCCAGCAATGCATCTCGCACAGCAAGTCCTTCTGCCTAACACCTTTTGCCCCAACGCCACGCTAATTATATAGAGCAAATCCGACGTTCTAGCCCGCGAAGGCGCTACCTTATTATCT
The DNA here is from genome assembly GCA_014904845.1 of Acephala macrosclerotiorum. Taxonomy (NCBI): domain Eukaryota; kingdom Fungi; phylum Ascomycota; class Leotiomycetes; order Helotiales; family Mollisiaceae; genus Acephala; species Acephala macrosclerotiorum. The sequence continues at coordinate 306,709 of MU119240.1, forward strand.
CTGGTGTTCCTGTCGTCTAATCTCGTCCCTAAAGTAATTCGTTCGATTCTCAGTAGGTGACTCCACCAAACTTCCCAAATCAGCAGAACCTGTCCTTTCCCTTGCTCTACCCCGACGGCCCTCCTCGACTGGAACATCTTGATATCGACCATCGGAGCCTAGCTCCTGCCCTCGCAACAGGATTGCATCTCCGCTTTTCTTGCCGAGCCCGAGACGTTGGCTTCGAGACCCTACGAAAGCAACGCTCCGGACTTTCACTCCGGACTGTTGAAAGGACCAACCAGAAAGCTCGAAAACACTTACTCTGAGCCCTTGTAGCGCATCGCCAGAGCTTTGAAACAGCGTTAAAAGGTTTTACAGAGATTTATACCTTAGCATAATAAGATTTGAGAGCTTTTTTGAGCTTTTGAGCACTTGTAAGGGCCTTTGTCTTTTGGAATGCCAAAAGTCTATTAGCAACTAGTGCATATTTAGACATTCCGAAAAATAAGGGCCCTTACAAGTGCTTAAAAGCTCTTCGCTTATATTTGTACGGAGATACAGCCTATAAATAATCAAACAGAACTAGTAGAAAGTCCCCTGGTATTAATAACACTTTGCCCGATCTGAAAATATAAACCTTTACTTCGATAGCAAGTATTACTAAATTAGAGAAAGTTTTGTTTACATTTGAAGCACTCTTACTAGTGCTATTTGATTATTTATGGGCTGTACCTCCGTAAGCTTACGTTGTAGCGACTAAAAATTAGTTATAGATTTGAAAAAAAAAAAAAAAAATTTTAAGTCTTTTTGTTTCCTTCTTTCTTTTCTATTTACAATATGAGTATAAGTCTTCTTCTCTTTCCCCATTTTTCTAATTTGTGACTAACTTTTAAACAGGCACACTTATAGCTTGAGAAAATTGATGAAAAGATTGGCAGATTAAGAAGATTGGCAGACTAAGAAGATTAGCAGACTGAAAAAACTAAGAGGACTAGGAGGACTAAGAGGACTGGGAGGACTGGGAGGACTGGGAGGACTGAGAGGATTGGCGGGCCTTAGGTAGTGAAAAGAGTGTATATAGCTAGCAAAAATGAAATAACGAGTGGATCTATGACACATAAGCCTCACTTCCCCCCATGCATTGCAACCGAGCCTCAAAACTACCCTTTGTCTCTCTCACGGTCTCTCTCCTTGGCACGCCCCAGTCGCAAAACGGACAGGCTAATGAGAAGTCATCGTTGGAAGTCTGTGCCCTCAGTTTTTTTGTATGGGAGGAGTCCGGAGCGTGCTTTCGTAGGGAGACTTCCCAACACCATAGCCCCTCTGGCGACCCATCATATTCCCAAGCCCAATTTTGCGCTACTTTCGGTTTATGATGCATCCGCCGCAGACACAGAGTATGATGAAGCCGAAGGCAGTAGGGAGAGCAACGTAGAGATCCCTTCCCTTCGGTGCCTCGGTGGGTGGTTGGTGGTAGTAATCCGGGGGTTCGTTGGTCACCATAACGGTAGGGCCTGGGGGCAGTCAGCATTCAACTCTGTGCATTCTCTCAGCAGCTTCTGGACTTTCTTGATTATTATGAGCAGGGCCGAGTATCTCGAAAATCGAGGCTGAGGAGAAGAGGCAGCAGAAAGTCCAGGGGTGTTGGGCCATTGAAGGAGTAGGTGAAGGAAGGGACTTGCCAGAAAACCGAGTTGCTTCACCACTAATTGGGTTTATCGGATTGATATAGAGTGTGATGTTGTTGAAGGACTTGTCCTGAAGCCATTCCTTCGCGATCGTCCATGCAATAAAGCCCGTCGAAGCAGACGTGGCAGGAGACTGAAAGGCAATCGGTCCTCCTTTCGTATCGAGATAGTCTGCCATGATATAAACCAAGGAATTCGTGCCACCGGAAGACTGCGACTCCCAGGTCACTACGTTCAGTCAGAATCTCTGAATGTCCGCAGTTGCTAGGGTCTCCTGACATACCATAAAAGGCACACACATTTTTTTCTTTTCCTAGTTCCATTCTAGCTCTGAGACGGTAGCACTGGCTGCTTTACTCATGCTTCGCCTGCACGGCAGGTGGACTTTCATGACTTGACGGAGTTGAGTTGTTGGAACTCACGTTACGCCTGTTTCTAGCGTTCTAAAGTTATTTCAAGGTGTGTGGAGTCACTTCGAGCTCTATTCGACTCGAGTAGACCTTCCCTTTTGACAATGCAAATATAGATGTGAGAAACATGAAGACACTCGCACAGTTATTAATAGCCGTACCAAAATTAGCGGCGAGGGTTGCCTGAAGTTGGTGACGACGAAATTGGTTCTGCAAAGTGCTAAATTTAAAAATTTAAAAATAGCTCTTGTCAGGTGACTGCTCCCAAATCTATACTTGGCAGCTTGAGAATTCAAATCAAAATACCATACTTGATATACTAGATAGTTCCCCTGCATCTTCTCGTTCTGTCTCTACTTTGACTTCTCTCTCATACAAAAAAGATGTTCTCAAGAATTAATATTGTACAATTTGTAACTCGACTTTGTTTTTTTCAATAAATCCTATTCTTACAATTGTTTTCGCCATCAATGCTTTGTACGCGCCTCATACCAGCATTTTGACTTTAAAAGTTAGTTATCTTTGGCGTCTTTTTCCTTGTCTATGTGTTCTAACTGCTCAGTTTGATATTCCTTCGATTCCCTTTCTTTCCTCAAAACTCCAAGTTCCGCACAATTGTACCATCGGCACCTGAGCAGTGTGTTTCGGATTTCTTGATAGCATCTATTGCGACAATCTTCCACGTCAACTCTCACTCGAGTTTACAGAAAGAGCACTCTCTCTTGCACCTACTCTTCTTAATGATTTGCTCAAATTCGATTCTGTCTTAGCAAAACTATCGCCAAGAACAAGCAATGGCCGCTTAATCACTGGTTATATCTCAGCGGAGATATTGTGGGTCACAAATTTTATCACGTGGAAAGAGCAGGGTGATGGCACGTAGACACCAACACGAGTGGGGCACCGTCTAATAGTGGGCTCAGCTCTAATAGCCAGTATTGCATGCGTCTCTGTTTTTTCCATTTTTTTTCTATTCCCACGCTCGTCATAAATATTGTTTTGTCGAGTTCCGAATCTTGCCTGACGAGATCCCGATAGTGGAGGGCCCAGGGATTGTCTAGTTGCTCTTTGCGGCGCGATTGTGATGGCGTGCTACACAATGTATATCTCTATTTCTCTCATATAATAGAACATTTGGTTCTCAGGGGTCTCACTACGTCAGACTGTGCAACATTTCTCTTCTTCTTTAGTCACATAGAACCCTGCACGTGCCAAAGTCCGGCTTCCTGACCTTGATTCCCAATCCCAACTGTGCCACGTATGCCTCGTCATGGATCTTTCTACTCCGATTAAAGGCAAGGAGAAGCTGAGAGTGTGGTGAAAGATACTCAGATCCCGGTGGCATCCCGCCCGGGAGGTGCACATCCGACACCGTTTTCCTCCCTGTGCGTGGTAGCTCAGACAAGTCTTCCGGGGCAACGTTGAGAATGCTAGAGTACGGGAGCTTTACCTTATCCTTCCTCATAGGAAAAAAGACCAAACCGTCGCCATGCTTAATAGATACCTCCTTTGCATTCCATACAAAGAGGACTTAAAGAGGCAGCCTGGGTGATCTTAGGACTAGCCGTACGGCCCTGGGCTATTGAAGCATCGATGATATCCGAGGGATGATTGATATCAGAGGGATGGTTGATCGTCACATCAAAGGGATGAAGGCTGCCAGAGGCCATTACCGGGACTAGTTAAAGGGCTTTGGAAGCAGCAAGCCGCGAATTTTATATCTTTTGTGGCTCTTAAGCCATTGCTTCTGAGTTGTAAGTGTGGAAGAAATATCTATTTAAAAAAAGGGGGGTTTTGGATTGGAACCATGATTGATGAGCACTGTGTTCACCTTGACGCCATCAAGTAGCATTTCGGCAGAAATATGCCGCGCACAAGGAACGATATCACATGATCAATTTGAAAAATCGATGGTTACTAAATCCATTGGCGGGTACTACGGGGGCGCACTGCAGTCTCTAGAGGGGCGCACTGGGCAGACTATAGTGCGCCTCTCTAAGGTTTTAGATATTCCTGGCCTCTTGATTGGCCCAATTCACTTGGTCCAAGCCCGTGCTGGCCTCAGGTCTCCAAAAATATATGAAGCTATTCACACTTTTTGGCAATAGATTATAAGATCTAAAGTACTGGATAGCTTTGGTTGCTATCCTAAAGAGTAATATCCTCTATTTTAGGGCTTCTAGGTAGTAGCATCTTCTCCGAGGGCTTTTGTCGAAGCCTCTCCTAGATAATAGCATCTCCTTTTAAGCACTAGCATCCTCCTCAGATAGTGGCATCCTTTCTCAGGCCATAGTACCCCCCTCAGTGCCTCTGTCTAGTAGTGGTAGGCCCTTCAAACAATAGTAAGCGCCCTCAGACAGTGGTAGCCCCCTTCAGACTATGGTAAGGCCTCTTAGCACTCCTCTGGAAGAGTGGCATTCTCTCTCAAAGTAGGAATAGCTTCATAATTGCATATTTAAACTCATCTTTTCATCCGATCAGGAACCTTAGGCTTCAGGCTTCAAAAAGATCAGACCAACCAGGAGGCCAAGAATTGCTAAAATCCTTAGAGGGGTGCACTGCAGTCTGCGCAGTGCGCCCCGTAGTAACCGAGATCCCGTGTTAAATCCCGTCCCTTCAAAATCCCACTTTAATTAAATAACAAAATTGTTTCATATTTAAAATTTAAAATATTATATTTTAATTTATTATATTTTTTATATATTATAAAATTTTTATAATATATATATAATTATTAATATTTTTTATAAATTATAAATTTAAATTTTTTTTTTTTTATTTATTTAAATATAATCGAGTTTATTTTTAATTTATTATTATTTTTATAAAAATTTTTTTTAAATATAATATTAATATTTATATTTAAAATTTATTATATTTTTTATCGATTGTAATTTGATTATTTTATAAGAATAAGAAATTTTAAACCGTTTTTCAATTATATTAATTATTAAAGTTTTGCGAAAAGTGGCATTTTTGACAGAGACGGGATTTGGCACGGGATCTCGGTTACCTGCCAATCCATTTGCCTCAGGCACGAATCCTACTAAAATGCATTGCGGAGCCTCATGGCAGGAGGATGGGGAAAATGTGTTTGTTTTAGTTTATATGGCGTGGTTGGAAGCGAAGGTTGATGCCGGAATGGGCGCCTGGGGAGGGGGTGAATCACGATAGGATGTGGAGAACATGCACCACATCTTCATGGCATCATGTACTTCACGAGGCTCTTCTCCTACGTTCTGGTCGAGATCCCTCGAAGCTACCAAGCTTGTCTTCCAATTTGCCCTAGGAATCTGCAGCTTCCTGGTTTCTTCTCGTAGCGCACGTTCACTTCACTTGACTGTTTTGTGTTGCCAGTACGTGTTGAATCGACGATAAATAAAAGCGACGAGGAAGATTACATTAATGTTTCAGTACCTCCGCCCATATGCATCACATACATATTCTCCAGCTTTGGAAAAGGAAAAACACGTTTTCCGCCCTGTCCGAGCAAAAGAAATCCAACTTGGGTTTTAAAAAAAAATGCAAATATTGTAAGAAGACATGAAACTCAGCCATCCGTTGCAGTGCCCATTCCTCTTCTGCAGCGCTCTCACCCTTCTCAGGTTCTCTAGATTACGAATGAGATTCTGCTTCCTCGTAAACATACTCGTACTCGTCACGAACAACACGATACGACACCCCTTGTTGGCGTTTTGTGTCCAGAGTCCATTCACTCCAGCCTGAATCACTGGGAGCCCGACCCGAAAGAGCATATCCCCGGCCTACGGTGGCAGTTGGCTCGCATGGGAACGTTGCGCTTCTAGGGTTTGGGTCCTCGAAAGCTGCTTCCTCTGGCTGTGGCTGAGCGTGGTTCTATCATATACTGGCTTCCCAGGTCGTTGTAGGTCACTAGATCGGCAAATTGACTGGAAAATCGGTCCTCGGGGCCGCTTGCATAACCTGAGTTATCGAAAGGTGCAGCTCGAGCGTCATAGTCGGCATCTTTGATGCGCTTTTTGTCGGTGTTGCGGGGCAGATACATGTCGTCTTCTGACTCGGGCTCAGAATCATCCTCCGAAGTTTCCGGATCAGTTGTTTCCTTCTGATGATATGCGTATTCAAAAGCTTCAATAATCTGAAGTGCCTTCTTCGCGTTCCTTTTCTCATTCTTTTGCTTCGAATTGGGCTCACGTATGCGCCCAATGGCACGCTTGGTGGCGTGAAGAATGTCTTTGAACGCTTCCAATCCTTGCTTCTCGCACGGAATACTTGACAGGCCCAAGTATCGCTTATCTTGAGATGTCTTTTTCAAAAGAAAGGCACATGCTGCCTCTGCGCTGATCACAACAGGTGCAGAAATGTAAATGGGAAGACATCCACATCTTGACAGGGCTGCAGCACATAATAAACCAACGCTGGCGGTGTTCTGGAGGGATTTGGCCACCGACGTCAGACTTTTGGGGAACCCTCGCCAAGAGTCGTATTCCTCATCTGTAATGTCTGGGTCGTTTGCATCCACACGAATGGCCTTATAAAAGCAGTGACAGAAGTTTTGACAATTCGACGTCGAGGCTCGATATTCTTGTTCGAAACGTTCGAACCAGATTTTGATAACTATAACAAGTTCATTAGCCTCTTTTCGCGTGCAGGATTTAAGGGCCTCTTTTCACTCACCTATGACGACCAGCTTAGACCATGACTCCCTGGTCACCCCGATCTTGATTGGTGTGGAAAACCCTGGATTGTCATACTTCCAATCGCGGAATATCGATCCTTTGAGGCCTCCCTTCCTCAATTCGTAACAGAAATCATCCACTCTAATAGCCCAGTGCTGAGATACATCTGGGGTTTTCGATGACAAGCGCTTCGATACCTTACGAATGCTGGTCAGAGGTGATATCAACAAATGGATATCTCGAAATTCTGAAGCGGTAGGGTAGTACGACATGATTCCGAGGCTATCTAGATGTAGCAATTAGTCCAAAGTCGCCTTGTAGTTTTTGGAGGGCGTACGAAGTAGCGAACACCTTGGAGTTAAGGCGAGGGTGTGATTATGTGGAGAAACTGACGGGGGAATGGTGGGGAACTGGAGAAGCGGGGTAAAACCAGAGTCTATGTCTTAGAGCTTGACGTTCGTGGGTGAGGGCGTTATATGTGTGCTGTCTGAAGCATGAATTCTCTCACTCATGAATTATATGTTTTATTCATGTATGAGACATCTCATTCGTGAATGAAAGGGGTAATATGAGTGAGATGGTTGAGTTATGAATAAGAGGGTACCTTTTTTTTTTTTTTTTTTTTTTGAGGTTATTCACAAAAAATTCTTTAAGTAATAGTTTAAAAGAATGTCTCGAACTAGTGTTTCACAGCTGGTGTAACAGTTAGCCTAGTCAAATGTTTAGAGTAGTGTTTTGGACTAATACTTTGGAGTAGTGCCTTGGAGCAGTGCCTCGGAGCAATGCCTTGAAGCAGTGCCTCGGATCAATGCGCTAAAGGAGTGTCTTGGCCCCTGGACCAGTGCCCTGAAGGAGCGCCTTGGAGGAGTGCCTTGGAGCTGTCCCTTGGAATAATGTCATAAAATAATGCCCTAAAACATGAAAATGAGGCAAATCTAGTATGTGTACCCTCTCATCTATCACTGAACTATCTCACTCAAATTACCCTCTTTATTCACAAATAAGATATTTGATTCATGAATAAAACCAATTTTGGTTGAGACAGCACATATGGGCTATTACTTGGAACAATCGGGAACTACTGCAAATGGCTCCCCAACCTTTTAGCAAGGGCGTTCTGAACGCCCCTATGCACGAACAGAAAACATTGGAAAGCGATGCGTTTTCCATCTGATGCTCTGGTTGATGTCACCAGTCAAGCCACTTTAAAAGGCGGCTGCTGGATTTCTTGCCCCATGTACTTTTTTCAGTCAGTGACCTATGAGAGATTGAAGAGAGGTGGTACTGCAGAGCAAAGGTTAAAAAGGGGCCTCGCGCATGTGTCAGCGAAAGGGCATTTGGGGGAATCACCGCGAATGGTTCGCTTCCAGGACAGTGTAACAACGCAACATGCACGCCAACCCACACTTTATCCCAAGGCGACTTTACGTCCCCTGCACCTAATCGCCTGACCAACCACTGATATATGCACCGCTTGGTTCCGCTGACTGTAATGGTGCATGGCGGATTATCAAGCCGGCGGTCTCATTGCGGCAGTTTACCCTTTTCACGTTCACTTCTATTACATGTCGGGTTCGCATTCGACAGAAGCCCAAGGCACACTGATATAATACGAACGCAAAACAAGCCTCACGAAAAGGCCTAACCCGACCAATGTTTTGAGTTCCTGATTGGAGATGGGCGAAAGATTTGCCCCGTGCCGTACCGCACTGTTACCCCGCATGACAGGCTACAAGACTCAGGCCACCCAAATTCTTTTCCCATGCCAGTTTTCTGGACATCTCAAAGCTTTGAAAGATGGCTCTAGCTGCTCAAAATGTCCTTCTCTGGATGGCTACATGGCCCTACTATTGGACATTCAGAAACTACACCTTGGATCCAATCAAGAGAATCCGTGATGCTGCATCAGACCCCACCCTTCAGGCTCAAAAGGTCGTGACATTTCTGGTTGGCAAGAGACAAGAGCTGAAGTTCGTCAACACAGCGGTATGCCACCTAACCCACATGAATTGTTTGGCAGCTCTGAGACTCTTGTTACAGAGCACGATTTCAGCAGCGGCCACCGTGGGGGCGTTGTCGTGGTCATCAATCAACGACACACCCTGGCCGGCTCTGGCCCTCTGGTACTGCAGTCTGTCTCTAGCAATCTTTGCACTCATCACTTCGAATCAACATTCTGCTTTGATGGATTCCTCTCTTGGCCCACCAAGCAGTAATATGACCAATGTAGCACCCAACTTCGGCCCCGGTACCATCATGGTAGTTTTCACCACAAATTCTCCAGATGGAAATAGCGCGTCAATCAGACTCTCGGGGCAGCCCTCCAATGATTTTGAGAAGCAAGTTACGGCAGACTTTGCATTGTTCCACTCTTCAGACTGGCATACGAAACATCTGGTATATATTTGGCAATGTCCATTAATGCTCATGTCGTGGTCTTGGGTTACTTATCTCATCGCCCAGACACTTCATATTGCGAGACCACTGTTTCGCAGGTCTGTTGGAACAGATGATAAAAAGGTAAGCATTGAGTAGCTCAATTTTATGATACGGCACTAAGACGTTTGTAGGTAGCCATAGCATACCTCTCTATATGTTGTATTATTGTGGTTAACTTTGCCTGGTGCTCGTTTTGGTTCTATCGAACGGCAAGTGCGTTCAAAGCTTGGCGTGTTGAAGATGGACTCCCAGAGTCGGCCGTTAGTACAATTCTTGTTAGAGAGACAATTACAAAAGGTCAAACTACTCTAGCTAGTTTAAATAACGACGATACAAAGTCTATAAACTCAGAGAAAAAAGAGGATTAATAAAATATAATATTCGTTATTTTTCTTTAATTGCCTGACTAATGTCAACTTTTCTATATGCACGTGACATCAACACTTCTCACAATGGGCGATTTCACCCAAATTTAACCGAGGTGCCCAAATGGAGCGATTTGATTGGTTTATTAAGGATTTTGCAGCAGGGGTAGTTACGCAGTAGCTTCGGACTAATATGCAGCCGATCCGGTAAGGAACACCAAAACTTCGATTTACGTTGCGACTATAATTAAAGATTATTTGCTAATACAAACTGTATAAGACTTACAAATAAGTTGAAACTCAATTAAATACCACCAGATTTCAAGTTTTAAGCGATTTTATTAATCCGTTGTTGTGCAAATCAATAGAATGTAGTCGCACTCAGCAAAAATGGCGACCGCAAAACTCTTAAGTGCGCTTCTGCTTTAGGCATTAAGGCACTTACTTACTTAAGTGCTGGATATTTCTAAAGCTGCGCAGCTTTCAAGGGGGGTCCCAGGGGGTCTCCCCCTAGAATTATATGCTAAGTAAAGTGATTTAAATTGATTGAATTGATCGTAGTAACTCGATATAAAAGACGGGGGTCTCAGGGGGTGTCCCCCTGGTGTAAAGCCCCAGAAGTGCGTTTCTGCCTAAGGCGCTAAAGCAATAAAACACTTCCATTCTAGCTATATAGCTGCGCAGCTCTAAAAGGGGGGTCCCAGGGGGTCTCCCCCTGGAATTATATGCTAAGTAAAGTGATTTATATTGATTGAATTCATCGTAGCAATTCAATATAAGAGACGGGGGTCCCAGGGGGTGTTCCCCTGGTGTAATGCTTTGCTGGAAGTGCGTTTCTGCCTAAGGCACTAAGGCAATAAAACGCCAGAGTTTAGCTCATAGCTGCGCAGCTTTCGAGGGGGGTCCCAGGAAGTCTCTTCTTAGTAAATATAATCGTAATAACTATTTATAATGAATAGAATCAATCGTAGTAACTCAATATAAAAAACGGGAGTCCCAGGGAGTATTCTTCTAGTAATATGAGACTCCGCAGCAAGTGCGTTTCTGCCTTAGGTACTAAGGAGCTTATCAGTTTATCGGTTTCACCGCCCGGCAGAATTCGAACCACTACATTAATGAAACTATTCTAACTTCAAATCTTTATAAAACACTCAAATTAAAAGCTATTAATTTGAAACTTGAAATAAGAATAAATTACTAAAATCGAAGATTTTATAGTCTTTCGTAAAAGCGTTTTTGCGAAATCTTCGAAATAAAATGTGTATTAAATATCGAAAAAAATATTTTAAATTATATTTTAAAAATACGAAAATAAATTAATAAAATCGATTTTAAAACGAATATATATAACGTTTAACGAATTTTTATTATAAATTTATATCGAATTAAAAAACGTAATTCGTTTTATAAATTTTTTTATTTATATTATAATTAAATTATTCGATTTACGTTTTATATAAAAAAATTACCATTTATAAACGAATAAAAAAATCGTTAAATTCGATAATTTTACAATAAATTTAAATATAATATTATAACGATTTTAAACGTTTTTTAATAATTTTATAAAAAATAAAAAAATAAAAATTTTATATTTAAAAATTATATATTAAAAAAAATTTTTATATATTAATTAATTATCAATAGTATTAACAATTTACTAATAGTATGCACTACGCAATAATTGTATATTTAAAATTGTTAAAAAAGTAGTATATATAATAAAAAATAATTTATTTTATAAAATTACAATATAAAAATTAAATTCGATAAATTACATTAAATTAAATTAAATTGTATTATTTGATCTCGAGTTTTTTTACGTAATAAAATATTTCTTTTTAAAAAATTTTTACACTTTCGTAAAATTAAAAAATTTTTATAAAATTTTTATTTTTTTTATTTTATTTAAAATTTAAAATAATTACAAATTCGTAATTATATTTTTCGCTTTTTTATAAAAACAAAAAATATTTCACGTATATAATTTATATTAAAAAAAAAATTTAAAAAATACTATTTTAAATTTTTTTCCCCAATAATTTTAATACTAATTTTTCATTTTCGTAATTATAAAATTTTTATTTTTCAATTAATTTTTTATCGTTTTATTAACAATTTCTATATTTTTTTTTATATCAATTTATTAATAAAATTTTAAAAAATTTGAAAAAAAATAATAAATTTTAATATTAATATAATAATAAAACGTATAAAATTTATCGATATTAAATATATTTAATATTTATACGATATAATCGAATTTAATATATTTAGAAAATAAAAATATTAATTTTAAAAATTAAAATATCGATTTTATAAATTAATATAATATTTTAATAAAATTTTATATTGATTTACAAAAACAAATATTGATTAAATAAATTATTTATAATTTCGATTTTATTAATATTATTTTTACGAAAAATTGTTTAAATAATAATTAAAAGAATTTTAATAAAATATAAAATCGCGAAAAATATATTATTAATAAAATTGAAACAATTATAATATTAGTAGTAAATAGTATTATTATATATTGAAATTGTTTTTTTTAAAATTAGTTTGAAAATAGTACGTTATTAGAGTAAATAATAAAAATTAATTTAATTGTTTAAAAATTAAAAATTGTTTTATAATATTGTAATTATTTTGTAAAAAAAAAATTGATTTGTTATTAAACTTTTTATTTTATTGTATTTTAAAATAAATATTTGCGAAACGTAATTCGTTTATAAATCCGATAATAAAATATTTCATATAAATATATTTGTAATTTTTTTAATGTATTTCAAAGTTTTAAAATCGAAATATTTTTCGTATTACGATTTTTATTAATTTTTTATATTTTGAAAATAATAAAATTATATTTTTAGAATTTTATTGATTATTTTAATCAAATTTTTTATTTTAATTAGTATTTCGTTCGAAATAAAATCGAATAAATTTTTTTAAAATTTTTAAAATATCGTTTTTTTTAAAATAAATTTCTTAATATATTTAATAATCGATTTTTATTTTTTTCAAATTTTAATATTAAAAATATCTATTGATAAATTTTATAATATTTTTTGATATTTGTATAATTAATTCAAATTATTAATTTTTATAGTATTTATATTAAAAAATAAATTATATTTTTTAAAAATAATAATTTTATTAATTTTTATATTTTTATTTTCGATTTTTTTTATCGATATTTATTACGTTTATTTCAAGTATTTTTAATCGATTTTATTTTATTTTAATAAAAATATTAAAAATTAATAAAAATCGTAAAATATTTAAATTAATTACTATGTAATTTATTGTAATAATTGATATAATTTGTATACGAACTTTAAAAATTTTTTAATTTTTTTTAAAGCGTTAAACTCGTTATTATTAATCGTTATAATGTTTAATTTTTAGAAATAATTAAATTAATAATAAAAAAATCAATTTTATCGAATTTTTAAACAATAAATATTATTCGATTTTAAATTGTTTTATAAAATAAAATAATTCGTTTGTATTATTTTTAATATTTTTTTTGAATTTATATTTTATATTATTTTTAATATAATTTAAAAAAAGTTTTTTCGTAGATTGTAATAAAAAATTGTAATTTTTGACGTTAATTTTAATAATTAGTTTCGTATTTTCGAGTATTAAAAATTTTATTATTAAAATATTTATTAATTTTAATAGATTTATTAATATATTGTTTATAGTTTCAATTAATTGAATTATTATTAAATATATTTTATAGTTTAATTTTTAAATTATTTTTATTTTAATTTTTTGTATTTATTTTATTGTTTTAAAAGTTTTATTAGCGTTTGATTGAAATAAAATTTTACGTTGATAATTGCGAGATTAAGATTAAATGTTCGAATTCGTTTTTGATTTATTGAATTAGTAAATAAATATAAAAATTGTTTAGATTTAAAATAAATTTTATGTTTTTAGATTTATTTTTGTTTAATTTAATAAGTAATTATTCGATAAAAAGTTTCAAGTTATAAGAAAAGTCGTTATATTTGATATAGAATTTGTTGATTTGAAATTGAGTAAATAGTTTATTATTAGAGATTTTTTGATAAATAGTTTAATATTTTTTTATATAAGAAAAAAAAAACGTTTTATTGATTTTTTGGAAATTTTTATTGTTTTTTGATTGAGAAATTTGAGAAATTGAAATATTGAGTTTGTATTTTTTTGTTGAAAGAATTTAAAGAATTTTTTTTATATATATTTGAGAAAATTGATATATTGTAAAAAAATTTGATAGAATATTATTAGATTTGAGTAAGAGAATTGATGAAATTGTTGAGAGAATTAGTAAAATGTTTTTGGAATTTGATAGAAAAATTGAGAAATTGAATGCGAGTAGTAGTAAAATTTTTAAAGAATTTATTTTGTATTTGTAATAAGATTCGTAGAGTATTTTGCAATTGAAAATGAATTTGTTATTTTTGTTTGAGATTAAATTGAGAAGAATTAAATAATAAGTAATATTATTTGATTTATTGTTTGATAAAAGTAATAAGACGTATTGTTTTTGTATATTGAAAGTGAGTAGATTTTTTTCGAGTTTGATAAAGTTTGTAAACGTTGAAATTGTTGTTATTAGACGTTATACGCTATTTTGTAGAAGTAAAATATATAATGAAATTAAGTAATTTTAGTTTTAAAGATTGTTATTATTGTTAATAAAGTTAAATTGTTGTAATTATTAAGAGTAGAAATGTTATATAAAAAGAAATTGAATTGAGTAAATTGTAAATAAATGAGATTATATTAATAGATAAAGTAAATATAATAAGTTTAAAAGTAAAGTTTTTTGATCGATTAAAATTATGTAAATTTCTTTGGATCGATTGTTTTTTTGAAATAATTTTGAAGTTTGTGTAATTGTTTAATTTTTTGTTATTAAATTCGAAATTGGTTTTTTAAACGAGTACGTGTGCGAGTTTGAATTGAGAGTTTTAATATGCGAGTTTCGTATTTTTGAATGAGTTCGATTGTATTTTTGAGTAATTCGATTTTATATTATTAATTTTATATATTATTGTAATTTTTTTATTTGATTAAATATTTGAGATTGTTTTTATTATTATATTGAGTGTATTTTTTGTTAATAATTTTTTTAAGTTTTTAAAATTTTTAATTATTATTATATTTGTTATTTGAATTGATATTAATTGGTTTTGTAATATTTAATTTTGATTTGTTATACGAATTTTTGTTTTTTAGTACGAAGTATAAATAGACGATAGAAATGATTGGATGGATTTTTTAATAAAAAAATAATTGCAATTTATATATAAAGTGATTAATACGTTTTTTAATAAAAAAGAGATTGATTTATTATTTTATTAGTTTTAAATTTGAGTAATTTAAAAGATTGTAATTTTTATAAAGTTTAATATATATTGAATCGTTGATATTTATTATAAACGGTTTATATTTGAAATTGTATCGTTTTTTAGTAAATATAGTAATAAAATTAATAGTTAATTGTATGTTTTGTTGATAAAGTTTTTAAATGATTTTAAGAATATTAAAAGAATTTGATTTGTATAAAAATAATAAAATTATATTCGTTTTGTAATTAGTGATAATTTCATTTAAATTAATATTAATAATTGTTATAAATGTATTGTTAATAGTAGTTTAATATAGAATAATATAATTCGTTTATAGTTAATTGAAATAAAATATAATAAAGTAATAAAAGTCGATTTCGATTTTTTGTATAGTTTGTTTTAATAGTTTATTTGTTTGTAAATATTAAGCGATAAATATGTGTAATTTTATATTTATAGATTTAAAAATAATTTGTTAAAATTTGAAAATGAATTTTTTATTTCGATTAAAAATGATATTATTTAATATTTTTTAATTATAAAGTACGAGTATTATAATTAGAATTTTAATTTAATTTTCGATTGTATATATAATATATTTTGAAATAAATAGTTTTTTTTTGAAGAATTTGTAAAATATTGATATTAAATAATCGAAGAAATCGAAATTTTTAATTTTTTATAAAACGATTATTTTTATGATTAAAAAATCAAAAATAAAATCAATTGCGATTATTATAAAAAGTTTTGATTCGATACGAATTGATTATAAAAAATCGTATATTGAAAATTGTAAAATTTTGTTGTAGAAATAATTTAAGTAGTAGATTAAATATTCGATTAATTTTTTTGTTAGTTTATAAATTGTAAAATTCGATAATTTTTATTTTATTTTTTTGAGATTGAAATAATATTTATTGTAAATTTTTGAGAGAACGTTGTAAAGTATAATTTTCGAAATATAAAAATGATTAAAGTTTTTGTAAAGAATATGAAATAATAAATTATTTTATAAAAAAAAAAAAAGATTATTGATTTAAATTTTTTGAGAAATTGATTTGTTTTTTTTTTAATTAAAAATTTTTAAAATTTTATAGAAATAATAATTTTTGATATAGTTTTTTATAAATTGTAATTTGTATTTTGAATTAATAATAATTTTTGAGAATAAATAAAGATTATTTAGAGTATTGTTTTTAGAAATATTTTTTAAAAAAATAATTTTGAGTTTATTTAAAGTATTAAATATAATATTTGATTTTTTAGAAATGTATTTTATTTTGAAATTGAATTGAAAAAAATATTTGAAAGTCGTAATGAGTTTTATATTGATTTTAATAGTATTAGAAATAAATAAAAAAATTTGATTATAAATATTTTTTATTATTAAATAATTTATTAAAATTTGAATAAAGTGTTTATTATATTGAATTATAATTTGAAATTTTTTATAAATATATATTAAATATATTATTTCGAGTTTAATAAGGTAATAATATTTTTTGACGAGAGAAATTAATTTGTTTAAGAATAATACGAATTGAATCGTAGAAATTAATAAATTGAAAAAGTTTGAAATTAAAATATAATTTTTTTTGAGATAAAAAATTATGATTTTAAAATCGTTTTTAGAGATATTGATTTTAAAAAAAAGCGATTTATTTAAATTGTAATAAATTAATATGTATTTATTTGATAAATAGATTTAAAAAAATTTTTATAATATTTTTTTTTAATTCGCGAGTTTTTATATAATATACGCGTAAAATTTTTTTTTTTTTATTTTTTTCGTAGTTTTTTTTTTTTTTTTTTTTTTTTTTTTTTTTTTTTATTTTTTTTTTTTTTTTTTGTAATAATTTCGATATTTGTACGTAAAACGATATATAAAATCGAAATTAGTTTGTTATTTTTAGATATATTTTTAAAGATTTTAAAATTTTGAAAAAAACGAGATTTTTAATTGTTATTATTTGTTTTTTGATTGTAAATATTTTAAATTTGTTTATACGATAATTAAAAAAGTAAATCGATAAATATTTTAAGAAAAATTTTAATAAAAATAAATATAAATGTATTTTTGTAAATAAAGTAAATATTTTATATAAATATTGAAAAAAATTTTTTAATGTTTTTAAAAAAACGATTATATTATTAATAAAGATTTTAGTAAAATAATAGTATAATTGAAGTTTTAAGTTTATAATTCGTTGAACGTAAATAGAAAAGTTTTTAAAACTTTGAAAAATTATTTTGAAACGTTTTAAATCGCAATAATTAATAATAGTAAATTTATTTCGATGATTTTTTTGAATTAAAAATTAATAAAAAAATTTTGATTCGTTAATAATTATAATATAGATTATATTTTTAAGAGTTTTTATAATTTTTTTTTAGTGTAATATTAAATACGCGTCGAAAATCGTCGTTTTGTTAATAAGTTTTATATCGATAATAAAACGAGAATATAATTTGTTTTTATTATATATAATATCGAATATTTTATTGATAATTTTTTAGTTTTTTGTATTAATAAAATATTTGTTATCGATGATTTTTATATTTTGTTAATTTTCGATTAATAAAATAAATATATACAATTTAAATAAAAAATCAATAAAATTTTTATTAATTTAATAAATCGTAAATTTATCGATTAAAATTTCGAATTAAATTACAAATTTTGAATTTGTAGTATATATATAAATATTATTATTTAATACGATTTTTAAAACGTTAATTAATTTAATAATATTATTAGAAAATAATTAATTATTATTTAATATTTTTTTATTTGCGAGTATAATAATTTCGTTCGAGTTTTGTTTATTTTTATTCGAAATTAATTTGATTATATAGTAATCGTTTTTTTCGTATTTTTAATATATTTTTAATTTGATTTTTCATTTGATTAATAAATCGATAAAATTTGAATTCGTAATAATAACAAAATTTACTTTATTCACAATAACATTATAAATATATACGTATTAAATATTGAATATAAATTAACGATTTTTAAATAATAAAAAATATATAATTAATATTGTAATAGTTTTTCGAAGTAGAATTATAATATTTTTTGTATATAAAGTTTTTTTTTTAATACGAGAATTTTTTGTAAAAATTTGAATTGATATAATTAGATTTTCGTATAAATCGATAATAAATATATAATTTTTATAATTTAATTTTTTTTGATATAAATATAAAAATTCGTTATTTAAAAAAAGTTTAAAATTGAGATTTTTGATTATTTATATACGAATTTTAATTTTGTTAAATATATTTTGTTTTTTAATTATTTTGAATATATATATTGTAAAAATAATTTATTCGTTGAATTTTATTAATTTGTCGATTTTTGAAATTGTAATTAATTTGAATTTATTGATAAATAAATTCGATATAAATTGTATTTATTTTTATCGATTAAAAAACGAGAGTAATTAAAATCGATATATATTTTATATAATTTATTATTTATTTTTAATTTAATTTTTATTATTGCGTATATGTATTTTATTATAAAATTATTCAAAATTTTTATAAAAATTATTTTAATAAATCGTTAAAATAAAAAATTATTTATTATAAATAATTAAATTGAAAAAATTGTTTTTTATTTATTATATTTATTAATTTTTTGTGTATTATTAACGTTGTATTTATTAATTTTTTCGATTTTTAATAGAAGAATTTAATAAAAATTTTCGATTTTCAATAAAAGAATTTGATAAGATTTTTCGATTTTTAATAAAGAAATTTGATAAAATCGATTGATATTGTAAAATTTTTTATAAATATATTTAAATAATTGAATTTTTAATAAAAAATCTTTTTTATATTTATAATAAATTTTTTTTTTGATAGTATTAATAAAATAAATTATATTGATAATAATTTTTTTTTCAATTAAAATTTCGAATTATATTAAATTAAAATTTAATTTTTTAATAAAAAAATATTTTTATTTTTTTAGTTTTTTGTTATAATTAATTTCAATTTTTGTAAAAATATTGTAAAAATCGTTATCGATCTAATATATATCGTCGTATTAATAATATCGTTTGAATTTATAATTATTATTATTAGATTTTTATTAATTTTTGTAAAAATTTAATTTGTAAATAAATTTATTGTTTTTAATTTTTTGAGATTTTATTATTGATATTGATAATGCGAGTTTAAATTTTAATAATAGTAAAATAAGTTTTTGTAATAATTTCTTATTATTAATTGATTTATTTTGTTGAAAAGTTTAATCGAAAAAAAAAAATTAATAAAAATTTATATAAAATACGAAAAATTTAAATTGTAATTTAAATTGTTTTAAATTTTAATAAAAAATTGAATTAAAATTATTTAATTTTTTGAATTTAAAATTGCATTTATTATTATTGTTAAATTTGATAAAATATTGTTTTTTTTTTAAATTATTTTTTTAAATTTGTATTTTTATTATTATTTATTTTATAAAATTTTTGATTGAAATTGTTTTAATTAGTATTAAAAAAAGTATATAAAATTTTGAATTTATATTATTCAAAATTTAAAACAATTGTTAAATAAATTTATTAAAGTTTATTGTTTTTGTAGTATGAATAATATTTAATATGTATTTTCGAACGTTTTTTTTATTATAAGTATTATTTTTCGAATATATTTACTTTGAAAGTTTGTATAAAATCGTGATTGGAATTATTTTAAATTTGTGAGTAAATGCGTTGATTTATATAAAGACGTTATTTTGATCGAATTTGAAATTTTTTTTTTCGAGTTTAAATAATTTATTAAAGTATTATATTAAGATTATATTACGAAAATAAATATAAAAATTTTGTTTAATAATTAAAATACGTAGTTTAATAATATTATTTTTAATTTGATTTATAAAAAAGTAAATATTGTATTAATAAATATTTTGTTTGATTGTAATATAATTATTTTTATTGTAAAAAGAATTTAAATTTGAATTAAAATAATTTATATTTTTTAGTTTTTATTTTGTATTAATAAAATTTTTATTAGTAAAATTTCGATTATTATTATTATTATTACGATTGTAATCAAAAATATAGCGTTTATTATTGTTATTATTGCGAGTAAAAATATAATATTTATTATTGTTTATTATATTTTGTATTTGAATTTAAAAAATAATAAAAATAATATTTTGTATTTATATTAATATTTCGAGTATAAAATTATTTTGTTGATTATTATAATTATTATTTTCGATTTCGAGTATTTCGAGTAATAAATTAATTATTTTTTTAAGTATTTTTTTTTAGTATATAAAATTGAGATTGTATATTTTTTTTGTAATATTATTTGAAAAAATTGTATGAAATTAATATTTTATTTTAAGTTCTAAAGAAATTGAACGCTTTTTTTTTGCGATATTAGAATTTTTAAAGTTTTTAAAATTGTTTTTTTTTTCGTTTTTAAGTATATATTTCGATTTTTGAATTAATATAATAATTTTAATAATTGTAATAAATTTTTTGAAAATCGCGTTAAAACTAATTTTGTTTTGAATTTATATGTTTAAGATAAAAGTATTTTTTGATTTTATTGAAATTTTTATATTTTGTAAAATTGAAATAGTTTTAAAAGTAAAATTGAAACGAGATAAACGAGAGTTTGAAAAGTATTAAATAATAAATTGAATAATTTTGATAGTTTGAAATTCGAAATTGTTAGTGTATTTGTATTTGATTTGTTGAAGTTTTTGAAAATCGTATGCGATTTTGATAATATTTTGTGCGATCAATGTATTAGTTATTGAGAGGTAAAATAATAAACGAAAAACCGTTGAAATTACATTTTGAAACAAATATAAAGTTTTAAAACGAATAAATTATTATTATTATTATTTGTTGAAAAAGTAGTATATATAGTGAAAAATGATTTATTTTGTAAAATTACAATATAAGAATTAAATTCGATAAATTACATTAAATTAAATTAAATTATATTATTTGATTTCGAATTTTTTCACGTAATAAAAATTTTAACGTCTAATAATAATCGATTAATAAATAAATCTAAACTTATAAAAATATTAAAACTTTCGATTTTCGACGACTATAAATAATTACACGCAATTTTTATATAGTTATATTTAATTAATTAAATCGCTCAATTTTTAAATATTTCAATTAAATCGATTATAATCACTTATAACTATTTACAATTACTCGCACATAAAACTAATAAATTTTACGCGCGTAAATTTTATTTGAATTGATCGATTTTACGATTAAATTTTAAATAGCGTTAATATTTTCAATAATTAATCGAATAAAACGCGATTACTAGTTTGCATATAAATTTTGACGAAGAATATTAAAATTCTCGTAATTTCTAATTTTATAATTTAATATTTCAATACGCGTTCGATAAATTTATTTCAAATTTTTATAATAAATTAAATAAATACTATAAATTTCAAATTTTAAATATTTAAACATTTGATCGTAAATTGGTACTATTAATACTAAGGTAAAAATAATTAGTAGTATTAATAATTAATTAACGAACTAATAATACTATTAGCGTTCGTGTTTTTCGATAAAACGATTAATAAAAAATTTTTTTTTTGATATAATAAATAAAAATTTATTTTAAATATTAATAATTTAAATATTTTATATAAATATAATATTAATTTAATAATCACGTGAAATATTAAATCGAATTAAAATTAGTATTATTTATATTAAAATTGAAATTATATTTTTTAATTTTTATATATTTATTAAATTTATAATTTATAATTAATTAATAATAAATATTTTTAATAATATTAATATTAATTAATAATTAATTAATTATAAAATAATTAAATTTTAATTTATAAAAAAAAATATTTAAAATATATTAAAAAATATTAAAAATTTAAAAAAAATAATATAAAAACAATTTTAAATTTTTATTTATTATTTAATTAAAAATATATAAATATTAATAATAATATTTATTTAAATTTGATTTTTTTTTTAATTTTTTTATTATTTATTATATAATTATTTTTTAAAATATATTAAAATTGTTTTTTTATTAATTATTTTAATTTAATATTAATAATATCGATTTAAAATTTAAAATTTACAATATTTATTTAATTTATTATAAAATTTTTAAATAAATTTATTAAACGCGTATTAAAATATTAAATTATAAAATTAAAAATTAAAAATTAAAAATTATCAAATTTTAATATTTTTTATTAAAATATTAATAATTGTTTTTTATTCGATTAATTATTAAAAATATCGAAATAATAAATAAAAATAAAAAATAAAAATATTAATATTATTTAAAATTTAATCGTAAAATTAATCGATTTAAATAAAATTTATACGCGTAAAAAATATCGATTATATATACGAATAAATATTATAATTAATCGATATTAAAAATTTAAATTGAAATATTTAAAAATTAAACGATTTAATAAATTAAATATAATTATCGTATATAATTATTTATAATTACTCGAAAATCGAAAATTTTAATATTTTTATAAATCGAAATTTATTTATTAATTAATAATCGATTTTTTAATTAAACGTTAAAAATTTAAATATATAATTATTATATAATACGTATTATTAATAAATTATTAATATTATTAATAATTAATTAATATATAAATTTTTTTTTTTAATATATATAAAAAATATATATAAATATAAATAAATTTTAAATTTAATTTTTAAAATAATTAATAATTTTTATATTTAATACGTAAAAATTACAATTATTAAACGTAATATATTAATATATTTAAATATTTTAATATTTAAAATATAATATAAAATATTTAATTTATTTATTAATAATTTTTTTAATAATAATCGAATATATATAATAATATAAATACAATATTAATTTAATAATTACGTGCGATATTAAATTAAATCGAAACTAGTGTCGTTTGTATTAAAATTGAAATTATATTTTTCAATTTTTACGCGTTTATTAAATTTATAATTTATAATCAATAAACGAATTATTTAATTTATTTGTTTATTTTGTTTTTAATTTATTATTAATAATAAATATTTCTAATAATATTAATATTGATTAATAATTGTTTAATTAATTACGAAATAATTAAATTTTTATTTAAAAAAAATTAATTTACAAAATATTTTTTTTTTAAATAATTTGCTTTTTATAAAAAAAATATTTAAAATAATTAATATATTTTTAAAAAAATAAAAATTTATAAAATTTTTTTTATAAAAATATATTGAAAATATTAAAATTATTAAAAATTTAAAGAAAATAATATAAAAACAATTTCAAATTTATATTTATTTTTTAAATTTATATTTATTATACAAAATAATAACGTTTATAAAAAACGAATAAAAAAATATAAAAATAATTTCAAATTTATATTAATTTATTTGAATTTATATTAAAAACGAATTTTTAAAAAAAGTTTTATATTTTTATTTATTATTTAATCAAAAGTATATAAATATTAATAATAATATTTATTTAAATTCGAATTAATATTTTTAATTTTTTTATTATTTATTATATAATTATTTTTTAAAATAATAAATTTATTTAAAATTAAATTCGTTTATAATAAAAATAAATAAAATAAAATTTTAATTTTATAAATAATAAAAATTTTAATAAAGAAATATTAAATAAATATATTTTTTATTGATTTGAAATATATAAAAAAAAAAAATATTTAAATTGTAATTTATAAAAAAAATTTTAAAATTTTTTTAAAAAAAATATATAATAAATTTTACGTTTAAAATATAAAAATTTTATATATTGTTTTTAAGATTTTTTATGTATTTATAAAATTTAAAAAATAAATTTTTTTTTTTTGATAAAATTGATTAATTAAATTAATAAATTAAAATATTTTAATATTAATAATTAACGTTTAAAATATAATTATTTTTTCGATTTCAATTATTAATATAAATTTTTTTTTTACGATAATAATTATTTTTATAATTATTTTTTATATTTTTTTTATTACGATTTTTTTTATATATACGAATTTATTTAATATAATATAAAATATTTAATTTGTTTATTAGTAATTTTTTTAATAATAATCGAATATATATAACAATTTATAAAATATTTTTATTAAATTATTTATAAATTTAATAAAAAATTATATAATATTTTTAATTGTAAATTATTAATTTTTTATAATTATTATAATAAAATCGAATTATTTTAAAATTAATATAATAAAATATTTTTTTCTAATTTTATAAAACGTATAAATATATTTTATTTTAATAAATTTTTAAAAAGAGATTTCGATTTTATTATATTAATAATAATAATAAAAATTTATTTCGAAATTAAAAAAAAAATTATTAATTATATATATTTTTATAAAAAAATTTTTTTTTACAAAAATTATTATAATTAATTTAATAAAAATTAAATTGAAATATTTATAAATATTTTTCGATTAATTTCAAAAAATTTAATTAAGTTTATTATTAAAATATTAAACGAAATATAGTTTACGAAATTAAATTATTAGTATTTATTAAAATATTGAAAAGTGCAATTTTGCTTTTTATAAGTTCATTAGTACTTTTGAAAGTATCTGCGTTGAATTACGATTAATAATAAGTATTGCGACGCGATCACGTAAAATATAGTAATATAGTTTAGATTTTACTTTTTCAAATAAAAAAAAAGATGAATTCGATTAAAATTGAATTGATCGTACTTATAAAAAACGAGACAAAGAATACGATCGAGAACAAGATCGAGAATATTGAAATCGAAAAAACTTTCAAAGTAAATATTGTAAAAATCATAGATTTCAAAGAAAATTATATTAGAAAAAATACTATATTTGTAGTAAATCGAGATATTAATTTATAAAATATACGATAAAAAAGCGATAATAAATATATACAAAATTTCGATAATAAGTTTAATATATAGTAAATCGAAATATTATAATAATTTATTATTAAAAATTTTTCGTTAAAATTAAAAAAATAAAAAATTTATCGAAAAATACTCAAATAATAAAAATTGATTAATTATTAATAAATATAAAAATAAAAAATAAAAATAAAAATTATTTTATCGAATTTAAAAAAATTAATAATACGTAAATAATAATTATTTTAAATAATTAATTTACTCGTTATATTATTACGAAAGAAAATATATTTAATATTTTATCGTTATAATTCGAATTATTCAAATCGAATTAATATTTATTTTTTATTTTCGAAAATCAATATTTTTTAAAAAATTTTCAAAGAATTATATCGAATAATAAAATCGTCGAAATATTAATTATTAATTAATTGCAATTTATAGTACTATAAAAATTCAATATTAATATTTAATTAAATATATTTATAATCGAAATTTATAAAATTCACTTTAATAAAAATATTATTTTATTGTAAAAAATTATTCGAATTAATATTTTATTAAATATTATTATTTTTATAAATATATATTTTTTATTTTGTATTTAAAATATAAAATTCGATAATTTAAAAAATATTTTAATTCAAAAAAATAAAATTGTTTTCATTATAAAAAAATAAAACTATTTATAAATATTATTATATTAATTAAAAAAAAATTTAATTTGAAATTATTTTATTAATATAAAATTATATTAATTATATAAATATTTTAATTATTTATTAATACGACGTTTTGTAAAAGTTTTTCAACGAATTAATTATAATATAAATATTAAATATATTTAGTATTTTATTAAATATTGTTATTATTATTAAATATATAAACAATTATTTAAAAAATTCAAATTTATTTTATAAGATAATTACGAATTTAATTATTCGATTATTATTAACATTTTATATTTAAATAAAAAATTAGTTTTACAAGTAATAAATTTGTTTATAATATTTCAAATTATTAAATTTACAAAAAATATATTTGTAAAAACAATAAAAAATATATTACGTATATATTAAATTAATATATATTAAAAACTATTAAATTATATCGTTTACAATATTAGAAAAAAAATTTCGTTTATAGAATTTTAATAAAATACTAAAACAATAATAATTAAAATCAAAAAATATTTATTGAAATTTATAATAATATAAAAAAAATAAAAAAATACTATATTTTATTATATCGAATTTACAAAATTATTTACGATGAATTAATCGAAAAATAAATCAATAAAAATATAATTTTATAAATAGTAATTAAAATTATTAACAATTTAATAAAATCGAACGATATTGTATTTATATTATTAATCTTTGAAATATACTTTAAAATAATTAATAATAATATATCGTCGTTATTAATTATTAAAAAAATACGTTTTTTATATATTTAACGTTAAATTAATAATATATTTACAATGAAAAACGATTCAAATACGAAATTTATATTAAATTTATTAATTTTATTTAAAATACACGTTTAACGTAAAAAAAACAAATAAAAAAACTATATAAATTATTAATAATTAATAGAAAAATATATACGATCGATATATTTTACGAATCGATTAATTTTCGTTTAATAATTATTAAATTTTATTATATAAAAAAAAAATATTAAAAATTTATAATCGAATTAATAATCAAAAAAATAATCAAAAAAATTAAAAAAAAAATTAAAAAAAAAAAATTTATTATTTTTTAATTAAAAAATTTATTTTTTATTTTTTTAATCGATTAAAATAAACGAAAAATTAATTAAAAAATGTAATTAAAAACGTTTAAAAAAATCACGAAATAAAAACGTATATAATAAGAAATTTAAATAAAATAAATATTATAATTTTATTAAAAACAATAAAAAAAATTACAAAAATTTCAATGATTAATTTTTTATTATTATTATTAAAAAAATTAAAATTTTTATAGTTTTTATAATAAAAAAAAACAATATAAAATTATTATTATAATTACGAAAAAAAAATATAATTACAATTTTTAAATAATTATTTGAAGTATTTTAAAAAAAATTTCGATAATTTGATTATAAATTTTTTTTTTAATTTCGTTTAATACGATTTTAATAAATATATTAAAATTCGAATTTTTAATTCGAAATTAATTAACGAAATTAAAAGTAAAATTATTAATACTTTTTACGAGAAATCGAGATTAATAATTTAAAAATATAATAACGAAAATATTTTTTTTTTTTTTATATAATTTTCAATAATTCAAAAAATTAATCAATAATTAATTATCGTTTTAATATTTTTTTTAATTCAATTTTTAAACAAAAAAATCAAAATATAATTTCATAATATTATTTATATTGATTTAATCAAATAATTATTTAAAAAATCGATTAAATAATTCGAATTATAATTTTTATTATTATTAGTAATAATTGTTTTAATATTTATTTTTTAATTTTACGTTTATTTTATTTAATTATATAAATAAATAAATATTTTCTCTAGAAAAAAACAAATAAAATTGAATTATTAATATTAGATTAAAATTTTAATATTTTGTAATTTGTTTTCGAACGTATTAATATTAATTAATAATTAAATTCGTTCGATTATAAAATAACAAATGAATAAAATCGATCGAATAAAAAAATTTAAATTGTACGCAATTTACTAATTCAATTAAACGTAAAAAAGAGTAATTTTTATTTATATTAAAAAAAATTATTAAATTTTCAAAGAATATTACGATTTTATATTCGTTTTATTTTTCTCGATTTGAAATTAATTGATTTTTTATTTTACGTTTTATCGCGTATTAATAACAAGTATTTTATTATAATTTATTAAATAATATTAAAAATAATATTTATAAACTCGATATAAAAACTCAATATATTTATCGAATACAATATAATTTAATAAAATATTTTTTGAGAGTACGATTATATTTTTTTAAAATACGATTTTAATTAAAAAAAAAAGTTTTTTATTATTTTTTTTATTTTTTAATTCGATATAATATATATTAAAATAAATATAAAATTTTAAAACGAGAAATAATCAAAACTATAAATTATAAATAGAATATAAAAAAACTTTTTTAAAGTAAATAAAAAAAATATTTTAAAAAAAAAATAAACGAAAATATAAAAAAAAAATTATATAAGACTTTATAAATAAACGAAATATAAATATCGAAAAAACGATTTATTAAAATTTTAAAAATATTAATAAATATCGCAAATAAAAAAAAATAATTAAAATAATTATATAAAAAAATTATAAAAATGAATTTAATAAAAAATTTCAATTTATAAAAAAATATAATCGATTTAAAAATAAAATAAACTCGAAAACTAGCGTTTTTTATTATTTCTATTAAAAAAATTAAAAAAATAATATTAATACTTTTAAATTTTTTTTTTTAATTACTAAAACTCGTTACAAAAATTTTTATAAAATAAACAATATTATTCGAACGTGTAATACTTTAAAAACAATTTCAAAAATACAATAAAATATTATTATTAAATTTATTATTAAAAAACGAAAACTCGAAACGAAATTTATTGTTTTTATTATTATTAAAAATTGAAAAATTATTAAAAAATTTCAATCGATTAATATATAATTTCAATCGCGAAAATTAAATAATATTTAATTTCAATAAAAAATTAATTATTTTTATAAAAATTTATAACAACAAATTCAAATACTATAAAAAGAAAAACTTATTAAATATATTAATATAAGTATTTAAAAATCTATATTCGAAAGTAAATATTAAACTCGAAAATTATTATAACGCGTTTTCGATTATATTTACAAATAAAATCAATAAATTTTATTATTAGAAATTCATTAGAAAAAATTTACTTTTTAATAAAATAATTGAAATTGTAAAATTGAATTTTAAAATCGAAAAACGTTAAAACAAAATATTCAATTAATAAAATACGATTATATTTATTATAATTCGAATATAAAACTCAAATAAAACGACTTTTGAATACTTCGAAATATTGTATTAAAAACTAATTCAAAAGTAATTTGATTTATACTCGAATATTGTGGTGGGGCTATATGCTCTCCCTTCAAAATCCTTGTAAATAGCTAGTTTCGAGGGCAGTGCTGGTCACGTGTCTTCTAGTACATAAGGAGCTTTCGCTCACCATAGACTAATCAACAACCCTTTCTACTTCTACTCTGACTGATTGATTGATTGACTTACGAATTACGAATTACTTCGGATAAGTCTAGCCCACTGGCTAAGACGAACTGACCTACGGTTGGGCCTTTTTGCTTTGTGCTCCATTGCCCTTCTACATTGGTAAAGCGACGCCGGGAAGTGAGTTGTCCCAGTGGACCTCGCTGAGAACTGTTTATGTGCGATTTGTGTATTCTGTCCTTCATTGCTGTTAA